>PKRV01001626.1:664716-799716 GCA_003709505.1 Hyphantria cunea | reverse complement strand
CGTTCTTGCAAATTGATACTTATATCCCAACATTTATCTATATACTATTTTTTAAGGATTGTGAATTTAAATTATTTATAATAGTCTCATAATAAAACGACTATGTAATAATTTCAAGCTAATTTCATGTTTTACCTGCTCGTTTACTCATTTCACAATTAACTTCGTGATTGCACAATCTATGATTCCATATCTGTCTATTACGTCGATTTGTTACGACGTACATGCAGTTGATACCTGATTTTAAAAAAAAATTACTATTTAATATTTTGAAAATAGAATATCAAAAGAAATCTTTAACAGTACCTATGTTTTATAATGCCTATGTTGCTGATAGCAAATTTTTACATATGAACCTAAAACGCTTGTAGAAAAAAAATAGCAGGACTAATATCTATAATTTACAATTGAGAATGAAGATAAGAAATAATATCTGTTATTTATCTATATCGATGCAGCAATAAAATTATATTTGAAATATTATATTATTTTGTACAAACTGGTATTTTATTCAGATAAACAGAGAGTTTATCTCCAGAAACCCTACTTCTTTCTAGAGGTGGACTTCGAAATGGTACGTAAATGAAATAGCTTCCAAAATATTCTCTCGAAAACGCTAAGACACAACCCAAATTTCCAAGCGCAAACAAGGAATTTAAACTTTAAAGAATAACAAGTAAACGGCATTGAACTTTTATTTTACCAATGGTATCTATATGAGTCACATTTTAAAACGAAATCCAAGGCCGTTGATGTGATTTTGCTTGTCATTATATGCCTGTTCGATGTGTGTAGGTAGTACGTAGTAAACTAGCTAACACACAAAACTAAGTCAGCGTCTTTCAAAAGAAATAAATTTTACCCATTTTTGCAACACAAAGTCTGCTACTATTGTTTATAGCGTTTTATTAGATTTAAGAGAGTCATTAAACGGGTTATCCAACAATGTAATATTTGTTTGATTCAAACCAGTAATTTTTAACCATTTTTGTTTGTATGTATTACATATTCATTTATATATTACAAGCTTTTGCCCACGCGTGTAGTTCGGTTAACGTGGTAAAGACAAGCCTATGTCCTTCCTCAAGAATCGAAGCATCTTCGAACCGAATTTTATTGAAAACGGTGCAGCGTTTTGGTCGTTGAAACGTAACGGACATACCGACAGAGTTACTTTCGAATTTATAATATTATAAGTGGTTGCTAGTTGCGAGGGACTGACGCAGCGAGTTATCGAGCTACGTCGGTCACAGCTACGCGAGGTCCTGGTGGCGGAATGGCGGGACAGACTTTCAAGCCCTTCCGCCGGGCATGGTTGCTTTGGGCGGTTCCTGTGTCGCATAGGCAGGGAGCCGGACGCTCCGTGTCACCACTGCGTCGACTGTCGGGAGGACACGGCGTGGCATACGCTGGCAGAGTGTACCGCTTGGGAGGGGCCGCGCCGTGCCCTCATCTCTGTAGTAGGCAGTGACCTCTCGCTACCGGCCGTAGTTCGTTCTATGGTCGAGGGCGAGGAGTCCTTCTGCGAAGCCGTTATCTCGCAGAAGGAGGCTGCGAAAAGGGAGAGGGTGATCCTGACCCCTCTCTCAGTCCGCAGAAGGCGCAACAGGCGTCGGAGGAGGGCATACGCCGACCTCCACCGGCCCCCCTAACTGGGTCCAGGGGCGGCGGACTTGGGGGTGTTTTGTGGCCCCCCAACCAACCGGACCCGAGGTGGCGGCGCGTAGTGTTCCTGTGCGCCCCTCTTTGAAGTCTTGCGAAGGGGTTTGCGGATGCCTTTTAAGTTTCCGTGATCCCTGGCGTAGGTGACAGACGGAACACCGGGGGGTTTTAATCAGTAAAAGTCTGACAGACCCCTTCGCCCTCTCCCCAGAGCGGAGGATATCCATGAGGATTTCCCCCCGTTACAAAGAAATAGGGGGGGAGGGACAATCTGGTTTTTAAAATAGACTAGCAGAGCCCCGCGATGGGAACATCGCGGGGCTCTACAACATCATTCACCTGCAGCATCATTCGCCGCTACAACAATAATAGTGGTTCCCCACTATTATTGTTGTAGCGGCGAATGATGCTGCAGGGCGAAGCTAGTTTAAAAAGTAGGGCTAATGATGTACTTTAGGCTAAGTTACTCCTTACATCATTAACTGTCTGCCGGTAAAAGTCCCATCGACATCGTCCAGCCTTATCAGAGATAAGCCAAAACAAACAGATAAGCAGAAACAAAAATTGTAAAAATGCGATGCTTATAATATTACAAACAGGCACTCCTACTTTATTTAATTGTATGGATATTTTTATATAAATTCTTTAAACACAGAAAAGCTATTTTGAAAGTAACTTTAAAGGGTCTTCAGAAAAACGGTTTCAAATCAAATATTTCAAGTGTAGCAGTGGAATAAGACATTGCCAGTACAATCTGTAGAGATGTCTCCACTTCGGGTAAAATGATTCTGCTACTTGTATTAACTCCGTTTTTCCAATATGTTTTATAGAATAAGCGGCAAACGAGAAGACGGATCGCCTGATGGTCAGCGATTAGAGACGCCCATGGACACCCGCAACACCAGAGGCATTACTAGTTTCGCCTGAAACATTGAAGGTCGTATTGGTCAGGGGATGCCGAATGGGACAGTTCAGTTCAGACATTTCAAAGTTTTGTTGTGCGAGGCAGAAAGTTTCTAGAAAAGCGCACAGTTGTGGACTGTCAACCATCTAAACCATCTAAATTATGGGGATGAAACTTTTGGGATGGCGGAAAGAGGCGGCAGGGAATCAGTTCAAACAATTCCTCGGAGTACTTCCCATAGTAAAAGAATTAGAAAACATAGCGAGGCCACATGAGGTGATGTGGCCGCGCTAAGCATTACTATAAACTTGAGTTTAGCCGATTTGAAACATCTTGGCAGTCATCGATTCGACTTGCGTTCCGTTGGACGGAGTCCAGAGCGAGAAGCTGGTTATTCTGGGCAGTAATAAGAACAATATTCCATATGATGCTGAACCTGCGCCGTATAAAACGGAAGGCGGTGGGCCAAGTGCAATTTTGCTTTTGGATGTTCTTCCCCGGCTTAGGCAGCATGATGACTCTGCCTAGTCCCCATTTCGTGGGAAAGTGTCCAGTGCGGAGAATACCGTTGAAGAGACGCGTCAACGTCGCGATTACTCGCGGAGGTAGGTGACTTAGAGCTTCATTGGTAACCTGTTCTGGCCCTGGTGCTTTTCGGAGGGGCATCCGGAGAATCATTCTCTGGATTTGACCAGGGGAGAAAGTGATGGGGTCCTCGGTCGGGGCTATCGGTTGTTCGAAGTATAAGTCGAGCTTCCTGTCGACCTCTGCTACGTGCTGCATGTTATGGGTAGGGTTCGGTCGAAACTGTGCTTCCAGGAAGTCGGCAAACATCTCCACTCGGTCCTCGGCACGGTAACGTGGGGTACCGTCACTGGCCAGTAAGGGCCTTATCGGAGCAGGCTTCCCGGTGAGTTGACGACACAGTCGGTGTAAGCCCGACCAGTCCTCACTAGCTCGCTCGATGGTGCGTTGCCACGACTCCGCCGTGTTTGTTGCTAACGCGGCAGAGATCTTCGCAGCCAGAGCATTGAGCTGGGACTTCATGGTCGGACATCGGACGTTCTGCCACTGCCGGCGCAGTTTCCTCTTTTTCTTTATCATCGCCAGGATGTTCTGGAAAGGCTTCCTTGCGGTAGCGACGTCAAGCTTTGACATTCGAAGTGAGGTCTGTATGGCCGCGCTGAGATCCGTCGTAAGCTTCTCGACGTCATCTGCTGTCTCAATTGGAAAGGAAGGCGAGAGCTCTGCTATGTGCTCGGCAAAGACCCGCCAGTCTTGGCGTGATCGAGGAGGTAACTGGAACGTCTGTGGGATGTCATCCAGGGTCAAACACACTGGCTGGTGGTCTGAGATGAGATGGTCGTCCAGGACGTCATGATACATATCCGCGTCAATGTTCCGGATGACGACTAGGTCTATGACGTCCGGTGTATGAGCCACGCAGTACGGGTAGTGCGTCGGGACCTCTGGCCCTAATACTTGGCACGCGTTCAGGTCTGCATCGTTGAGAAGACGACGGCCTTCCGGGCAAATGGTATTAGAATTCCACGCCGTGTGTTTAGCATTAAAGTCTCCGGCGATGGTGGGTATCGGTGAATCCAGCAGGACGTGGACGTCAGATAGTTGTGGCGACTTCCACATACAGCGCAACACAAATATACTACAGCGCCATCTACCGAAGATACGTCGAACTACGGAGCAACGAAGGAAACTATCAATCCTAAATCGCACAAATGTTCTCGCGCCGATTAGCATATATACAACATCCCATCGTCAATCGTTGGGCAGTGGCCCGCTGGGTACGATCACCTCGCCTGGTCGGAGGATCCTCCCTTAGTGTTGGAGGGATACCTCCATACCATCCCTTCCATTTTTACAAAATTTCTGCTCTATCATTCGTATGATAGTATCGTAGTGGCAAATAGACAATAAACTTTAAAGAGTTATTTCATGGAGGTAAATTGCATCAAACAAAACTCTTCTATTTAAGTATAGTTTAGATAACATCACGCTTTCAGTAAAATGTAGCAGGAAACAAACTAGTGTAATAAAAATATAGACCACTTTCTACGAAATAATCTATCATAATGAAATTCAACATTTATTAACAAGTTTATACATGTAAAAATTTTGTCTCGGACGGGACGAAACCTAATTCTAAAATTAATTCTAAATCAAATTATGTATGTACTACACAATATCACAAAGTGTACAAAAACTAAAAAATCTAAATATTCACATAATCAGAACATAGGGGTAACCATTTTATCGACTAACAGACTTAAATAGTAGGCGGTTTAATTCTACGACTTGTCTGCTGTTCTCTAAAACATTTTTAAGTATTAAACTTGATATTTTTAAGTATTTAATCCAAGACTTTACATTAGTACCCAAAAACAGTTTCACGATGTTGCTAATCTTGTCCAACAACAACAGACCAACCATACCTTCTTTTTTACATGAGGCAACCCCCCTCGGGTCTTCAACCCACCGGGGTTTGCGGAGGGGCGGTGTGTCGGAATCGAACCGACTAATAGGTGTGCCACTCTGCGCTTGAGACTGGAGGATTCCGGGAACCGCTTCCTTCCGTCATCCGGACCCCTCCCAGCGCCTGCCCGCACTGAAGCGGGCACCGTCTGATGGGGGCAACCATACGTACCGCAACTTTAATTCCCTATAAGCACTCCATTTTTCCTATACACTATTTTATAATAACACAAAATTTTTCTTTTTTTAGCAAAACATTTTTTTTAAATTGTAAATAGCGACATTTAGCTCAAAATTGTAGTAATACCAGTGTTCACGTTGCGTCACACAATGCACAAGAGCGTGTTAAAAAGTTAATTTCGTTCCACGTATCTTTATACGTATATTTCGGCGAATAAATTGTAATTGACAAAATAACTAAAGGGGTATCTATTTCTTTCTAACAGTTTTATGTTTCCTTTAATTTCATCTTGTAGTACTTGCAGTAATAAATGAAAAATGTGTTTTTTAATATTATCTCAAAAAGCGATTACGAAAAATCTATTTTGACATTAACACATGTAAAATAATTACTATATAACTAACAAACAAACGAGAAAATTAATCTGTTCTGTGGAAATTAAATTTTAACATCGTTCAGTGTCTAAAAATTCCCACAATCTAAAATCGATAAACCGAATTTTAAATTTAAACTTTTAATTACTAATTTACCTATACGACGTATATACGTGTACAATACGCCATTTATACCTATTCAGTCAATACTTTTGGATAACGAAAATCTAATATCAATATAATTTTATACAAAGTATTAAACGCTATAATATATTTACTTCCATAACACGACTTTATAAATTTATTTTAAAAAATGTACTTTCATAGCACATGTACACTATAAAACTTTTTTTCTTCCTCAAAGCCTAAGGTAATAAAGGCAAGCGCACGCTATAACGGTTGGACTGTAAAATTATTTTATATGCTGCTCAAAATTGCTGCCATTAGAATTTGTAATTTATTTCTGTGGTTACAAGTTAGTAGGCAGATCACGGATGTCTGATGAGGGCAGTCATCAGTTTTTGAGAAAGGAGTAATTTATTTGCTTCAAGACTTCAAAACCGTATCGTTTCAGAAACACTACGACAAATATGCCACGAATTGCCAGATTTATTTGTCGCGTTGAACGATAGCAGAACACTGCGGCCGGTGTGAGGTCAAAGAATTCTTCGGAGTACGATTAATTCTTTACGATGTTCAGAAGAAAATAATTTACATTGTAATTTACTATAATTTGAAAATGCAAAAAAGCCGATGATGATACTAAAATACAATCACTGTTATAATATCATTATCACCGTAACTATCTTATTTATAGTTTGCTGCGTATATTAAAATATTTAATTGTTTTAGAACATACTTCTAGAAAAGCATGTGTATAAAAAAGGACATAACACATTAAATAGACATCACAAAAGTTTTGAGCTCAAAATAAAACCAAGTTCTTTATGCTGTTAGTGTGCGATAACCTTAACGCGAAATTAGTATCTATGAGATCTCAAATTAGGACATGTGAAGTTTATTGTCAAACAAAATGTTACCATACTTCAATTTAATGACGCTGAAATCAATAATTACTTCTTTAAGATAAAGGCCACAAACAAGATTACTATATGCTCTGTGATGCAAGGAGACCACTTGAAACTTTACACCTTTGATGAAAAGCAACAAAATAATTATTTACAGACAATACTTGACATATCTTGTAAAAAGTTTATTATATCTTTACTATTTACAATTTCGTCGAGGCTTTGGCGGAGCCACAATGTAATACTATAGATTGAAATAATAACTTTAACCCAAAATATTTATGCTATAATATCGATACACACTTGTTGAATGAATGTATAACTAGTCACTTGTATCTAGCAGAACAACTTCTATACAGTTTCAAATTAACGGTACAGAAAGAACGTCTCTTAAATGCCATTGTCAACAAAAATATTGATATAATTAAACGTTATGCATTTAACATGTGCTTGCTGGCTTTTACTGCTACAAAATTAAATTTAGACAAGACTAACCATAGAAAGTAGAAAACTAACAATTAAATTTGACCCCCGCGCAACTAGCGCCATCTGAGTATACAATTTCCAACTTTTGAATTTATTAATATTACAACACTATCTTAAGAGGTATCAGGATGTTTAAGAAACTCTTCTAGTGTTGGACCGTATCTTCCTAGAGGGTCTCTGGGGAACATTATCATGTCATCCACCCATGTGAAAGGTAGCAAACGGTTTTCGATTACGAACCGCCATCTTGGATTTTCTTGGAGTAAGTCCCTGTAATTATCTCCGGACACTATGACGCCGTCGAATTCAGCTGCACACTGTACTATATACCTTTAATAAAATAAAATATATGATTATTGTAGGGTTTTTTAATAGCACGGGAAGGAGTAATGGACTCCTTGGCTAATGTCAGAACTGAGTGTTGTAACTTTGTCCCCTTGTTCTGTACACACAGCTTCCTAAGGTCCGGCCATTTGAAGAACCAATTATAAAAAAAATTTGCAGTCCCAGAGGATCGCTGCGATGAGAATGTTTGGACTGCACGGTTGCCCTGGTGGTTTTAGTGGTCGCCACGCCGCTTGCTACTACATCAAGTGTTGTGGGTTCAAATCCCACATGTGACTACACTTTGTGAGATCCACATATTGTTGTTCTGAATCTGTGTTCTTTGCGTCTGTTTCATGTATGTTCGTAAATTGCCCCGCAACATAGGATGTGTATTCCTAATGTGGAGTTGACTTTTTTAAAAGGAGCGAACGCTGGGTAGAGCCACGCTTCGGCATGCATGGGTCGGCTCGAAGGAGTGATACTACGGCCTCATACAAAACCGGTGTGAAACAGCGCCTGCGCTGTGTTCCACCGAGTGAGTGAGGATACCGGAGGCTTACCCTCATCGCCCTCCCCATCCCCCAACACCGGCAATGCACTTGTGACGCCTCTGGAGTTGCGGATGTCCATGGGCGTTAATAATCGCTTACCATCAGGCGATACGTCTGCTCGTTTGCCCCCTATTACATAAAAGAAACTATTCCTAAGGTCAGGAATTATTTTACTTCTAAATCATCTTTCGCAATAGAAAAAGATCTTGTGTCGAGGGCTTCAAGACTTTAGGAAACAAACAAAATACACACAAACACATCAAGAACTTCAGAAGATCACACAATGTGTAGTCTAATAAGGAGTTTAAAGACACAACATTTAGTGCAATAGAAAGTAGCGCAGTGACCGTTTAAACAATTACGCCATCCGTGCAGTCAATGCGTGTCCCATTATTATTATTGCTCATATTATTATAAAAAACAAAGTTTAATAAAACGCCTTTGTAGTTTATGTAAGACACATTGTCATTATTTATTTCATAATTACGAATGTATTGACTTTCCCATTTATTAAAATCGTTTAATTGTTTAAACGCTAGGGTGGAACATACTTACCTATCATCATATGGTGTACATGTTCTGCCTTGGATTTCCCTCGATGGAGTGTATACGACCAAGCCTTGCCTCTCCAAACAGTCCAGTAATCTAGGGTCTGTACTTTTTCCATATTTACATCTGAAAAGTATTGTGCCACCACAAGTTTAATTGCGATCGTAATCGCAAGACTATAAACGAAATATGATTGCCATCCGTTGTTGGTGATCGCAACCGCCATTTAAAACTGTTAACGAAGAATGACTGCGGTCCAATTTTGACTATAATGGTTTACAAAAAAAAATAATGGAGCGATGATTTGTGCAAGACGGCTGGCAGGAGCTGGATGCGACAAGCCATAGATCGAACTAAGTGGCGTGAAATTGGAGAGGCCTATGTCCAGCAGTGGACTGCGATAGGCTGATGATGATGATGAGAGTTAGAGTCAGTTACAATCCTTAAAATGTAACTAGACCTCTGTGACTGATTGCTACGAAACCAACCAAGCAGTTTTAAAGAAGCGTCATTTATAAATAAATATTTCGGCCATCTAACATACAACGCCATCTAGTCCTAAGCTAAGCAAAGCTTGTACTATGGGTACTAGACAGCTTTTTTTTGTAAATACATACATTTGTGAATTATTCACATAGAAAACACTTAAATTACGAAAAAAATATTTGCAGATGATACAAAAATTTGCTCTGACACGGGAATCGACCCCGAGACCAATACGCATACGCCACGACTGCGCCACCGAGGCAGTATTTTAATTTCCCACGTACTAGTTTCATCACCAAATTAGAACTATTTTATATAATCCTCATAGCCCAGTTGCACTCGGTGATTAGAAACAATCACCGAGGGTAAGCTACCGAGGGTAAGCTACGACGGCGCAGTCAGTACCTGGATGGGTGACCGCTGGTGGCATGTTACCATGAGCGTCTCCGTGATTCGGAGGTCACGTTAAGCAGTCGGTCTCGGTTGTTATCATAGGATAAGTCTTGAAGCTTAGTTGGAGACCTTTGGGCGGCTTGAAAACATCCAAAGGCAAGAAGACGAAGCCACAATGTTGTCTTGCCAGTCTCCAACCCGCATTTGGCCAGCGTGGGGACGTATGGTGTTAACCCTCTCCTGAGAGGAGACCCGAGCCCGTGGGACATTATGGATTGTTGATTATTATATAATCCTCGTGTAAAGTTGTTACTCACGATGAACTCCGAAGCAATCTAACTGATTTACACGATGTTTTAAATTTATGACTGGCGTGCCTAAGATATGATAAGTTAACAATCACGCTTAGATCAATACTAGCCTCTGCTAGTCTCAATCTGCTCTCAGAATTTGAAAAGAGACGTAATTGCGTGGGTCAGCTAGTTGAAATTATAATAAGGATTCAAATACAATGACACTAATGACAACTGTCACAGGGATCAAGCTATAATATATAAAGACTGTAATGGTCACCACCGTCCCCTAGAATCCATGTCACTCAAAAATCACAAGAACGTTGCAGGGCTTGTTAGACAGGGCCTCCTTCTCAGCCAAAAGATTTAGTGTATTTCAATCATTGAAAAATAACGAAAACATTGCTCAACAGCGGTTGTGTTGCTATGGTATTACACCGTCCCAACCACATCAAATATACCGAAGCACGATTTTTCCACTGTCTCTCCTCTTTTGGGGGAAAGATATTACACCAATTTACACTTTTTTGTCTAACATCATTGCCTCTATCACTCACAGAATTGATATCTCCGCCGACGTTGTCTACGCTAGGGATCGGGCCTCTCCTGATCCCGTCTCCTCGCGACCAATCTGATTCAGATACTTACCGAAGCAACCATGCCCGGTGAGTATCTGCGTCAGTCGGTAGGTCACGCGACGCATTCTGCGGCTGTTCCAACCGCACGCGCCACTGTGCCAGTGCCTGTGGCTGGGCGTTCCGCCGTATTTAGAGTTCGTCCTGCTCTTCCCCGCTCTCATCCCGGCGGATGGCACGAATCTGATCATAGACCTTCGCGTCCATATGCGCCAGGATATCAAAAGGCGGGAAACGAGCCAGGACTTTTCCGCCTCCAACGAGATGGTGCGGTATTCTCGTACGATCCGACAGGCCGCTACCCGCTGCGCTTGGTTAAGCTTGGTTCGGTAGCTGGAGGCGACCGATAGGCGCTTGGCCCATATTGGCGCTCCATATAGGACCATGGATCGTATCACCGCACCGTAGAGGCAGCGAACTTCCTCCCGCGGACCCTCCAATTAGGCCTTTGCAGGGATCCTGCCACCCCCGAACTCGGGGGATCATGCGCTCGAAATGTTCCTCGAAGCTCCAGCGGCTGTCTTGGGTGAGGCCGAGATACTTGATGTGCCCGCCAACCTCGACCTTCGTCCTTACCACTCTAATAAGGGAGCAGGTAGGTACGGCACCTCCGCGTTTTCTGTGAAACCACAGGGCTTCCTTCTTATGAGGTGCCACCCTTAGACATTGACCGCTGATTTTGTGGACGACCTAGGCCATCCCTAGCTCGGCGAGCCCCAAAACTTCCTGGAAGCCATCTCCCCTAGCTAGTACTAGAGTGTCATCGGCGTAACAGATGACACTCACTCCATGGGGTAAACTGGTCCTCAGGATACTGGAATCTTTAGGGTCTGAACACTCCCTTCACATCATCATGGCAGATTTTAACACCAACCTCCTAGCTTTAAACTCTCCTGGAACATGCATTCTGCTTCATATCATCCAAGCAACCAACGTCCATGTCCTACCGCTTCTTGCCATTCATCACAATATTGCGCTTGATGGTGGTGGGCCATCATCGTGGTATGATGTTGGATCAAGCCGGTGTCCACCTGGCTTGATCTAATCCTCACCTCTGCTCCACACCTTGTCTCATCGCACGGTCATCACTCCGCTCCTGGCTTTTCCCACGACTTAATCTTTCTCTCTTATATCCTAAAATATCTAAAAGCTATGAAGCGAAAGGATCAAGCATTTCTTCGATTCAAGAAAAACCGCAGCGAAGATAATTGGAATCTTTACAAAGTTGCAAGGAATCGGTGCCATCATATACGCAATACTAAACGCCAACATATTCTGCAAAATATAGTCTTCTTCCTCTTCCAGTATCTGGAAATTTCTTAGTATTCTCGGTATTGGTAAAAAACAACACCAAGTTTTCAATAAGAAAATTAGTTTGAATGATATCAACTATCATGTCTCGTCTACACCTACGCTGGATATGCAAACTAAGTGTCAAGCGTTGAAATACATATCTGGTCTCACCAATCCTACTACCAACTCTTTCGAATTTTCTCCGGCGACTCCCCAGGATGTCAAGATGATCATTCTATCTATCCATTCGAATGCCGTGGGGTATGATGGTATTAGCCGTCGCATGATTGTCACCATACTCGACTGCAATCTTCGAGCAATCGCCCATTTAATAAATTTCTCTCTTGATTCCGGAACTTTTCCGTCGCCGTGGCGCAAGGCCTATATTATCCCTCTTCCAAATATAAATAATCCTACACTCTCTGAACACTTTCGACCTATCTCTATTCTTCCTTTTCTGTCTATGATACTCGAGGCCTGTGTTCATAAGCAACTCGCACACTTTGTTCATACAAACCAGCTATTAAGCCCTCTGTAATCCGGCTTTATGGCGATATAAGGAGGGGCATGGAAGATACTAAAGTTACGGTACTAGTGTTAGTTGACTTCTAAAATGCCTTCAATACCGTCAGTCACGAAATCCTTCTATCTATCCTTGCATATCTTATGGTGCCTTCCGAGGTTATGGAATGGTTCTCCATTTATCTTCAGGGGCGACAGCAGTGTGTGCGCGTTGATGATTCGACATCGAGTTGGTGTAACCTCGACGCTGGCGTCCCCCAAGGCGGTATTCTACCCCCTCTCTTATTTTCAATATTTATCAACCTAATTACTCAACAACTTCGGAGTGCGTATCACCTATATGCTGATGATCTGCAAGTGTATTCTCAGACAAAACTCGAGGATATAGCATAAGCTGTCGACGAAGTCGACAGGGACTTAGAGATCATAAAGTTGTGGTCGATGAGATTTGGCTTATCGGTTAGCCCAACTAAATTTCAGGCAATTATAGTAGGAAGCAAACGCATAATAAGCAGAATCGATACCGACTCAATCTCACCGATTGTCTTCAAGGGCTCAGTCATCCCATTCAGTCACGTAGTCAAAGATCTGGGCTTACTTATCGACTGGACCCTTGATTGACAAGCAATGTGTCAGCCTTACGTTCCCAACTAAAATGGTTGCCTATTCGCCTGCGTCGCAATCAGCGAGCACTTACCTTTCTATTTTCATTTCTTAACTCACCATTTTCTCCTACATACCATGCTTCATAATTCCGTTATCTGTCCTCTAATCATGACAGAAATCTTCGATCAGAAAACAAGCAGCTCTTTCTTTCTTTATCCAAGCGGTACTACTCTGGAATGCTTTCCCGCTCGAAATCAGGATGTCCACAAACCGTTTTACTTTCAAAAAGAAGTTCCAATCGATAGCTGCTTCACCTTATATTCGGGTTATCATAGTGTACGAATGTAGTGTATTTGTGTCAGTATATATTTATATATATGTATTTATTCTTTATAATATAATATATGTATGTATATGTTTTTCTGTGTAAAGCTTGTTTCTATTGATAATGTTACCTCTGTGCACCACCTACCTTACAAGATTTCTACACCACACTAAGGTTGACTGGATGAGAATGCCTTGGGCATTAAGTCCGCCAATGTACAAATAATGTGCATGAAGTTTTAAATAAATAAATAAATATGCGAGGTTACACAGAAGGGGTCCTAGGACCGACCCCTGGGGAACCCCGCACGTGACCTCCCTTCGATGTTCTTTGCCGTCCCGACCAATATAGGATATGGACCTATCGCAAAGACAGGCCCCGATGATGTCCCGCAGATAAAGGGGCAACTGGTGATACACCAGTGCCTCTCTGATCACACACCACGGGAGGGAGTTGAAGGCGTTGACTATGTCAATACTGACCACTAAAGCCATTACCCCCCGACAGACAACCTCATCCGACAAGGAACGGATGTTTTCTATCTCGTTAGCGTTGAGTGTCCTTGTCGGAAACACTATGGCGGCCTAGTTAAATGCTTTTTCACGCCCCGCTTCAATAAAGGGAGAGAAACACATGCGGTGGTAGTGAATTCCATGTTTAGATCGCTCGGCATAAGAAGGAAGAACCAAAACGTTGCGTTCCAGAGCGTATGTATATCTACCACTCTTAAAGAGTGACTTCGAAGGCCCGCACGTGTTATCCTGTAAAGGAAGGAAGAAAGACGGACTGAACACTCCTCGTGATACAGGCGATAGAGGAACACCATCGAGGCGATATCGCTTCGCAGCTACAGAGGTTTAAGGAACTCGGTGGCTTCGAGACCGCCGACCGATGATGCGGTCTGCTCGCCGCTGTAAACGATCGAGAGCGTCGAACAGATATTATGCAGCACCATCGCATAGATGAGAACAGTACTCCACGCATGAGCGAACCTTAGTCTTGTAAAGAAGATACAGATGCCCGGGCAAGAAAACCGTGTCACCTGTTTAGTACACCCAATTTCCGCGAGGCTGCTTTAATGAAACGCTCGTTTCTCGTACTCACGCATGTTAAGATCACGGCAGAGATCCATACCCAGGATGCCGAGTTTATCTTGCAGTGGCAGCTGAGTGTTCCGAAAAGTGGGGAGAGGTAGGAAGGGAGGCTTTTTGGTAGATAGCGCGCACACCTGTGTTTTCTTGGCGTTGAACTCGACCAGATTCTCACTGCCCCATTGAAAGATGCGATTCAGAACCAGATCGAGGTCAGCGACAAGGTCCCGTCGTCGTCTGCCGACTTGGCTGTAGGTGACCAAACTATCGCCAATGAACTGTACTGTCTTCTGCATAGCAATGTATATTGCCAAGGGCAAACATGTCATTGATATGCAGAAAAATAGCCCACTTGGCGACAGCACGGAGCCCTGAGGTACACCAGCGTTTACCTACCAAAAATCAGAGGTCGCACTGTCGCAAAGGACCCTAATACGGCGCTGGTGCAGGAAGACGGAGATCCAGATGCAGAGTTTGTGGGGCAGGCCGAATGCGGGAAGTTTGGAGAGAAGCGAGATATGCCAAAACTTATCTAAAGCTTCGGCCGTGTTAAGGCTAATGGGCAAGGACTCCTCATGCCTGTCGATAGCCTCACCCCAAAGACAAGTGACATACGCTAGAAGATCACCCGTAGATCGGTTCGGCCTAAAGCCATATTGCCAATCATTTAACAAGATCTTCCAGGTAGAGGGCGAATTGCTTATTGATGATCCGTTCGAGCACCTTGCAGAGGATTGAAGTTACGGCTGTAGGTCGATAATAAGCCAGGTCTGAACGGTCACCTTTTTGGGACCGGTTGGGGATTAGGTATCACCCAATTGTATTTAACTCATTAGATTAGGTACTTCACAAAATGATGACTAGATTTGTTTGTTACTTTTGTATCATGCAAACCTAGTACCTACATGCCATCAAGTTGGTTTGTATGCCCTTCAAAAACTCAGAAAGATCTGTTGTCTAGTTTTCTTGTCAATTTTATATTTTCGGTGCCAAGTCAAGCTAGCCAAGCATGGCAGGTTGCAGTTAGTGCACAACATCAATGTGTAACCTAAACAATTGTCAGCAGTCATAAATGAATGAAAGAATTTTGTTATATTTACCTAAACCTAGGCACAAATGCTTTTACAACATGGCCTCGTTTCAGGAAGTACTCTATACATATCTTGAGGCCCTGCACTGAAAATTTACAGCCTTTGGTGTGTCTGAAAAAAAATTGTAGAGCTTTGAATGGCTGAACCAATTTCTTTTGTTTATGCCAAGTTTTGTATGGTTCTATTTAAGTTACCTTTAAAAGAAAACTAATTTAAAATCAACTAATAGATTAAGGAGGATATATATTTCACATAGAAATATATGTTATGTTAACCTTACTAGGTATTTTGTGCACAAGTTTAACATTTTGAGAAAAATAAGTAAACACGACATTAAAACAAGTAACAAATATTCACATCAGCATTTACTAATAATTAATATAAACTTTCACAGTAGCTTACACTAAGAATATATAGAATAGATAAATATATAGAAATAAAGTTTTAATTTTTTTAATTTCTTTTGAAGAATTTTTTTTTAGATATTTCTCCAAAAGAAATGAATACTGGTACATATTTGCATGCAAAATACTGACGTTGATCAATATATCACTATTTTCTCACAGAGACTGTAGCGTTAAGTAAAATAACTTATAAAACCAACAAAGCATACTTTCTATACAAAGGTTTATGTCCAAGAGTAGAATGAGAAGTCAGTATACTTACTCCATTGCTACATTGCTTCCATCGATGATAATCATACGCAATCCTTTTTTGTTCTTATCATCTTTGCTTGGGTGGTAGATATTACTGCCTATACTGTTTCTTGATTTTGACTCTCCGAGAATTACTTCTTTGATGAATGTATCCTGTTCTGTTTCCGTTGCTTGTGAGTGGCGCTGTAAATGATTGGTGATTATACTGAAATACTATGGAAAAATTTATTGAAAGGAAAAAATCTGCTCATTTGTCATTTGAAACAGAATTTTTCTTGGTACCCTACCACTGCGCTACAGAGCCAGTCAATACAATGCCCACATTATGAATATATTCCAGTGTTGAAGGAGGCAACATACACAGACCGGGCAAAAAAAACTTAAACTCAGAACAACAATCAAACCTTCAACACTCAACGCAATTCAAAATGGCGTGGCGACCGCTTAGTGGTTTAAGCCCACTGTGCAATCAAAGTAGTCAATTCATATATTATATAATGTTAATTACTCACTCTTATTTTATTAAGGCTTCCTTTCACATCTTCTGATAGGTTACAGCCGTTAAATATGTTCTGTGCGATCAGTTCTAGCAATTTATTTTTCTCTACAGGATTCAACTTAGAAATTCCTCTAGCAAACTTTTTCACATCATTTTGCTTTTTCCTCGTTCTATTATTTTGTATAACAGTGATATCGGAGTCTCCACTTGGGGACAGACTCCCATTAGAAATAGACACCAAAGTACAGTCTGAAGTTTGCGTGCCATCATTAAAAGGTTTATCTACATCAATAATGGTGTTGTTTGTTTTATTGACTTCAGAATCAGACGTTAAATCTATAGTTAAGTATGAATCTTTATGTATTTCTTTGGTTAAGTTAATAACTTCTTTATTGGCATTTGTAGATAGGGTATTGGTTTTTGACTTTTGAAAGTTGTTTATTATCATGTTTTGTAATGTTTTGCTGTCTCGTTTACTAATAGGTGTAGAGCAAGTTATGTGAATGTTACTCCGATTTGGTGAGTTTACTGTTAAAGGAATGTTTTCTGTTGTATCATCGTCGGTGATTACAATTAGGCTGTTACTAATCCTTCTCCGTTTTGTGGGTTCATCGTTTGTTAGGTCAATTTTCCTTTTGTGTGAGGTTGAATCACAACCGGTATCAACAGGGACTGTATCATCTATATCAATGGTGACATCTGGGGATGTATCCAAAGAGCTCTCACTTCTGTTTCTAAGTTTCTCATATAAAGTATTTATTTTATTTTTTGCTTTTTTGTGCTTCTTCCTCCTGATTACTTCCATTTTTTTAGAGCTCATTGATAGTTGTATCCTCTGACTATTATTCGACTTCAATGATTGATTTGATTTTTTCTGAAACATAAACATTATAGGTTAATTAGCATTATTACACTTTAAAATGTTAATGTTCATAATATCATTAAAATTAATAATAAGTGTAAAATTAACTTATTTTTTGGTTAGTATTAGATACAAACAAACGTAACTAAAAGCTTCAGTATTTTAATATTAGTTTGAGGCCTTTTTCAGTGCTCTTTGATAAGGTTCCTGATTAACTATTTAAAAATTTTCTACCTAATTCAATATTATGTTAGTTTTAAAAATCTTTTATACACAATTAATATGTCAGATAATCATTTATATATGAGAGCAATCCATATCTCTTAAACAGTCACCAAAAACCATTTAAAAGTTAACAGCTGCACAGCATAAGTCTCATTTTTATGATGTCTATCATCATAAAAATGAGACTTATGCATACCAGGTTTGTTTCAAATTTTCTATAGTTGAAAGTAAAGTTAACAGTAAAGTTTGAATACTGGTAAATAATTAAGAGCACATAATCATCTGAAACTGCATAGGGAGCTTGTGTAACTGGTCCTTAATTTATTCCTGAGATTTTTTTTACATGTTGGTTAAATTAATTTCTTTTCAACAGCAGCCAAACCATAGAAAAGCGAGTTCCACAAATTATGCAATATTTTCTTCACTCCTGAAGCTTGCATGCGTTGAACCTAATATTGTATACATACTTGTGTTTTGAACATAACTATAATCAATAAATTTTGATGTATGATGCTGGAAACCAAATCAAATTTTAACTAACAGAAAGTTGCTGGGATGATGGTTTGCCCATCTTCGCTTATTTCCACAATCACAATTTATAATTATCAACATATAACCCACAAGAAAGACAGTGAAAATTAATTAATATAAAAGTAAAAACGCGATCCACAAATTTTCGATGTTGTTGATTTTGTATGAAAATTAATGAAAACATGGAAGCAGTGTTACCATTCAATCTGCAATTTCTACCTCAAGTTCTTAAAATATTGTACCGAAACTACTAAATGGTCATTTAAGATTTTTTTTGGCCAAATTAAACTTTATAAAAAACTGTTATATTTACATTTAATTAAAAGGATATCGACCACTTTGTATGGCCTTATGGCGTTTTTGGGGAATCCAGGAAGCCTGGCAACATTCCGTTGTATGACTATAGTGCTGCGTATGGAGAACTTTTTTCGTGAGACGGGATTTAAGAGCGATAGCGCGTAAAGGTGGCGACTGGCGACGCATATGTTCACCACATGTTGCCTGGCCACTGGTACCTGATATTGTAAACGAAAAAGTTTTGATGTATACTGCTAATTTTGAAGAAAATATTAGGGTAACAAATGGTTGATGAATAGTAAATCAACATTTCATTGAATTTTGAGACTTACCTTCTTAACGAAATGACTTAAAAACCATGAAAACTATTAATAACAGTATTAATAATAACTTTGGGGCGTTCATTAGGGATCTACACCTGTATATATCATGTGTAAAAATTGATGATTTTTGTAGGTATTTTGTCTAAGTCCTCCGAAAAAAGACAGTAAGAAATTCCTATAGGCGAAGTAAAGCAAAATCTACTTTGCTGCGTTCGAAATACTTGTGGTTCTGATACATCTTATTTTTGTAATAATTAGGGTCACAAAGTTTAAATATCATTTAGGTAACAATAAAAAACAAATACGGTAATAGTAAATCCTTTTATTTTTTTTACCACTACTATTTTAATAAGTATTCTAACGCTTTATACATTATTATCATTCTAGCCTCTATCAAATGTTATTACATAATATTTATGTATGTACTAGTAACAAGCCATTTAAAAAACTAATTATTATATTATTCTTTTTGAAAGCTAAATAACTTCCTCAAATTCACAAAAATCTATTAAAATGTGTATATGATGATCTTGCTAATATGATTAAAACATGTAAACATGAGTGAAAACTAGTTAGGTCCCAAGTTGGGAGCCCAAATATTACATTAACAGCCATTAAGAGCGGAATAGAATTCACAAATCAATTTTCGCCATAATACTTACTTAAGGCTGCAATGAATTTATAGTGTTAAAGTGTCCATATAACATACACATGTTCATAGTCATCAGCACTAATTAATTTAATCTGTTAGGCATGCTTTTTATTTATAATTAAAGGAAGCCCATATTGAGCATAATACAACAGTAATCATAATACTACTTACTCATCTAATTATTGAATAACTTTATTTACAATATGTAATGAGTATTTTACGGTTATAAAATTTCATGATTTTAAAGCTAGTTATTAAATAAGATAGTATATAATATAAAATATTATAAATAAAATGTAAGTACGTGTTTAACTTCCAATGACTAAACTAAATTGGCTACCACTTTTTTTTACGGATTCGATTGTTAGGAGGTTTCTATAAAAAAAAGATACTCGATTTTTTTTGTTCGGTACTGTACACTACCTGTGAGAAGTTGTTATTAAGTTTTATCAATCTGTGGGGAACCGAAGTGCGCATAAGTACTAAAATAAGTATTTCATAAATGTAAATAATTTATACAAAAAAAAATGTGGCGGTACGAAGTTCGCCGGGTCATCTAGCAAGTTATAATATTAGTACTTAGTGGCAACGCCTTGGATATTGATTATAACTTATTTCAAACTCGCTTGGTACGGAAAACATATTTTTAGCTTTAAACCAGAATCTACGATTCTATTCCTATTCAGTTTTATAATATTTTACAATGGAGAAATTATGTAATAATGTATTTCATAGTAATAAATTAAAAATAAAAGTAGTATTAAAATATTTCGAGGAAGTCATCTCGCAGAAGGAGGCGGCGGAGAAGGCCCGGGAGGACGATCTCCACTCGGACCCGATCCGCCGCCGGCGAACCGGGCGGCGGAGGCGCGCCTACCAGCGCCTCATGCTGCCCTGAGTGTGGCCGCGGATGGGCGGGACGGGTTTTCCCCCCCATCCGCTACATAGGCCACCCGCGAGGGGGGTGACGTAACGCGTGTGCCATACGTCGCCTCAATTGAGATTTACCATCAGACAACAGAGCCCGCCTCAGTGCGGGCTGGCGCTGGGAGGGGTCCGGATGGCGTAACAAAGCGGTTCCCGGATCTCTCCCGTCTCAGGCGCAGAGTGGCACACCGTGGCGGTTTAGTGGGTAATCTGGCTGGTGTCAGTCAGGAGTCCCACACAAAGCGAACCCCCCGTCCCCGCGGAGGGGGAGCGAAGTGCGTAAAGGCATTCGACAACGTCAAAAAAAAGAAAAAGGCATTAACAACCCTTTAAGGCTTAATTTTCATCAGTCGTTAATTCAATCGTATACAGCAGTCGAGGAATTCCCGAATACTTGCTATCGACTAATGAATCGGCAAGTAGGTTTCCCCTGCACGTGGCCTTACTACCAATGGCAACCAAAATAGTTATAAATATTATCAAAATAGGCATTCACTATTCGATTTCGGTAGTCGTCTTTTTACACCCTGTATGTGTCAAGCAGTATGAGATTAAGCAAAACTGACTTCGTAACATCACTCAAGGCTTGTATCAAAATATTATGTAGTATTCGTCTCAAACAAATATTCTTTATCCCAAATTGTCTATTTCAGAAATATCTCTAAGCGTAAAGAATAAAACAATTACACTTACAATAAAAGTGATTAGATTAAATACCTACGTATTTACTTAAATAGTAATTATTATCATCGAAATGAGATCATTCTAATACAATTTACACTTTGCTTTGATTAATAAATAAAAAGGGGATTTTAATAGATAAATATCTACGATTTTCTTCTCTGTCATTAAAACACATACCATCATTAGATTCATAAAACTTTCTGTACGATTATCTAAAGAAAAGCACTAAAGGCTAAACAGTAAATAAAGCAATAAATAAAGTAGGGACGGAATAGATACTAGTCATATTTTGTTGCTGCGCTCACCTGCAGGAGTTTATTCTCCTGCTTCTCATATAGTCCTACCACACCAAAGTCCACTGAGGACTGTCATCAGGTGCGGTTAGTCTGATCTTAGTAGTAGGGTAGATCTTTTCCATCATATTTTAGAGCTGCTTCCGAAATTAAAAGATAAAGAAACCTAGAAGATACATTCAGTTTCGGTTCGATATCATTATAACAATCAGAACTATTTGCAGAGTAATACTAATTTAAACGTTATAATATAAATTATATTTCTACACATGAATCTTAAAAACAGTAGTGAAAACATGTAAGTTATGCCTGATTCTTAAACCATTTTAACATATTCGAAAAAATCTTTCAGTATTAATTTTTAAATAAAAACCTTAAGTTTGGTTTCATAAAATCGCTTAGGACCCAAATGTCCTTGGCCAGGTCAGATAACAATGTAAAAATACTTTAATATGAGAAAAATAAATAGCCTGTTCAATTATGAATAACTATTACTCCATTTTATTTTTAAATATGGAACAAAAGCCTTTTCTAACTCATTTAAACGAGATAAATTTATAGCTAAGGCAGAAGTTGGAGCAAGAGAAGACTATTTACAAGTATACACTTCAGTGGTTCTAACGCATGTGTTGCATTCGACTCTACAGCACCAGTGGAATTTGCAGCCGCAACGTTCTTTGACGACTTGACGTCTTGTGTTATAGCCTCTACCGCAACACATGAGAGCGCAGCCGTCCATGCCTGATGACGTTCTATTACACACACGACCTGTAGTGCCTAGAGAACCCTGAAAAAAATAATAAAAAAGACCATTATTTGTTTTTTACGCAATTTTACTTTATATATATTGCAGGTAGTATATGTGTGGATTTTAGGTTACACTTTAAGCATATAAAATTTATCGCAATTATTTCATTGTTGTTTAGGTATATTAAGCAAAGACCAGAAGTTTTTTAAGACATTTTCATAAAATCTAATGGAGTTTATTATGATGCAGATAGGACTACGATCTTACTTCACAGAAAGTTACTCTTAACTAGTTTCATGAATAAATGTTTGTTGATTATGTAAATGTGTAGGCCTCGCTGTAAGTGTAAATAGCATCAGTTTCGATTACGCTTAATAGTTACCTACGTTATCATTGTATTTACATAACTAATAAGTGGACCGCAGACGATAGCTTAATAGCATTTCAAACAACATGCCTAGTGTGACACAATCAATAACTCATTTGCTACAATCTTGCTGCAGTCGATAAAGTCATGCATTTTATTGAAAGGAATTGCATGCTAAAATAGAATATCGTTTTATTCATTGGATAATAAACAGGTTTCATAGTTTTGCAATTCCTAATTACATATTCTTATCTACTATTCTATAAATTATTTTTGATGTTGGCAATTATTTTACATCATTCTGTTTTCAAAAGCAAAATAAGTATATCTAAGTAAAAAGAACTTCAGCGTGGTCGGTCACTAATTATGATTAAGGAGATCGTTTTTTGTTTTTGCGAAAGACGGTCCCCATTTCATGTCATCCACATTTTTTATATTTTTTTTCATTAATTCCATCACGACGAAGACTTGGAGACTCGAAGACTTAGAATTGAAGACTCGAAATACTTGACATTGGCAGAAATAGCTGATCCGGCTGATTGCCATATCATCAAAAGAAGAAGAATTATGATTAAAGGTGGCTTGATATTAAAATAAATAGGTTTAGATATAAAAAGTCTCAAGTTAAGCAGAGCTTGTGTATGGAGACTAGACCACAGACATTAGTACTTATATACTTTTATACATGGAAAATATCCGAACTTCATCTATCGTAAAATAACTAAAATATATATCTACCAAAGATTCATTCTTCACACAGTAGTTCGGTGATTCTTCAAGATAAATTAGATCTTGAGCTGTTGGCAAAGTGTATCTTGGATTAGTAAGGCGGAGTTTACCTCGGCGAGACACCTTAACCTCTGTCGCACCTTCGTATTTGTCTTTGAGATAATCACCTGTAAAAAAAACAATAACAAATGTTCCCTTACACGTATCTACTAAAGCAACTATAAGGACTTAGGTTTGTTTGATTTTTACTGACGCATGACACGATGACTATGGCTCGTATAGAAAAGATCGGCCTGGAGTCATTAATAGTATTTAACATTGTTCACGGATAAAAAAGAAATCTCTATGGTTTGTTACGGCGTTTCTGCCCAGAGTGTGTCTTAAGAAATGTCGACACCTTCTAGCTATAAAGCTTAACCTGTAAAAATGTCTGTAAAGACTTATTTATTAAAATAAATTAAGTTATCACTTATTAGTAACGCATTCACGGCTAAACCACCTTTACCACTAAACGGGCCTTAAAAAAATTCTTTCCGCAATACAAAGCTCCATCAGCGAATAACTTAAGCCAACCATAAAAAGATCCGAACATAAAACTGCCTAATAAATTATTTTAATTGTTTTCTAAAACCCTACATTAAAGAATTAGCATATTTTGACAATAAATTGAAAGCGCGGCCGCACACACTTGTTTCTTTGCCTTTTGGCACTAGGAGGCGTTTGATTTACATGTCCGCCCGCAAGATGGCGGCCGCCATTCGTTTTGCTGTCAATAAATATAGGAAGGTTTTGTCATAAAATACTATGTTATTTCGAACAATTTTAATTAATTACAAAGTAATTACTTTGCAGTCGAAACGTCCATGAGAAGAAAATATAGTAGCAGCAAGAAATAATTCAAGTAATTAGAGTGAGATGTAATAAAATAATACTTTTATATTTAGTTCTTAAATCTATATTCATAATTATACCTACACTAGCAACCCGCCCCAGCTTTGCACGGGTTCGTTATGGGAAATACAATACAGCCTGTTACTTCGAGAAGATTCAGCTATCTAATGGTGAAAGAATTTTTAAAATCGATTGAGCAGTTTGAATTAAATCGTAACAAACAATGATATTAAATCTTTCTTCTTCATAATATTCGTTTAGAAGTATACAGAATGTCCCGGAATGCGACGTCAAGCCGATACCGGGTCATAGGCCAGGTCATAACAGATATAAGAAAAATCCAAAAAAAAACTGAGTCATGTATTTTAAAAATTATGACCATTTGGAAAAAGAACGAAAAATATACACCCTGTGATGCATTTTCACTTCTACAAACTCTGCCATTTGACATCTAACATACAACGCCATCTAGTCCCAAACTAAGCAGAACTTGTATTATGGGTGCTAGACAACTGATATAAATACATGAATACTTTTTTTTTGTAAATACATACATATTATACATAGAAAACACCCAAACTCCGAAACAAATATTAGCAGACCATACAAACATTTGGTCCGACCCAGGATTTGAACCCGAGACCTCATGGACAGCAGTCGCGTACGCTACCACTGCGTCATCGAGGCAGTCATTTTCGTTCTGAACCGATCACTTGTAAAAACGAGCAAATTTTGTTTCGAAGTTAGATAAGAATGCTACATACAACCTTCCGCGCCCCATTTTTACGATTACTGTTAAATATAAACGGGTACAATTTCTTGTTAAAATATTGTTTGAAATTTGACTTCGTATGGTTGAGAGATTTTTTCTCGTCAAGATACCCTTCAACGACCGTCCCTTATTTCACTCTGTTCCTTGATGTGTTGATTTTTAGTCACTTAGTTTAAAGTGAAATAACCTGGGACGTCACCATAATATGACAGAGTACCAGCTAAAGCATCTTCTGAAAATAATTTAAAATTTTGCTATGTCGCCATTTTGTTTTGCGATAACTGTTAAGATATTCATTTAAATAATATGGTGTAAGGGAGTATAATAATGTGCATGAAATACTTAATGACTTTACCGTTTTTACAATAATAAGGATTGATACTGTATGCATCTAAATAGCTTTGCATTATACGTGACCAAGAAGTGAAAATTTATTTAGCGGCGTTGTGCACTTTTTTTTGTGATGGGTAAAAAATGTTAAACTCCTGTCAGTATACGTGACCTGATCAAAAATTCGTAAGATTTTTGTGATGGGTAAAAAATGTTAAACTCCCGTCAGGACCCGTGTCCAGGTCGAAAATTCTTAAGATGGAGGGAGACGGAGGTAGGTTATTGTATTTTACCACAAGAGTAGAGTAGAGTAGAATATTGTATTTTACAACATTAATGATAGTACTTTTATACTAATAATTAAAGTAAAATAATTAGTGCAAAATTATTCCCTGACCATTCCAAAATATCAAAAATGCACAACGTTAGTATTGAAGTTTTTATTTCTCCCGGCACTCCCGGAGTGCAATGCGTTTTTTTTTCAAATATATAATGAGTATAGTAAGTTATCCTTCAAAGATGGATATATATTATGCTATTGCTGACTTTTTTGTAGATCTATTAAATAGGAGTATCCTACCCTGCATTAGTTTGTTCTATCTCAAAAGTATTTAGGCAGCGTTTTCATTGAAAGCTGCCAGGCGGTTTTATGTTTTCCCGGCATCCCGAACAAATATTGTTACGTTTTTTGCAAATACAGATAAAACAAACAAGAAAAGTACTAACAAATAATATATTAAAACCTGCCTCAAGAATCACTCTATCTATTGGTAAAAGTATGAAAGTGCAGTACTTTTTGAATTTATCGCGAACATACAGACAGACAGATGCGGCGGAGGACTTTGTTTTATAATATGTAGTGTAACGCGCCTAGAAGATGGCTGCACAACAACACATTATATAAGCACAAACTTATATTATTCTCCAATGCACATCAAATAGAACGGCTAGGATATGAATGTGCCCCATTACTCCAACGGACGACATATTATAACATCTGGCAGGCTCGATCATATTCAATACTAATTACCAAACTTAGCTGATAATATCAAACATTTTTTATCACAATTATTCTAATGATTATTAACATACAATTATTATTTGATAATACAAGATTGTGTAACATATGGAAGTACCATTGTATAAAAAGAGTACAGACGTCATCAACAATATTTGTATGTAGCGCCGGAAGCTAACATGCGGAAGGCGCCAAGATATTAATATTATTCAATATGAATATACTATTTACTTGATTATTAAATTATAAGGTTATGATTAAATATTTTATACGAGGTTAGAATCGTTACTTATAACAGTAGTATAACAGATGATGTACGATTATGTTAAAAAATTTAAAAAAATCCCCAGCAGGCACTTAATCGTGTATTCATACGTCAAAAATGCCTTACATCATTTTGGAAAAGAGCTAATACTCTTGCACTGCTGAATCGATATTAACCAAATATACCTAAGAACCACCGCAAGAAAACTGGATTACAAATAAAAAAATCGCATCGAAGTCAGTCAATCCGTTGGAGAGCTACGATGCCACAGACAGATACACACAGACATCGACGTCCAACTTCTTTTTGCGTCGGGGGCTAAAAAAAAATGGACGAGTGCGCCTCTGGCCACGCATAGAATAGGTTTATCTGGAAGTTGGTATTGAATATTAAGAATTATAAGAACTTCGTCATTTTGTACAAAGTTTTCTTTCTTAAAAGGCCGGCAACGCACTTGTGACGCCTCTGGTGACGGATGACCATGCGCGCCGGTAATCGCTTACCATCAACCGATACGTCTACTCGTTTGACCCCCTATATCATAAAAAAACAAGACGATACTGTAAGAGTTCCGTACTTGAACTACGGAATCCTCAGAAGAAGGAAAAAGAGATGGGAAGTCAAGACTAGCGCTAGTACTTAGGACACGATTCAGGTTTTAGTATTGCTATAACTACCTTCACAAACAACAACTGCTTAAGAAATGTCATTTTCATAGATAAATAGCAGTCTTCTATCTTCCTCTCCCATTGCTCATATTTTCAACAATGGCGATTACGAAATTAAGGTCAACACGATGACGTTGCAACAAAGTAGGTAGGTATTCATAAAATATGGCTTTATGGTCGTTTAAAGAGCTTATTAGAAAGAAAAAGATCCAATTCCATGTTTACGAGCCACCAAAAGCTGTAATAAACAATAATCTCGCAGTAATTGTAGATATTTTAATATTTATTACAGCTTTTAATTTTTATTAGGTTTTGTAATTTATTGTTTTGGATAAACTTGTAATATGTTGTTTGGGTGGTCTACGGTTAGTTAGTTTTTATGTATTTTAACGATTGAAATGATTCATTAATAAGTTTGGAACACTTATAATTATAATTTCAAAATGTTGTCTATAATATTTTTGAATGTATCATATTATTTTCTATATAATGTAAGCTAAGGGCTTTCTAATACCTTCAATAGAGTAATTCTCATCTATATATAATCTAAATCTAGGAAACGGCTTCAATGATTTTCGAGAAATGTTGTATGCAGTGGTTTCGGGGTCAAGAACACATCGGCTACTACATACCTAACTTAAAGTTACTATCGATTAAATCTTTTTGTTCATGTTCCATCTGATAATCTTGAAGTTGCAAGAAGTAAAGGATACAGCCAAGGTACGCCTTAATATCTAAAATCATTTATTAGGTGTAGAAATATTTGTATTTAAAATAAGTTTTAAAAGTATTTGGAGTTTGTAATACTAACTAAATAGGGGCGTTTAACTGACCTTAGAAAGCATTGATTAATTTTATGTAGTTAAGAAGTAAAACAAGCAAATATATTTTGACTGTATATATGTCGTACTAGTTTAAGCGATCACCACGTCGCTTTTTACTGGGGTGTGTGTTCGGGTTCAAACGCCACATGGGATAACATTTTGTGCGAACCACAAATGTGTACAGGAACAGCAATATAATAACGCAGGATTTGTTATTAGAAAAATATATGTATCTATAAAACTTTCTAAAGACCCATTTTCGTAACCCTACTTTCAGTATTTGAGTTTAATGGCAATGAATCGTTAAGCCAATAAAAATACATCACAGTAAACATCATAGGCAAGACACAATAGAACAAAAGAACGAACCATAACAAGTTAAAGTTAATTTCTTACAATATTTCAACAAGTTAAATGAAACAAAAGGTTTAAACAAAGCATTTATAAATGTACACCATTTACCAAATGCTTGAACAATTAAAACTATTAAGTTGAAATCGGGATGTATTAATTTCTTATGTACCAGGCTGACAGGAACACACCAGAGTTTAGAAAAGTAATGATCACCCATTATCTATGGTCGGAGCTCTATTACCGAACAATGCGAACTCGTTTAGAAATCAGTCCGTTTAATTGACTGTTTCCGAACGTTGGCTTGTGTTGAATGGCAGAAATGTTTGTTAGATGACCACAATTAGAAGGGGTTTTACTTTATTAGCTTGGAAAGGTAATAATTCAGTTTTTCTTTTAGTTGTAAGGTTTAATTTATGTGCGATTAGTTACAGTTTTAAATGTTTTTGTCTGTTTTTAAACAATGACCTGTAGGTAAAAAGAAAGAAGGATCGATGTTAGACTGATATCGATATACAATTTATAAACAGTCCACTCCGAAATATGATGTGTATTCCTAATGTGGGGGTAGTATTAAAAAAAGAAAAATCTATTGTGCCATTTCTCTGTCTACGATTGTTAACACTTCCGGTCTCTTGTATTATTGGCTAATATTTTATTTTGACCACGTCACTTAGCGTTGATAGACGTCACGTCCATTACATTACATTTGTTAGTTTTCTATTAACGTTTGTTTTAAATGCAAATTGTCGATGGGGACATAAAAGACTGTTCTTATAATTCCTAGGCATAATATACATTAATTTTTCAGATTTATGTATAATAAATTGCAAGAAGTTATTTAAAACATTACATAATTATCTATCTTGTAATTTTTCTAGACCTTTTTTGTTGGTGGGTGGAAATTCCTTCGGATCTCTTGATCCCTAAGAATGCCAAACTCTGGAGTATGTAGGGTTTTTCACTAAAAACCACCCTCCCTTCCAGATTAGGGCGCCAGAGATGGTCAGCTTCGAACGAAGAATCATGTTATTTTAAGTCATCTCCGATTCGGTATGATACCCACATTGACACATTATATGCGCACACATACGTGACCGCAAACTTTAAATTAAGTCGGTATTGGACACAAACTCATAGACTTAAAATTGTTAAACAGATACCAATAACAACGCAAACTCCACAAAAAAAAAACATACTAAAAAGGTTATGTAATATAAAATGCCCATTTGTAAACTAAAAACAGGGTATTTTGGGTGTTAATTACATATATTATAGTTTTATCCCTTCCAAGGTTCTCCCTTTGTTCCCTATACGCATAGGACAGTTATATGTAAAGTTACACATTTTGAACAACACGTTACAAAGATTGAAAATAAATGATACACGCGACTACACGTGCAGACGAAAAAAAGGTATATCACACATAAAAATAGAACCTAATAAACAGACTCATTGATTGAGCCTTCTGCAACTATTAACAATACACTTATCGCGTTCTTGACACGAAATCTGTTAAAGAGCCCTTCTGGGTTCTAATAACTACCGTCCCTTTGACATGTGGCGAACATAAAATAAGTTTGAAATATGTAAGTTTAAAAAGGGAGCGAAGTTTGAAATATGTAAGTTTAAAAAGGGCACTACATACTCATCGACTGACGGGCGAATTAAGGACGGAGCTTAGTGAAAGACACTTAATTAATGCTGAAATTTATAAAGCGTGCTTTACTCAGACTTTGCTTACGCTAAATTTATAGACAGGAAATAAAAAGCTAAAGCGGCTGGCGCTGTGCCGCCTTTTATTGTGTAGATCAGGAGAGGCGTAACAGTGTCCTGCCCCTAGGGTGACTGCGGTCATCCCGGGATGTACCTCAGTTGTTAGGTGGGGCAGGAAGGACAGCTGAAGCCGCTGATGCATTACTGGAGCTCCTCTCGACTGCCGGGGTAGACCGCCGCGGTGTTTAGTGAGTAATCGGGTTCTCCGAGAGTTCCACACACGCCTTTCGTCTCCGAGGGTATTGTGCGAAAAACACAGCCCACGTTACAAAAAAAAAAAAAGCCAGAACTTTTATAAGTTATATAAGAATAAATCTAGTTGGTCTTAAGTGAACAAGCCTTAAGGAATGAATATCTTGTATGAAATCTATTGATTTTAGTCCTACTCGCTCATTCTTGTAAAACCTATTAGTTTTATAAAAATGAGCGAATGGAACTAACTGATTTGTATCAATCACGTAAAGATAACGCAATTGGTTCCACTTATTGAATTCTAAGCTGTTAATATGGAAATAACTGGTCAAATCGTATAAACTTTATCAAACAAATCCTATCTTTTGTATCGGTGTGCCAAAAGTACCCAAATGCTAAAATAACACGCCTATGATCCCATGTTACTATAACGCTATCAATCAATCAATCAATCAACAACCCATAAAGTCCCACTGCTGGGCTCGGGTCTCCTCTCAGGAGAGGGTTAAGGCCATACGTCCCCACGTTGGCCAAGTGCGGGTTGGGGACTGGCAAGAATACGTTGTGGCTACGTAAATCTTGCCGTTGGATATTTTTTTTAAGCCGCCCGCAAGCCTCCAACTAAGCTTAACGACTGTTATCGTATGAAAACAACCGGGACCGAATGCTTAACGTGACCTCCGAATCACGGAGACGCTCATAGTAACATGCCACCAGCGGTCATCCATCCAGGTACTGACCGCGTCGTCGTTGCTTACCCTCGGTGATTGTTTCTCATAGCCCAGTTGCACTCAGAGATTAGTAAAGTTATTAAGTCAGATAAATATGAATTTTTACCTATTTCTCGAAAGGTAGGCAGCTGCTGCCAGCAAGTGATGAGGCTGCAGGACCCGGAGACGCCGTGACATTTGCACGTCACACGGGATTTCGCTATCACGGCCTGCGATGGGAAAAAAATAAGTTTAAGCTAATTTCTTCCTTCGAGCTTTTTTTTTCAAACTACGATGGGGCTTAAATTGGCGGTTCTCAAAGAGCACGTTAAGCTGCCGGATGACATAACAATAATACAATACATTCTTCTTACTACATAGATTCCTTAAACCCTACGGGCTCTTCTAAGCGATGGACAATAAAAGTACTAAGATGTGCAACTAAATTTACTAGTATTTATTATCGACTGCTGGTTTTTTTTATGGTTGAGCACGGAATGTTTTTAGCCACCAAGAAAAATTCTTTGTTTTCAAAAGAGTAACTCGTAGAGTTTCTTGCTGGTTCTTCTCCATAACAAAGACACTTTGGAACCGAGCGATTAGAGTCATTAACGGAATGTTTCGAAAGTGTCAAGACCTACTTGAAATATTAAATATAAGCTTTTTGATTTTAATTTTTTAGTTGTAAGTGTCCACTGTCAGCGATAGCGCCTTAAAACTATGCGACTCTTTTGCTTATTTGCCCTCTGTACCATAGAACTGGTCTGTAAGTATGTTATTTATGTAAAAGAGTATAAATCAGCTTTAGTTTACATCATAACTGTAAACATAAACAAACTACTTTGTTTATCTTAGTATTATATTACTACGAATCGCGTATAAGCAGACATTAGCCGGCTTTTATGAACCAATATAGAAGATACCTTATAAGGTATCTGCCTCACTGCTAGAAAAGAGCGATTTAAAAAAAACCTTAAAAAATAAACATTTCGAACGTATGAAATAAGTATATTTTGTATAGGTAACTCAATTATTATATTGAATTTAATAGGACTCTATATTTGTTCTAAATATGTCATCATCAACAATTGCAATCTTTTTTTATCACTGATGGAGGTAAGCAGAAGTCCTTAAAAGGAATTCTACACAACTCACGACATGGCGAGTTTTACACGGTGTTCAATAGCTGTATTGACGTAGTTGATATCCATTACGAGTCGATATACAGATTTAAATCGATTGTGAGCTCTTCGGCAGTCTTTGTTTTACTTTTCACTCAACTATTTTATTATTACTAATATTAAATACTAACGACTGTGTCGTATATCACCTTAAAAATTGTTAGTTTTGATATATAGTTTAGTTAGTTGTCTAATTACTTGAGGGAAATAATTGTTACATTACACTCCATAATATTGATTTTTTTTTAAATAAAAATGTTAAAAATTATTGTCGGACCATAACCATAATCATCTATACAAATAAATAAAATTGTAACGTCTGTTTGTAATATTAAAATAACCTCTATTTACTAAATACACGGTACATTTACCAATATATTTTTTTACAATTTTTCTCTGTTTGTCCATCGGTATGTATGTTTTGGTTAATCTCTAGAACGGCTGGACCGGTTTTAACGGAACTCTCACTTCACTGACCGGCTGAGTCGGTATAGGTATTGTGTAAAGAGTACCTTCTTTTTGTAGTGCTGTTGTCCTGTGTGGTTTACTACCTTGGTCGGCTCTGACGACACCCACTGGATGATTAGGAGTGGCAATACTCTAATACATTACCACTTAGATAGTCATATACAGTTATACGATCAAGTACATATAGAGCCAATGGAACCATCCCACTTGACCACGATGAAAGTGTTTCGTGTCGATTTTCTTTCTACAATCGCTGATGCTTTTATTCTTTTTTGTTATTGGTTAATATTTTGATAAGATCAGAAGGTTGTGTTCAAATCACGTCGGGTTCACCGATGTAGAACCGATGTTTAATGTAGCCTATATAGTAATGGGTTTTATCACTATAAGGTATTACTGTTCAATGCAGTGCCCTTTGTGCAAGGTGACAAATTAAAGAGTTAGTCCATTCACTCTGATTTATTCACACACGGTAAATATATAATAATTGTATAAGTTGACTTTACACGACAACTAACCGAGAACGACTGCCTTGTGCCGCTCGTACTCTGTCGGGCTTACATAAACCTGCTGACTTAGCATTCATTCCCATAAATAAATAAATATTCCTACTACTAGGGCAGAGCTCGTATTATGAAAGCTTGATTGGCTGATAGAATACTTATATACTTTATTTTGTAAATATATACATAGATAGAAAACACACTCTAAAAGCAAATATTTTCAGATTTCGCAAACATTTGGTCCGGCTCGGTGATCAAGTCGGAGACCTCAAGCACAGCGGTCGCATACACTACCACTGTTTCAATACGCTTGTTATTTACTAATAAAGCTTACGTCTGTAGAATGTCAATTTAACTAGGAGGGTAAAACAGATCATCAGTACTTCATTGACATACAAGCAAACCAAAGGCCGGAGTGGACCACGCTTATTTCCGGCATGAAAAATATAGCTATACAAAGAAATGTCGCTACTACAACTGTTCTGACGACATTATCCGGCTTATAAAAGATTAATTTGCCGCATCTCGCAATACAAAACCAATAAAAGCTTGCCACTTGCTACGTTAAGACGACTGTAATCCCCAATTTAATTTATTTACTTGTCGGGCCATAAAGTAAGCGTTTAAATACGAATATACTGATTTTGATAATGCCTCGTGGAAATAGCCGACAGCTGTTTAAAACAAGCATGAAAAAATCTCACCAATATAAATTCCACAATGGTTTCTTACTATTGTAGTTTTAGTTAAAAGATTAATTTGCCGCATCTCGCAATATAAAACCAATAAAAGCTTGACACTTGCTACGTTAAGACGACTGTAATCCCCAATTTAATTTATTTATTTGTTGGGCCATAAAGTAAGCGTTTAAATACGAATACCTATACTGAATTTGATAATGTCTCGTGGAAATAGCCGACAGCTGTTAAAAACAATCATGAAAAAATCTCACCAAAATAAATTCCACAATGGTTTCTTACTATTGTAGTTTTGGTTAAAAGATTAATTTGCCGCATCTCGCAATATAAAACCAATAAAAGCTTGACACTTGCTACGTTAAGACGACTGTAATCCCCAATTTAATTTATTTATTTGTTGGGCCATAAAATAAGCGTTTAAATACGAATATACTGATTTTGATAATGCCTCGTGGAAATAGCCGACAGCTGTTAAAAACAATCATGAAATAATCTCACCAAAATAAATTCCACAATCGTTTCTTACTATTGTATTTTTAGTTAGAAGACTTCCACTTCTAATTAAATATCAATAAAGGTATATGTTAAACAGATATGATGGCTGTTCTAGTTGTTACCTACAGTTAGTAAAATAAACTTAGTAACAGTTATTTAATAAAATAAACTTTTTAAAATGATAATAGTGTCAATTAAGTGAATCTGTTAAGTATTTAAGACATGATAGATAAAAAAAACAAACTTGGATTTAAGATATTGTTCTGATTTTGTAGTTTTCATATTCTTTTGTTAATTTGAAACAAAATCTACAAACCGCGTTGGGTGAGTGCGTTCGGCCAACGTATACTGGGCCGTTTTGTGTATATTTAACGTTTGCGGCTAGCATTTGCCGATAACCCGATTAGTGTCGGTTTTTCATGCACAAATCAAAGAAATTTGTTGCAAGCTGCAAACAGGGTTAACACGTTGGCTTGTATTGTCTATGTTATATTGTTTGTCAATACAGAATCAAAGACGCCAACAGTGTGAACAGTACCTCAAAGATTTGCCAAGCGCACTCGCCTAGCGCACTCGGCCAACGTGTACTGGAGCTATAACAAACCTGTAAATTCACGAATCAGAAAAGTTAAAACCTTTGCGCACCTTATTAATAAAAACGTAGGTCGATTTTATTTCAACAATATTTTTATTCTCATGGCCCCAAGGCGTAGCTATCAAAGATTATTTTGTAATACAAGACAGTCTATTCTATAGATCGACTTTGAGCTCTAAGCTATAATTAAATGAATATGAAGTAAAGGTATATAGTACCCGTCTGCCAGCTTCGTTGTTGTGCCTGTTCATCAGCTGCCGTCCCTGCTCCCGGCTACCTCTCTTCACTTTTCTCTCTCGCTCCCTGATGTCCACGAATACCTCCGTGAACCTGATAAACAAACATTTAAATTAATAATATAAGGGGTTATTTTTCGGTTAGGCAATAACGTGTTCCTTAAATTGTCTTGTTCAAAAAAACTCGATCTCTGTACCATTTTTTTATGAAATCGATTATATTGAAGTATTTTTTAATAAAATTAGTAAATTGGCAGTTGTAATAACAGAAACTCCATACATTTTATAGATGGTATTCAAACTAGGTGGCCTGTGTCATGGAAATCAGGTATCTAATAAAAATTCGCATGTTCCTAAATACATACGTATTACAGACTAATTTCTCCCAGACGTTGCTGTTGCTGCTCATCATATAATTATTTTGTTATGAGCGAAAATCGAATCCACAACCTCTGGCTTAGCATTTAAGACTATAAGCCTCTAGGCTAACAAGTAATAGTATGTTCCTGTTGAATAATTACATTAGAGCCCTTTTACTCCAGTTAAGTTAAACTAGATATACATAAATAGTCAGAAATACCTTATTTACTTGTAAGTGTACGCTTATCAAAATAATGATATTGTCATACATCACATTGCGACATCAAACATTTCAAATTTCTTATCAACACGCAGACATTTTTCAAACTATTCAGACATGAGCAGAGTTATAATTCATCGTAAAATTCTTGTAGAAGATAAGTTTTACCTAAGTGGTAACTTTCCTACTCCTGGTAGCGTAGAGGAGCTTACAAGAAAGGAAAGAGAATGTTATTAGAAAAAGATGGATATATAGTGCTACGTTTTACAAAGCTACGCGGTGGTGGGCGTAGCAAAATCTACGAGTATTATCGATTAGCTGCAGTATCGTAGTTAATTGAAAAGCAACCTTACACTTGAGAACATAGAATGTATTACTGAGTTCTTCCAGTTATAGGAGAGAATTTTCCTAGGGTGACTTAGCGCTCCTGGTATCAGCTATTCTAGGAGTTTTCTTTGTTGTAAGGGAAAATTTTTGATATACATTGAACGATGTTATTTAACTTTGAAACAGCAATGTATTACTATATTATTCTAGTAACCACATTTGTTCTTAGTTCTTATATAAACTTAATGCATTAATAACACAAAGACGTAGAGAATTATTAAATAATGGTGAACTATTATACTAAAAATAGAACAGTACATACAGAAGATCAGGTACAATAACCCACCCGGTTAAACAGAGTGGATTAACTACTCTTCGCATGTTATGTTTTCCTGGTAAATGTTATCGGGTTTAAGCTTTCGTTGCCAGCTAAACCCGGGTTATCCGGGTTATCCTTTCGTGTTGCGCAGTGTGCAAAAAGTTTCATAATACGTACGAATATTCCTATTATGAAAGTTATATATATATATATAAACATAATTATATTGGTTACTTACTGATAGCTGCTGATAACGAAGCATAATATAAAAAATATATATATAAAATAAATAAATAAATATTTTCGTACATTTTAACACGCAACGCCATCTAGTCCCAAACTAAGCAAAGCTTGTACTATGGGTACTAGACAACTATTTACTTACTTACTATATACTTTTTTTTATGTAAATACATACATATTATACATAGAAAACTTTCTATCTCTGAAACAAATATTTGCAGATCATACAAACATTTGGTCCGACTTGGGAATCGAACCCGAGACCTGTAGCACAGCAGTCGCATACGCTACCACCGCGCCACCGAGGCAGTCAGATATATGAGAAGAGACTATTTTATTTGTAAACTTTAGAGATAAATAAGATTTATAAAGTTTCAAACAAGGTTTTCTAGTTTCGTTATATGTTACAAAAGGTTCATGAAAATCAAAGTCAAGTCAAATTAGATTTATTTATTACATTTGTCGCTTATAATCAACAATGATTTAATTAGGATTTTATTTAATTACGTACTAAGTACCTTAAAAAATCTTGCATATATTTTGCTTTGCATTTTAACTATCAAAGTGATTAATTTATTTAATTAAATTAAGATCTCCAACAAAGGATATACACAGCTAAACAGTATACAATAAATTATCGAAGGGGTATTATACCGGTGTACTCCTTCACTTACAGGAGACCACAGCAAGCCAAAATGATTATTAACAACCAAGGAAACGATTTACAAGCAACAAACAAAAAGATTAAAACACATTACAAAAAGGTTACATAAACGAAAAAGATAAAATATATACGAATGAGTAATTATGGCAAACTATACATTTTATAGAATTAAAAAAAAAGACACAAAACTTTTACGTTACAAAATATATAATATGTAATCCGAAGAAAATAATTAAACTTCGGACTTGACGAAATCTACTTCGAGATTCACCAACACACCAACCATTTTCCAAATTCCTTTTAACTTCTTTATGTCTTATGTGCTCCTGGTAAGAAAAATACTCGAATGCGGGAAAATCTCCTTTATGAAGTCGAGAATCTCTGGGTTCGACATTCTTAGTCGCATACCAAGCATTCTTCAACTGCTAGATAACATGCTACCCTGGTGAAGAAAATTCAAACGGACAAATTGGAAATGCTTTTTTAAAGTATTCCTATGAAAAAACTTAAAAAGCTCCATTGTAACAAGACACACACACACACACACACACACCGCTACACCCCTAAACATTTGTTACACGTGGCTTGTATGGTTAGGGGAAAACACCGCCCTCTTGATGCGTGTGTTCATTCCACACTCACACAAATGTGATTAAAATTTGGGGGTACGATTTAGTCACTTTCATATTATGGGCTCCTAGTAATTCGACCCCGGCTTTTTACAAAGCTTCGTTCTAAGAAACAGCCAGTGTTGTGACTTTCTTGTTGAATATTTTTCTGATTTTTCAGTGGCGCACAAAAACATCACTATCATCTGCGTGTCTGTCTGTGCGCGATAAACTCAAAACCTAATGCACGGATTTTGATGCGGGGATTTATCAATAGATGGTGCAAGTTTTGTAAGTACAATATTGGGTGGTTGGTTATATATATAGAATAGAAGGCAAATAGAAAATAAATCCACTCTGCGTTGTGTGAGAAGTGATCTTTGTTAAATTCGGGGTGAATATGAATTATGATTTATATATTTCAGATTATATCAGACTAATTTAAATTATTATTAATATTCTATCTTAAAAAATATATATAATAGACATTCATGAATTAACCCTTACAAGCCGTCACCAATTGTATCGCTAGATCTTCTACAACTTCTAGTATCCTGGTAAGTTTGCCTCGAACGCGTGACGTAACTTGGCTGAAAGCGAGGGTAAGGCAGACGAAGGCAGCAATCCAAGCAACGTCGAGTTTTATACAGTATGCTTCATTTTCTGTTTCCCTAGTGACATCTACTGAAAATATGCAGAAAATTTCATGTTTTTCTGAAAACCGGGTTTAAAAAAATTAATTAATTTGTTGACAGGATGTATTTTTAACCGACGAAACAAAACAGAGAGGTTTTCTCAATTCGAAGTGTATATTTTTTTATGTATGGCGTGTCGCACTGCGCATCACGATTTACGTAATTTTTTAGTCCTTTTTGTCGCGCTTTTTATATAAAAAGCAAAGAGGTTTATTTCAGATGCGCTTAAATAACTGTTTATTTATAGTTTTGAGTTTTCACTTTTGATCTGTTGGCAGTTCTCGTGACTGCTTTGTGTTTTTTTTAAGTGTAAGGTCTATTTTCAGTAAATCACAAACAAACCAGCAAGAAAGCTTGTATTTTCATTGCGTAATTTTTTTTCACCTGTCAATGTTTTATTATACCCTGGTATATTTTTTGCAATCCAACTGTTTTTTTTTCACAAAAAAATTAAAAATATATGAATAAATGAAACAAACAGGCCCTACCTTTTTCATGAAAATCTTGAAATCATCTTACATTCGAAAATATTAAATTTCAACACATTTCACACACAACTATTTAGTACGTTTTTATGGTATGTATATTTAAATTTTTTTTAACCTGTGTGACGTGATTTCATGGAATATTCGTAAAAATAAACAGGAGATACCTTATGTACCCAAATCAACTTACGGAAAGGTGATTCATTGTTTTGCTCGTTTTCATCTTCATTTGAAGAGGATGGAAGCATAAAATTCAAATATTTAATATCTTGACGTGTCTTTATACGGAGAGGTTTGTTTCGAACAGTGGACTATTGTCTGATTTTAATGATAACGATGACATCACCTAGCTAATATTTTACCTCTTTTAGTTAAGAGCTTAGTTAAAAAAAAACCGTTACATTGCAGATCAGCTGGGTTTAAGTATTTTTTTAAGTGTTGCAATAATAGGTATATTATTCTATTACCGAAAAGTAAACCCAAACTTCTTTACAAACTGCCCGACAATGTACGAAGTTTTAATGAAAATGTCTAAAATTTTTCATCACATATTTTATTTAATACAAAATACATTTCTTCACGTTTCAGACTTGAATGAAGATAAACCCTTTCAGTTTCAGCAGAGCAACCCTTTCAGTACGTGAAAAAGTGCTAGGGATGTATACCTACGGTAGAGGTGGTCTACGGCGATACGCTTTGCCACGTAGTCTTTATAGCTCGTTTCATAAAATGTGCACCCTCGTGAACACTTCTGAATGACTGAAATGACTTTTATTTACATTACATTGTTTATAGTATAGCCTTTATATACAGAAATTGTGTTATAAAAGATAATAATTTCATAATTGGATTATTAATGTTCAATTTAAAAATGATGTGCAAGGGCAGTTTGATCTCACAATGTCCTTCTGCGAGCTGGTTTTACTTATGAAATAAGGACAGGAAAGCAACATTGAAGGTTCAATGAGTCTGACAATATTTTTATAGTTAACTAGTTAACACATGCAAACTTGTCTGCAGGTCGTATTGTCCTAGTACGCGAACTTTAAGCGATAGACATATGTTGACTGACAGCTGTTCTTGAGAAACTTTAACAGAAAATGAATGTCAAAAGGATCAATTTCCCCGGTTATTGCAACATTTTTTATTGATATTCAGTATTTCTTTTGGTCACTTGCCTCGTTACTCTAGTGGTTAGCGTAAGAGACAACCGATCAAGAGGTTTCGGGTTCGATTTATGGTTCAGACTGCTGTTTACGTTTTTCTCATAAGAAAATTCTTGATAGCAATTCAAAGTATGGAAGATGGCGGAGTTTCTTGCGCGTGTTTAGGAGAGCACGTTAAGCTGCCAGTCCCGGTTGAAATGCTAAAAACTTTTTTTTTAATTGTGGCAACCAAAACCTGCCTCCATTCCCCCGGGCTGCCACTCTGCGCCTGAGAAGGGAGGATCCGGGGACTGCTGTTATTATCACATCCAAACCCCTCCCAGTGCCTACCCGCACTGAAGTGGGCACAATTTACTGATAAACTCTCTAATTAGCGGCACCTTAGCAACTAGCCTCTTAAGCGGATGTAGAGAAAAATCTGTCCCGTCCATCCACGGCCATACTCAGGGTGGCATGAAGCGTTGGTATGCATGCCTCAGTCTTCCCCCGGATCCTCTCCACCGCCTCTTCTCCGAGATGACCTCATCACCAGAAGGTTGCGACCGTGGCCATAGAGCGTATGACGGTCGCCAGTGAGAGATCCCCTCCGATGACTGCAGTGAGGGCCTGCCTGAAGTTGCGTACAAAGAATCGTGTGCTGGGCTGAGTCCTCACCTTGAAACGTTTGGATTCAGTTTACTCTCAGGGTTGCGAAGGTCCGTTGCCTGTTTATGTGTGGAAAACTGATATTTAGGTAAAACCGGTTGAACTAGTAGCTGACCTTAATCAATCTTTGAAATTTCATAGGATAGGAAAATGATTATATGTATCCTGTAGCCCCCTTACAACTGGTATATCTAAATTTGATTTTTTTTTCTCAAATTTGAGCAGCATTTTCATTGTCATTAGCGCGTTTAATTAAACAAATACACACTTCAGCTTTATAAGCCTAATATAATATTCATGTTATTAATTTTAACAACACAAATAATTGAAATATTAAGTTAAAAAAATTATAGGATTGATTTAATATTCCACAGAAGTATTAAGTAATTTCCGACGCTTTTATTCTGATTTTTCTGTTTTAGATTATGTATATATATATAAACTTTATAAATTCCGGATGTTATTGAACTATCGTTAAAAAAATAGGCCAAACCAGTGCTCAGGTATGAATTTTTTTTTATATATCCATTTCAATCTGGTTTTTCCTTTCGTGTACCGTTATATAGTGAGCGTAACAGTTGCATGAATGGTGCTATGCTATATCGTAAACTCCTAGTGTAGCCTGCTCTCCTGGTACTCAACCTGTCTGTAGCCATGGTTTGACACCCGTGAAGCTCAAATGACAGCTGACATTGACGTGAAAATATTTTGTTCTTATTTCGCTATCTTAAAGTAATTATGATTGCATTTTTATTAATGATACTGTTAAAAATGATTTAATAGCATCTCTGTTTTGAAAGAAGTTTATTTAAAACTATTATTTGCTTTCATGATTGATATCCAATCGCTAACCATATTCTGCCAGGATCCAGGATTTAATTAGTAGGTTGTTAATTAACAATAAAAAAATACATAACAAGTGAATGCATGTGTTGTATAGAAACTAAGCTAAAGGGAACTCCGTCGTCTTAAATAAATAAATATCATAATAAATTAAAACTTGTAAATAAGTATGGTAATTTCCACGACAGGTAAGAAAATGGAAGCGCCTAAAAGAGCACAATTATATTTTCACCTGTCTTACCTCTCACCTGAGTACTAGGTTTTTATGAGATTTTAGGAGTAAAATTTACCTTCGTACCAAAATTTTCAGGTATACTCACACAAGTAAGGTTCCACTTTCTCGTGTGTATATCCTCAATAAGTAACAAAAGGTGTGAGGGCGATATGTCCCTTCTTTTTCTAACACACTGGGAATTTTACCGTTACTAACACAAGCATGAAAGTTCAGGTGAATACAATGTAATGCATTCGTAGAGGGAGAAAGAAAATTGAACGTTTCCGTTTGGAATTTACCTGAAAATGCTAGTAGGAAGCGAGATAGAAAAACTACTATTATTTCTTTACCGACTACGGTGACAACCAGGATAATGTGTGATATACAATAAATGTCGATCAGGTGGGACTACCTCAGGCTTTCGATGTGTTGAACAGGTAAAATTACTTTCAACCGGATGATGCGATCCTAGTATACAGGTGGCGTTTTAAACAGGTGAGCTCACCTGAACTTTTCATGTGAAAATGTAAATAAAATAACGTATTCTTTTAATTTCCAATATTCGAGATGTGACTTAGGTGTGAAAATATTTCATAAAACTGACAGGTTTGAGACAATTGCGTTTTTTCAATTTGCTGACAAGAAAAGCTACAGCTGTAATATGTCGTGATATATAAATAAATTATAATGAAAGATAAAACATATCCTAATTAGGACTTTTTCTACAAGTTAAACATAGCCAATTTGATGTTTTGACAATCGATTAATTTAACCAACGACCGAGTTTTTCCGCGGGGAAAATTCCGATAAAGTGGGGGAAAAGTACCAGGCGACCATAATACGGTAAGCGGTAGCAACAACTTAGTTCGAGACGAGGGTGAAACGTATTTAAATAAAATAATAATCCAGGCACGGGCCTCATAAGTTGTAAAAGGAATATTTCATAGAATTAGTTCAACTAGAACTTCAAGATTCTAGTTGTAGTAGAACATAGTAGTAGATACAAGGAGAACAGAAATTGCTGGAAGTGTACTGTTGTTGAAATTATGTTCTCAAGAAAAGTTTCTTGTGTAGAAGGTTGATATGGGTAAAAGTTTTAACTAAATAGATACGTTGGAGTACTTTGTTTACATAGTTAATGAAATAGATTAACAAAGCTGTATAGCTGTTTCATTCTTGTTCATCATCGACTTTTTAAAGCTGGATAACTCAATAATTTAATAAAGTTTCTCTATGTGTACCGTAACTATTAATTATTTCTAATAGCTGGTGGGGTATTTAATCGATAACACCATTTAACTGTAACCGTCATTGCACGGGAAATCAGTACGCGGATGTGGAACTTTGCCAGTTATACCACCAGGTGGACTGATGGTCGCTGGAACCGAAATGTACTTAACTGAAGTCTGTGGCGACCGCGATGGGGGCAAAGGTAGTCTAGGCACGATGGACCGCTGACTTGAAAAAAGTGGCTGTCAGCCGACGGACGCGGACTGCTCAAGACAGCGATGGTTAGTGCTCCTTCGTTTAGCGTAAGTGTAAAATAAGCTGGTTTCAATTTGACTGGTTTAAATTACAATGTGTCAATTCTTGTCTATATCTAAATGTTTGCATTTAAATAAAGTAGTATTATACTAAATAAATATATTTTTTTCGGATATTTCGGAAATCAAACACACAATACCGCTCACTGGTAAATATTTTAGTGTATTATACTTAATGATATGTCCGAAATATGTATAAAATTCAGCCTTTACTAAAATGACACAAGTAAGCATGGTTTTTATCCACCTTTGAAACCTTCTAACTATAAAATGGGCCCGCTTTAACCTTAGCGAGAATCCTTTCTGATTTTATGTTTGACTATCGATCCTAACAAATTCGTCTTTCCTAAAATGACATAATTCTGGGGTGACTGGGATCTCACTCTACTAACCTGACTACATAAAACATTAGAAAAAAATCATATAGTATATGCCTATATGGCTTCCCTGGATATTATTACGAATCTATAGGTATCTCATTCATTAAATCGGTCCCGGTTCGGATCTTTGGCGCCACGGTGGAAAATATTATTTTAAAACAAACTCACATCAGCTGTCAAAGGCCAAAACTATTACCCTTGAAAAGAAGTGACCGCAGGTTTTTGTTACGGCTATATTGAAACAAGAAATAGAAACTTGAATTATGAACAAAAGTTTTTCCTAATGTTATTTTCAGGGGATGGTGGCGCTGTATTTTCGTTCTTACAATATATGTCTAAATATATTGTACTCTCTTGTTATTTGATTCGATTTTTTTTATGTTTTGGCCTGCCAATGTAACTTAATTCTGCCTGATGGAAAGCATACGCAGAATCACCATACTTATTGCGAATGTAACAATTAGATGCTTCTGCACCATTGGGCCTTCGGTCTCGCACTTACCAGCGAAACACGACAGCACAAATGTTTTCATCATCATCATCATCATCAGCCTATCGCTGTCCACTGCTGGACATAGGCCTCTCCAATTTCACGCCACTTAGTTCAATCTGTGACTTCTCGAAATGAATGTTCTCATTTTACGTTGATCTTCTGTTCGAGGGTAGTCCGCCCCGGTGGAGCCAGCCTGTTTGTGCTGAAATCAGCTTGGTCCTGCTACCTCTATTTCTCTAATTTACGTAATTTGAATGAAATAAAGTAAAGCTTACTTGTATCCATATTCTAGGTTATCGCCACAACCTCCCCAAACCCAATCGTTGTGTAGGTTCTTGGGGCGCGCAGCTCTGCTGCAGCTGCAACTAGACAGTCTGCCATCGCGACATGCTCGAGACACGGACAATGATACTCCTGCTGCCGTGATGGCGTGGGTGAATGCTGTTTCTCGTGACGCTGGGAACAAAATTATATCGGTACATTATACACTGATATCTAATTATTTAGACTTTTCTTCCGTGTTTTCACGGGTCAATACTATATAAGCTCACTGTGTATGAATATAATACCGATGGTCCCTAGTAAAAATGTCGGATATGCAAAAAGACAATTTTGTTTAAGACCAGTTCAAACATTGTTAAAACGTTCAAACAAGTGATTGATTTTTTTATTATGCCTGATGGTAAGCGATTACCGCCGCCCATGGATATCGGCATCACTAAAGGCCTCACAAGTGCATTGCCAGACTTTGGGGGGAGGGGAGGAGAATGGGGATGGGAAGAAGGGCTGAGGTATTGGCCTCCGGTACCCTCACTCACTCGATGAAACACATCGCGAGCGCTGTTTCACACCGGTTTTCTGCGAGGCCGTGGTATCACTCTGGTCGAGCCGACCTATTCGTGGCGAAGCTTGGCTCTTGTACGATAAATATATAAAAGTGTTTATTACTTGTTAATAAAAACAATAACTTTCAACCCTTTGTGTGTAGATTTAGGACATTTACAGTTACATATCCGCTGTTGGTAATAAGGACCACTGATAAAATTGAACCGATTGATTACACTCGATATTCATATGTGTGTAGATCTTAGGCCCATAGGGAGACCCATACTCGCCATACTTCTTTCTAACGGAGGATATGACGAGAAATTGGCTGATTACTTTGTAAAATAAGCATCGATAAATATTACATCTTTATAAATAAAAATAATTCACCCAAATATGTACGCGCATAACTTCTGGTTGATTTCATGGATATTTTTTTTTTATGTGCAAAAATTTAGAAAATTATAAAAAAACGACGAAGTTGTTGGGAGACGAAGGAGGTAGGTTATATTTTCTTAGTACGCGACGGTACACTAATAAGTACTAAAACATAGTCTTCGGAAATATAAGAAAAATGTTTAAAAAAATGGCGGTACTAATTTCGCCGGATCAGCTAGTATATATAGTACACAAATAACCAAAACAAAAGTATCTAAATATGTTTCTCGGAGACTTATGAACTATGATAAATATAATAAATTCTACTAAAAGTAACAGAAATAACAACTGAGAGTGTAATAAAAATATCATAAAGTTATTCGAGACACAAGTTGGGATAAAATAAACGATATTTTTCTACGAAATGCTTCCATTCCAAATTCGCTTATGAGATATAAACAATAACTATATGTGTTATATACATAAATGTATATTATAGACGAGTACACATATAAGTAAATAAAACAGTCAGGACTTCTTTATTGGATTCAATAACCTATTCTGTTTCTATAACAGATCGTATAATGAATGTCTTTAGATATATACTGTAACTGTTTCAACACAGATGGTAAAGTGGCTTAAGTGGTTGCTACGCCGTTTTGTACTACGCTGTGCTGTGGATTCAAAAAGTTCAAGCCCTACATGGAAAAACACTTTGTGTGATTCACAAATTGTTATTCATAGACTGGGTGTTCCTTGCGTTATTTTCCTTCGCGACACATGATATATTAATGTGCGTCCTGTCTTTTAAAAAGAATGTGGGTGAAATACATAGCAACCGCAGAAAAGTATTAGAAGTCAACAGTGGGGTTCGACATTATTTTTTTGAAGGTTACACAACTTTGATAATTTGTCTAAATATATGTCGTGGTGCTAATTGTACGTTCTTTGCGGTGACGATGAAGAAGCGTATCGATTAAGCTAAACTGAGTTTTCGTCATGATTAAAGCTAGACATATCGATAACTGCAAGAACACAACGAAGAGTTTCAGACTAAGCCAAATTTTAGGCCATTAGAGTGTTCATATCATAAACCCTCTCTTGTTTACTGTTCACAATTTATTTTGAATAAAATACACGCTTTTCGGCATTAATAGACCAGTATTGATGCAATAACGCGCTGAGCTACGATGAACAGCGGGTAGATGCGGACCCAAGACCAGGATATTTGGCGCTCCTTGGGAGAGATCTTCGTTCAGCAATAGACGGCGTTAGGTTGTTTATTTTATGAATAGAAATATATTTACTATTTATAGAATAATTCCGGCACATATATATTATTATATTTTATATATAGTACTATATCATTAGTTAAGTGACGTCAAAAGGAGCACACCCAAAGTCATAGTTTTTATTCTTCTTCTTCTTTGAACTCTTCTTTGACTTTGTATAACTTTGACTGTGTGTATGTATACAAACATGAAACCCTACACAAAATCCTTATGTTAAAACATTTCCTACTAAATGAAACAAACAAGTACGTTCGTCAGTACACTGATATTAATGTATAACATTTCCTAACATTCCTGCACTACATTGCTATAAAAACAATTACAACAAAACAATCACTCTTCTAAACCAATGACTACATATTCTTGTCGGTTTATAACACTTTTTCATAAAAAAAAAACTGTGGGCGTTTCTATTAAAACGTTCATGGGCATCAAGCTCGCTAGTGACCAGTGGGTGAGCCTATCAGCGAGCTCAACAACGTAGCTCCTAACACTTTATAAGTGTATATACTCACTGGTTAGTACTTCCATATAGGTCCTCCATAGTGTAAGCAACGGAGAGGCCTATGTCCAGCAGTGGACTGGGCTAGGCTGATGATGATAATGGAGAATGAGGATGGAATGATATTAACTTTACATTATTTTAGATTTTACATACGTATTATAACCACTAAATATTACGTTTATTAGCTATAGTTTTAAACCCATGTAAGAGTCGCAAGTAGTAGATGTGAATGGACAACAATATAATAGTGTTTATCATAATCTATATATCTGAGTGAGACTTTACATCAGTTTTATGAAGTATAATAGAAAAAAAACACTGACTAGAGTCGCAAAGGTATCGCTGTAGACGAATACGACTTTGAAGCCATGTATAGCTTTCCGTGGGAGAGCCACGCTTCGGCATGAATGGGCCGGCTCGACCGGAGTGATACCACGGCCTCACAGAAAACCGGTGTGAAACAGCGCTTACGCTGTGTTTCATCGAGTGAGTGAGGATACCGGAGGCCCATACCCTAATCCAACGCCCCCTATCTCCCTCACCATCCCCCTTCCCCCCAGGCCGCCATTCTTTTTCGCATTGAGGATGGTGACCTCCACTCTTGGATTCTGCTCATGCTTTCCATCAGGCAGGGCAGAGTCATTTTGGCAGTTTAAATATAAAAAAAAAAAAATATAATGTTAATATAATATTAATTATATTATTAACAAACATGACTCTATGAAATAATAAAAAGACCGAACCTACTAGATCAAATACACAGTATACTAACTCCATAGTTTGAAACACACAAGTGCTAAAATTTTCAGCTCGTGGCGAAGCTTTAAATCTCTTCGTAAGCGTAAGTCCGACAACCAGCCGGACAGTAACTGATTTATAGTGAAGTCTGTACATTCCAACTGGTCTTACTGGTCTAGTGTGTGCAGAAAAATTGGCAAGATAGTACCAAGGACGTCTAGTTAGATGATATCTCACTGCGACACTTAGAAATGAATGTTCAATAAAAGAAGTAGTGACAAATAGCCGGATGATTTATAAGTATGACAGAAGTAAAACATAGCTTTATCGGCGACACAAATATAGTACACTAGCTTTTGTCTGCGTCTCCATCAGCGTGTTTGTTGGTTATCGTGGTATAGATTAGCTATGTTTTTACCACAGGAGAGCCTCGCTTCCGAGAGAGAGAGAGAGAGAGAGAGAGACCGGAGTGATACAACGGCCTCACAGTTAAACCGGTGTGAAACAGCTATTGCGCTGTGTTTCACCGAGTGAGTGAGTATACCGGAGGCCCATACCCCAATGCCTCCCCCATCCTCATCCTCCTCCCCATCCTCCAAAGGCCGGCAATGCACTTGTGACGTTTCTGACGTCAGGCGATACGTCTGCTAGTATGCACGCGATTCCAAAAAAAAACGAACATCTTCATACTAAATTTCATTGAAATCGGTGCAGCTGTTTAGCCGTGAAAGCGTAAAAGACAGAGTAACTTGAAAATCTTTAATATTAGTATGGAAGTATTAATGTCACTGTTCATATGTATATTATCTTGTTATAAGTGTATTAGAAACCCAAAAGAATAGGAAGGTATCAATCTACAAGGGTGTTTGCATTGTTATGATTGTTTTAAGATCAATTCAGTAAAGGAATGTTAAGAGTGTTAATAAACACTTATTGACTCGGTGATGACAAAATATCAAGATAATTTTTTCTTGGTCTGATATATTTACTTTTTTATTGAATAAAAAAAAACACAAAGCCGTCATGAGGACTGCCGACCGAAGTGAAAACTCAAAACTATAAACAAACAGTTATTTAAGCTCATTTGAAATGAACCTCTTTGATTTTTAAATAATAAAACGCGCAATAAAAAGCAGTAAATAATGACAATTATTACGTATTAATTGAACATACTAAACACAGCGACACAACAGCGAAAAGCAGCTGACTGTATATTTCTCGTTCGGGTACACTCGTCGGTCCCGAGGTCACCCGAGCGGTGTGACTATTTATGGTCTACTCTTCCTCCGTCTTACGAATTTTCGATCAGGTTACGTGTCCTGACACGACTTTAACATTTTTTACCCATCACAAAAAAGTGCACAACAGAGCTAAAGAAATTTTCACTTTAAAAAAAAAATACAACACATTGGTAGCAAAAAATATATGGGTACTTTTAAGTAGTATGACCACTATCCATTCGTGAACAAAGGTTTACGAGCTTTGCTAAAATAACAGTAATCCAGACACCTTTATTTTTAAGGTCTGTGGTGGATTTCTAGTAACTGGTATCTATATAAGCAAAATCTTTATAATCCTTTTTACGAAAATAATGCAGTAAATTGGTGTACTAAACTAATTACAGTAAACTAAAATTCTATTATTTGACTGCTTCGGTGGCGCAGTCGTTACGTACGTGTTTGCTGTGCTTGAGGTCTCGGGTTTGATTCCCGGGTGGGACCAAATGTTTGTATGTTCTGCAAATATGTCTTTCGGTGTTCGGATGTTTTTTGCGTATAATATGTATCTATTTACAAAAAAAGTATGTATGTATTTGTATCAGTTGTCTAGTGCCCATAACACAAGCTCTGCTTAGCTTGGGACTAATGACGTTGTGTGTTAGATGTCCGGAATATTTATTTATTTAATAAAACGTTTTCCAAAATATTATTCTTCTCTGTATATTTCTAGATTATCTTGTTTATTTTTAGTATACTTCTATAATTATAGTCAATCTTCGACATAGTGCCGTGTGACAGGACAAAGCTCATAGTTGGTGATATTAAGTTCAGCTTAGAGAATTCCATTTATCAACGAAGTTTCAGATTTGATAAATTTATAAATAAAATATCTGATTGTATATTCAATTTAAAAATAAATCATATCAAATCAACAACCCATAATGTCCCACTGCTTTTAACTGGTCTTTTCTCAGGAGAGGGTTAAGGCCCCACGTACGTCCCCACGCTGGCCAAGTGCGGGTTGGAGACTGGCAAGACAACGTTGTGGCTACGTAATCTTACCGTTGGATGTTTTTAAGCCGCCCAAAGACCTCCAACTGAGCTTCACGACTGTTATCTTACGATAACAACTGGGACCGACTGCTTAACGTGAGCTCCGAATCACGGAGATGCTCATGGTAACATGTCACCAGCGATCATACATCCAGGTACTGACCGAGCCGTTGTTGCTTACCTTCGGTGATTGTTTCTAATCACCGAGTGCAACTGGGCTATGAGTGTCTCTCTAAAAATAAAAACTGCTTTTAAACATACAAGTCTAAAACTCACCTATCAACGTCAACGGCCCAAATACAGTTTCGTCTTTCGTCACAGTACAATTCCATCGTCTCCCTTCGAACTGGTGCTGGCATTCGTTAATTCCTTTCTTGACCCCCGCACTGACCACCGGCATGTGGTCCTTATGACGGCGGCATACCCGTCTCTGGCCTGGGGTCAGACCCCGAAGGCGGGCGCATACACGAGACTTTTCGGTGAAGAGATCTGGCAGTTTGGACCATTTTTCAAATTCTAGGAGGCCCATGTTACTGTAACAATAGAAAAGTTGTATTGAACTAGTTTGAATGTACTCGTATTATACAAGCTGTTTAAAATGTATTAAAATTTAAATTTATTTTGATCTAATATATGATGAGCTGTAATATTTTCTGTAGCTTCATAAGCTTAAATAATTTGCGGTGTGTTTTACCGAGTAAGTATACCGGAGGCACTTTTTTTTTTTTTAATAATAATAATAATAANCGAATGAACTTTTTTGACGTGGTGGAATGCCTTTACGCACTTCGCTCCCCCCCCTGCGGGTACAGGGGGTTCGCTTCGTGTGGGACTCCTGACTGACACCAGCCAGACTACCCACTAAACCACCACGGTGTGCCACTCTGCGCCTGAGACGGGAGGGATCTGGGAACCGCTTTCTTACGCCATCCGGACCCCTCCCAGATACCGGAGGTACATATCCCACCCCTCCTTCCATCCCCAAAGGCCGGCAACGCACTTCTGACGCCTCTAGTGTTGCAGGTGACCATGGAGGCAGTAATCGCTTCGTCTGCTCGTTTGCCCCATTCCATAAAAAAAACATACTAGATTTTGCCCGCGGTTTCGCCCCCGTGTCTGTAGGTTATCGCGGTAAAGCTTTTCTTGAGAATCAAAGGATCTCCTCATAAATTGGTAATGTGGTTTAACCGTGAGAGCGTAAAATACACACATTCGATTTTATAATACCAATATGGACTATATGGTTAATTATATAAAGTAACTAGCTGACCCAGTAAACGTTGTATTGCCATAAATAAATAAAAAATGTCAAAAAATAATAAATTTAGGAGTATGTCATCCTTATCATTTAGGGGTATGAAAAATAGATGGTGGCCGATTCTCAGACCTACCTGATATGCACACAAAATTTCGTAAAAATCGGTCTAGCCATTTCGGAAGAGATTTGTAACAAAAACCGCGATACGAGAATTTTATATATTAAATTAAAAATACCTGGATGGCCCAGCGTTGCTCGTTTAAATATATTAGGTGAATGAAGAACCTACTAATTTTGAAGGCAGTAAATACGGAGATAAACCCATCCCAATGCAAATAAATCTTCTATCTTTCTTCGAGGCTAATAACTGCTATAATAGCAAGAATTATAGAAACAAATCATATGTATGCGGGACTAACTAACACAACTTGTATGAGAATCACAAAACTCTATAAATGATTAATGATTTTAATACCATAGAGGTAACCAGCTGAACCGGCAAACATCGTACTGCTATACTTTTCTTTAGTAAATATTTTCTAAATTTCTGAAAATCCTATTTTAATGGTTATACTCGCTTTAGTTTCGTACAGATGGGGAAAAAAGCACTTTTGAGGTCTGTCGGAATCAGACTGACTTAAACCACACGGTGTGCCACACCGCGCCTGAGAAGGGAGGGATCTGGGAATCCCGTTATCACGATATCCTGACCCTCCCAGCTACTAGGTAGAGTCTGTGCTATGGTAACCAGGCTACTGATAAACATACTAACAAATACATACTTTTTCTACACTTAAATACATAAATCTGCGTGTGTATGTGGCTAAACTGCTCCTAATCCTATTCCATCGGTTTTCTTCTTACAAATCTGTATCGGATCCTATTACTTTGGGTCCTATTACAAAACTTGCATTTCTCTTAAAGAACGTCACGTAGGATGTTTAGCACTGTTATAAATTATTATTTATAGAAACATATTTGTATTATATAGGTAATCAATGATATATTATAAGAATTATTTAATTGTTTTCATTGTTATAAACACCTACTAGGAAAAAATCGATACAGAACCAGTAATACAATTATGCCTGTTGTTGAAAGTGTTATATTTTATCAAAATCTATAACTTTAAATATACATGCATTTGATTTCCTTTTGAGTTCTATTGCATATGAACTTTAAAAAAGAAGGAGGTCACATCAACTTTTTTTTATCTTTGCTACCTGCTAACTTTCGACTGGGTAAACCGATTTTGATGATTCTTTGTTTATGTGAAGGCTAGTGCTTCCTGTGTTACCATTTCAATTTGTTCCAGTACTTAAAATCGTTTTTTTCTAAATTCTTTGTTTATTAATTGTGAACTTGATGGATTAAAAATACGAAGCGTAACCACTCCTATTTGCCCTGGGGTGCATAATAGGTGACTAAAAGAGCATTGCGATGACTGCAGTAAAGGTCCAACGCTGCGTCGGCCAGGCAAAGCAAACCGCCAGCGTGTACTAAGCCGAGGCCTCAATTCATAGTGAAAACCGGGACTTAATTTCCTCCTAGAGACCAAGTGCAGGTACTTCTCGAAAATGTGTAGGGCCTCACTGACCTCAGCACGAACGGGTCGGCTTGATCGAGGCGGTACTACCCTTGCACAGAAGATCAACGTCAAGTGATGGCATGCGTGCTTTCGTATTTCGTTGGTGAGTGCGAGACCAGAGGGGCTGTAGATCACTGTGCTGCACTGTTTCTGCATTATCTGAGTATGGTGACCAACACCTTTGTATTCTGCTTAGGTTTTTCGTCAGGCAGAGTAAAATCACTTTAGTAGGCCCATACTTAAAAAACTATTTATTCAAACTACCTAAATACACAGTTGAAAGGACCAACGAAACGTCGTGGCTCAACGAGTGGCTTCAAGCCACTCACATATCTCTTCGGTTGGGGAATGAATGCCGCTAAGCATCATTCACTTAGACATCTTTCTAACCTTCACTATTTCAAAGATTATTTAGAGTCGGCTACTGCTATATCATCATCATCATCATCATCATCATCATCATCATCAGCCTATCGCAGTCCACTGCTGGACGTAGGTCTCTCCAATTTCACGCCACTTAGTTCAATCTATGACTTCTCGCATCCAGCTCCTACCAGCCATCTTGCGCAAATCATCGCTCCACCTGGCCTGTGGACGTCCTACACTACGTTTGCCGAGACGCGGTTTCCACTCAAGAACTCGTTTACCCCAACCGTTATCGGTTCTTCGGCAAATGTGGCCAGCCCACTGCCACTTCAGCTTGCTAATCTTGTGGGCTACGTCGATGACCCTGGTTCTTTGTCGGATCACCTCGTTTCTGACTACTGACTACTATAACCTTGCCTGAATATCAGTTTTTCCATGGAGCAACTACCATCAGATCTCTGCAATCTTGATGGTGAAATGAATTTGAAAGTTGAACTAGTTGTCTGTACATTTGAGGGAACTGCCTTCCCAATGACGATTGCCATAAATTTTAGTAACACCAATGGCTTATGGGCTTTCCAAGGCACAGGAACAATAAAAACTGCTTCAGTCATTCATAATACCGTCCCCTTCAACTTATACTTATATAAACGTAGTACCACTATTTTGCTATACAGTACAAAACAGTCAAGATTATGTTGACAATAAACTTCACTGTGGTTCTCTTTCTGCTAATCTCCAGCCCACTGAGGAGTGCACGACATGGATATCGCCATGTAAATCCATCTTACGAACACGATCTTCTTTACAAGGTAGATATTTATAAGTGTGGAATACCGTTAGTAATAAGGACATCAGTTTTGGAATATCCAGAACCAAGATTGTTCCGCTACTCCCTAATCATGGCAATGAACATACAAAACCATCTACTACATGAGACTCCGGATTGCGCGACCATCATTTCAGGAGGTGTCGGACACAAATTTGTCAGAATCAAACTAAGAAGCCAAATGGGGGAAGGCCTGAATTTTACAATAAAGATTTATGGATTGCATATGTGAAGGAATTTGAAATGTTAAAAGAAATCGTTGAGGGCAACCCCACCATCCACTTGGATGATCCTGGAGATTGGAACGGGTCCCAGAATATGTTACACCTGAACATGCAGCTAGAGTGTTATTATGAAGTTTGACTTTAAGTTGAAGCCAACAGTCATCGAATCATCAATTTAAGATTTACTTATTTTATTTTGTTGTTGATCTCTCAGAATAAACATTAAAACAGTAATTTGAAATTCATTCAAGTTTACTCTGTCAAATACAAAGAGTTTCATCGCAGGATGGACGAATGCTTATTCAGATTGAAATACTACACACAGATCCAGTCTCAATTGACTTAGTATCAATAGAAAACTACAGCCAATAATGCTATACTGAACTAGCATCTTAGTGTTCAATTCAACTCCGCTCAATATTGGTAAATACCAGATGTATTTACGGCGAGGAATAGTGCGAGTTAAAAACAGCGTTTGTATTTTAGAATATTTTTTTAGCTATTTCCTATTATTAGACCTAATATAAGTTACTAGGACTTATAAATAGCTTCGCAAAACACCGCGTTTGGCTACCTAAGCTGTGTCGTTTCACTGAAGCATTTGGATATAACATTAAGTATTAAGATGACCTTCACATTCACTGGATAAGTAATCATTGTAAATAATAGTAACATATACGTTGAAGAGTTGAAGAACATACGTGCTTCCCGTGATAATAAAGTGCCTAACTTCGTTTTTAATCATGAAGAAAAGTGTAACACAGTAAACACATAATATTTTGTTTATTTTTTATGAAAAGAAATTTTATTTTCACCGATTCTGCTTTCTTTTTTAACCAGCATTTAATGCGAATAATACTAACTAAAAGTTGTAATTTTTACAGCCGCTTTTCTTAAAGTAGACGCAATAAATTTATGAACGCACCCATAAATAATTGACAACCAACAAAAATATCGATCGCTTGACATAGTGACAATAATATGTATTTTGATTGAGGATAGGAGATCATTTTTTGTTTTTTCGAAAGACGGTCCCCATTTCATGTCATCCACATTTTTTATAATTTTTATCATTAACTCCATCACGACGAAGACTTGAAGACTCGAAGACTTAGAATTGAAGACTCGAAATACTTGACATTGGCAGAAATAGCTGATCCGGCTGATTGCCATATCATCAAAAGAAGAAGATTGAGGATCGGTTTTTGTTTTTCCAAAGGACGGTCCCCATTTCAGCTCATCCATATTTTTATATATTTTTTTCATTAATTTTATCACGACGAAGATTTGAAGACTTGAGATATGAAACCTTTTGTTGAACCGCAAAATGAATACATAATAGTTTTCTTTAAATGTCGATAGAGGGCGTTGTGCATTATTTTTTAATCGCGACATTATTGTTGTCAGCCCAGTGTTATAAAAAGCCAGTGTAATCTTTTCTTTAAGACTCAGCTCAGGGAAACAACACAATATCTTAAAACAAGTTATAAGTTGTAGTTTTATTCACTAGACTTAGTTACCCTCAGTGCAATTGTGTTGTTCCCATTAATACCAGGCAACTCTTAGTATTTACGACCTTTAAATACTTGACATTTGCAGAAATAGCTGATCCGCCTTATTGCAATCTCATGAAAAGAAGAAGATTACTATTTTTTTTTAAATCTAAATACCCGAAAATCTTACTCAAACTGTCTTGTTGTCGAATAGAAATAAACTCTCTCTGAACTTCCATAAATATTAGCTAAGTCGGTAATTACTAGGTTTTATTGTCTGTGACAGTTTTCCTTTTTTTTTTTTTTTTTTAGGAATATACATTCCTGTGTCGCGGCGATCTTTACAAACATACATGAAACGGACACAAAGTACACCCAGACTTAGAACAACAATTTATGGATCTCACAAAGTGTTGTCCCATGTAGGATTTGAACCCATAACACTTGGCGTAGCAGGAAGCGGTGTGGCGACCACTGAAACCACTAGATCAACCGTGTAGTCATATCCATACTTCCATACTAATATTATGAACTCGTTAATAATTCTGTTTGACTGTCTGTCGCGTTATGATGGCTAAACTGCTAAACTGAATTATATGAATTGCAGTGTAGAGATAAAATTGACTTTAGACAAAGACATAGACTAGATTTATTCCTCGTGAACTAACTTAAACTTGTTCGTAGTCACTGGCAAAAGCTGTATAATAATAGCTTCTAATAGTTATTACTAGATGTTCAAGCGCCTACATTATTTTATTGAATAACAGCCCACCGTCAAATAGTGGCTACTAATATTATATTCTATTAGCAATTTACAGAGTGTTCATTATCTGGTCGTGGCTACACCGAAAATTGTATTACTGAGCAATTACACAGTAATCAACATATTCGCCGAGTTTTATTAAAGAAAGCTCCAATCTTGTGACTCTTGCGCCAAAACATTACCTTAAATGGAAACCTAAGTAGGCTTTATTGCTTTATGAGAAAATTTGACCAATTATTTCTACAGCCTATCGTAGTACACAGCTGGATCCTATTACTATCTATCCTCTCCTATTGCACACCACTTGGTTCGATCCCACGGCTTCATTAAAATATATATATGATACATACATTCAAATGCAAACGAGAAGACTTATCGCTGATGGTTACAAGTACATTGCCGGCCTTTGAGGGACGGGGTGGAGGATGGGGAGAGAGATTGGGGTATAGGCCTCCTGTATCCTCACTCATTTGGTGAAACATAGCGCAAGCGCTGTTTCACACTGGTTTTTTGTGAGGCTGTGGTATAACTCCAGTCGAGCCGGTCCATTCGTGCCGAAGCGTGGCTTACCCCACGGTAATCTGCCATCCAGTACTTTATTTCTATTCCATTTTATTTGCACAGTAGACTAAGCATTGAAGGCTGTTGATGTAACGCATGATAAAAAGTAAGTAATACTGTTAAAACGGTCTCTCTCTCTCTGCCTGATGTAAAGCATACGCAGAATCCAAGAGTGGTGGTTACCATACTAATTGTGAATGCAGACAATGCAACGACGCAACATGGTGACCCACACTGTGCACTGCACATGGCGGTCTAGTGATGCTTCTGCATCATTGGGCCTCCGGTCTCGCACTCACCAACCAAACACGACAGCACGAACGTTGTCATTTTACGTTGATCTTTTGTGCGAGGGTAGTACCGCCTCGATCGGGCCGACCCGTGCTTGACAATGTATATCGTATCGTCTGCTAGAAATCACATCTTCTACCGATATTCACTCGAATATAGCTATATTCTGCTAGTCTTTCTAGATGATTTTGATTCTACGAGAATTTTAATCACATTATTGAATGCAAAAACCTTCGTTGTGTTACACCGAGTAACTAAGGATACTGGAGGACCATACCCCATTCCGTTCGCCATCCGCCAAAGGCCGGCAATGCACTTGTGACGCGTCTTGTGTTACGGGTGTCTATGGGTGGGGAAATTCCTTAGGATCTCCGGCTCCTCGAGGACAGAGCCGCTAGGTATGTGGTGATTTCTCTAAAAACCACAACGATGGCCGGTCTCAGCCACTCTGTTCTAAGGACGACCTGGACCAGGTCAATTCAAGTTTTCCCCAGGATCGATGCCGCGTCTATCCAGACTCTATCTTGGTTTCGGCTTCTTAGAGCTCAGGCTTTCCTCTGCTTGTCGGCTTGACCGCAGTTATGCGACTAGGCCTCTTTCCGCTGCCCGCATGAATTAATCTGCTGTCCGCGCTCTCTGGCAGCTTGCGGCTCTATTGACGGCTGGCATCGCCTTCGACGTCACCTACGCTCGTACTCGGCCCTCACCTAATCCCGTGGGCATCCTAAGTATTTATTGGGTATAAATTTATTATGCCTAGCCTAAGTTTTATCCGTTGGTCAATTTCTATATGAGAGAAAAATAAAATTATTATGATATCTGTTAATAAAAAGACAAGACAACACGCATAACTGTATCTTTAATGTAAAACAATACATAAAATCTATAAGATTTGATAGCAAAAAATAACTTACATCAAAACATAACTTTCGTTAAATCTAACGCGCTATATGCCTTCCATAGATCTTTATAGAAAAGGCGAAACTGGATCTTTTTTACTCGACAATTTAATCTTAACAAACCTCTGTCCGACTCCTCCTGCAGCGATGGTTGCGTAGCCTCCAGTATGATTAAGCATAGTATCTGTTACCATGATTGCCATAATAACATAGTACCGTGCGATTCCAGGCTCAGGGTATTCGACGACACTCTTTCTCCTTGTCATTGGGATCCCAACCTTTAAGATGTCCATTTTGAAAAGAAGGTAGTCTTCTATTTTTGGACTCCCCATTATTATGTTGTGGTTTCTTGATTGTTTTAGGTTTGCATTCAGCGCGTTACACACTGCTATACAGAGCGTTATTCTAAGATTTACTGTCCACATTCTGCTGTTATAAACTAACACTAATACTAGATAAGCAGGTAAAACATTCGTAGTACATTATATATGGGTAATAAAGGAAAGTGTTATTTGTAAGCTAATAATTTTTTTTCTGTACCATTGACTTACTTCCTTTTTATTTACTTGGAAATGTATATTATAAATAATTTCAGAAATAAAAATAATTTTGAGATCTACATCAGGCACAAGTAACAAACAGGGCGTCAATTAAGGCTCAAAGAATAGATATAGCGAACCTCTATCTAGATGAGTGCCATACACCTCTTATCAATCACCAAGACGAGCATAGTACGCATCAGGAGAAATCGCCTCAACAGTGGGACTTGAAAGAGGTTGACAGTCAAATGACCCAAATATTTTGCAAGAAGAATAGTAACTCTAGCTATAATGCGAGATTCAAATAACACTATCCTAGTATCCGAGTGTGTAATATTCGTACGCTTTGTAAACATTTAATAAAAAAAATATTAGTGCTGCGTTTGATATGAGCACAAATTATACTTTTTTAAAGTGTCATATAATCATTATTGTCCCGTTACAGTCCACTTTTGGGTATAGAAGATTGCGTCTTTGCAAACGTAGTGTGGGCCCCTCTTGAAAGATGGCAGGACGACTTGCGTAAAAGTGCCGGGGGACAATGGATACACGAGGGAAAGGGTAAAAACATATGGCGTCCTATCGAAATACTTTTGTATCATTAGGTATCCAGTCTCGCACTCACCAACGATACTCGAAAGTACGGATGCTGTCATTTTAGGTTGTTCTTCTGTAAGAAGGTAGGTACGCACCGGTTGAACTGTCCCTTTCTTGCTGAAATCAGCGTGGCTCTACGACTTTGGGAACAAGTAATGAATTAACAAAATCAAAGTAACTAATTAATATCTTCTAATTTATTGTTGGTTCTGTTCTCAATAAATCACAATACACATACTTAACGATAGACGCGATTAGATGGTCAGAAAAATATGTAATTGATTAAATACTTTTATTTATGATCTTTTCCATAGTTGTTGACCTGGGGTTTAAAGGAATCTCAGATATCTATTGTTTAAACAACATTGTGGTATAATTTTTCATTAAACTTTTATTGCTTATATGATTGTATCTACAACCGCAATGCTGGCTATATAGCCACAGAACTGGAGTTCATTATTACAGTTTAAATTGTAACCAGTGGTAGCCCAGTGATCATAATTCCGTCATAAATATTTTTTTAATGGAATAGTGGGCAAACGAGCAGACGTATCACCTGATGGTAAGCGATTACTGCCCTTTGGAGGATGGGGAGGTGGATGGGGAGGGATTGAGGTTTATGGGCCTCCGATGTCCTTACTCACTCGGTGAAACACAGCACGAGCGCTGTTTCTCCTCGGTTTCCTGAGAGGCCGTGGTATCACTTCGGTCGAGTCGGCCCATTCGTGCCTAAGCGTGGTTCTCCCACGGTACTCTATTTTATACTACTCCTCTATATAAAATGTAAATGTGCCAAGTTTCATATTCTTCGGTTTATATAAAATAGTTTTCGTGAAAAGGTGTACAAAGTGTTTTCTTCACTAGTTTGTGGCGACTTTCACATACAGCGTCAACTTAAATATATGACAACGCCATCCACCGAAGATACACTGAACTACGGAGTAACGTAGTGTACGAAGAAGCTACCAATCCTAAATGGCGCAATAGAAGTTCTTTCTCGCGCCGATTAACATATATACAACTTCCCAACATCAACCGTTGAGCAGTGGCCCGCCAGGCATGATCACCTCGCCTGGTTGGAAGATCCTCCCTTTGAGTTGGAGGGACATGTGACCCGTTCCTCCACAAGTTAATAAATAGAAAAACCAGAATGGATATGAACTCAGGATAAGAGCGGACTAAGGCTTCGAAGGTCGTAATGGTACTTCCAACCTTAGAGTGACTAGTCTCCATGGGCATCAGGAATCACACACTAACGAGTGAACCATCTGTTCTTTTACTTTTTCCCGTCAGGCCAAAAGTATGTTTTTATGATTATATAAATATTTAATAACAGCTCGGAGTTTGGAAGTTGGGGTCTGAATCCCAGTGCCTCGAAAGTATGTAAAGTTGTCGGTCCTGCGCCTAGCCTTTCCTCGATCGTGTCGTAGAACCGTTTCATCGGATTATGAGAGAAAGGTAACAGAGAGTGCAGCTGCACTTTAATATCTCTTTCGTAGTTGGCTGGTATCCGTTGAGATTGGCCGCTGTGGCCGTAATCGGCTAGGAGAACATCATCATCATATCAAAACACTCTGACTTGCTTTTGGACTATAACGTTTGGTAATAAAAAAAAAGAAAACCCGTTGTGTTTTACTTTCTTAACCCACTTACGGGTATACTAAGTTATTAAGTAATAAGTTTTTCGATAAATCAGAACATTTTCACGAAAATGAATATGGCGATAGAAAGTTTGCAGGGTCAGCTAGTTTTAAATTAAAACACTGTTAAGAAAAAATATGTGCAACACTGTTAGTGCCTCTGTAATTATGTGATAACATATTTAATCAATTCCGTTACCCACATACTATGTGAAACACGCAAAAAAGACTAAAATCTAAACTTATTCACTTGTGGAAATTTTAAAATACAGAAAACATATATATGTCATACACAAACTAACAAATATTTTGCAAGTAGCTATTAGAATCAGTTCATTACCGATTAATCACAATTGTCTGTCACAAATAAAGGTCAAGAGATAAGTATTGATTAGGTGCCCCACTCCTGCTGAGCATACTTATATGACGTTATATTGTAACAGCCTGTTATTTTATTACTTTAAATACACATTATTTTATTTATCTAAGTTTTAATGGCCTTCAGGATCAAGGGGTTAACAATTCACCGGAAGATTATAATAATAAATATAATACTTCGGAGATTTGACACAATCTAGTCCCGAACTAAGCAGATCTTGAACCATTGGTACTAGGGCAACTGATATAAATTTATGTATTCTTTTTTGTTGTTAATATGTAACAGAGAGATGGTGTTTATATTTCTCAATTATGCGAAGACTAGCTGAGCCCTGTGGTGTTACCCTTAGTACACAGTGTCTGTTAGAAAGGTTTCGAGCCTAGTATGGACTCCAGCTCTCAGTAGGGAAACTGTTTTGTGTGTACCTAGATCTCATGTAACCTAAATTGTACCTTTCCTGTGAGAGAAAATAAAGTTATTATATAACAACAACCGCGGTTAACTCCAATGTGCAAAGAAAAGAAAAACCTATGTGAAAAGTATCCTATATCCGTCTCCTGGTTCCAAGCTACCTCCCCACCAATTTTCAGCCAAATCGGTTCCGCTGTTCGTGAGTTATAAATAAAGTAACTAAAACAACTTTCTTTCATATATATAGATGACATAATTTTATCATAATTAAGTTAGAATATTTTCCAGTTCTCGAATATCAATAATGTGTAGAAATACTCAAAGAGGAACCAACTTGGGCGTGATTTATAAAGAAAACAGGCCCTGAGAAATTGCTATTTGTTTTTCCTTAGCCTATTATCAAATTACGTTTGAATCGGGGGACTCAAGATTTACGCAACCTTCTGAACGAAGGTCACGATATCTACAAAAGATATAAACATGTTATTGAGTTTACTTTAATACTAGGAATTCATTTACGTCTAAACTGCGCTTACATTGATATCTATATATCAATACGTGAAGCAAAAACTTTGGATCCCTTTTTACAAAAAATACGCGGAGAGAGGAGTATGAAATTTGGCACACTTATAGTTTATATGTTGGAGAAGTGTAGTGTATAATACAACTACCGGCTATCCAACTAACTGCCGGCTGACACGGCAAACGTTGCTTTGCCATTTAAAATCTTTTTAATAAAAAATATAAAAATATATATTTAGGGGTCTTTATCATTTAGGGGTATGAAAAATTGAAGTTGACCGATTCACAGACCTACCCGATATGCACACAAATTTTCATAAAAATCGATAGAGCTGTTTCGGAGGAGTTTGACAACAAACACCGCGACACGAGATTTTTATATATTAGATGAATTTATTTGCACTGACAATTAAAAACACCAACCACAATCACTTTATATTTAATCTTTTTTATATGAATAACTTTTTCTTTGCTTACAATAGGGAACTTATTCCATTTTTGTTTCATTAACTTTCACGAAGCCGACTCTATTCTTCTAGTTTAATATTTTTCTAGACACAATTCTCTAGACATAGTTCATCTTCCAGTTTAAGATCTCTTATTTCTCGTAATTTGTTGTCCTATATCAATCCAATTCTTGAACTGTCTACGTCACACTTCAAAATAACACAGTTCTCTCTCACTTTTAAAATAAATATCTCATAACCAATCAACCCACAGTATCCCTTGGACAGGTTCGAAAATCTTTACATAAATCTTCCATAAATACTAACAGTAAAATTGAAACCGCCTCCACGTTGACTCTTCAATTTGATCTTAACAAATCTTTGTCCAACACCTCCTTCGAGGATAGACGCATAACCACCACTGTCGTCTTCTAAATTATCTTTCACGTGAATTGCTGTAATGTAGGGAATATTTGACAGTGGACCTTCTGGGTATTCCACTATACTTGACCTGATGATTAAAGGGAATCCATATTTGCACTGATCGAATCGATAGACGAGAACATCTCCGTAGGTTGCCTGTCCCATCGTAAAGTCATGGCTTTGAGTATAGCAGCATACTCCAAGACAGATGAACACGACAAGGCCTAATATTTTCATTTTATAGTTCGTTTGACACTGACTTATTAATTATGTTGCTGTTTATATATATTGGGAAGCTGTTATGCAGAACTGAAACAGTTACTTTTGTATAATTCAGATTGTTCTCAAAAACTTCTGGATGGTGTTCAATTATTGCTTTATAACTATACTAAATACGTGTTATTTTTTTAAATTATTCACTTTTACAATAATAATATAGAATTAACTTAACACTTGCCATCCGTCTGATCCAAAGACCGAGTCTGATAGGGTCTCGTGATCTAATTAATGACAGATTAATGTCATTGTCAGATTAAAGGTTAGAGTAAAGCCGGGTCTCCTGGGACACTGATTTGTGTTTTCTAAGACCTAACATCTAACAAAATATGGGCGTGGTCTAAACAGTCCAAACCGATCTTCCACTTCTAATTCTACGTAAATACTAAAAGTACGTCGTTGTAGATAGGGTCGACAGCGAAATGAGTTTCTTTTTCTTATTGTATGCAAAAAAACTTCTAAAACATCGTGTACGTCTTCTTCGGCCAAAGTCATTTTGTTGAGTAGATGTTTGATGTTCGTGCTCGTGAAGCCGCAAAAGATTGCAATGTTTTGGTAACAGGTTTAGTTAACATGTTCTGTTAGTTCGTTTTGTTATTTTTAGGAGCAAGAGTTATTTAGTTAGTTAATAGATTAGATTTGACATATGCAATCGAAATACCGATATTTTAGAATATTAGATTATTACGTTGTACATACTTATCCAGAGCCTAAATTGTTTCAAAATCAATGTTATTATAGTTTATCAGCAATACAGTGTAATGTAATAATAGCAATACAGTTCTCTGACTCATTAGCGCAGTTGTAATATCGACTGCTGGTATGAGGTCTCGGGTTCATTTCGCGGGTCGGATCAAATGTTTGAATGATCTGCGAGTAAAAATAAAGTATATCAGTTGTCTTGTACCCATAATACAAGCTCTAATTAAACCTCCTTTCGTAGGAAAGACGAATGTTACATCATTGCGCGTTGGAACCTTTTTTTTTTTTTTTTTATATTTAAGCTGCCAAAATGACTCTGCTCTGACTGATGGAAAGCATGAGCAGAATCCAAGAGTGGTGGTCACCATCCTCAATGCCAAAAACAACAATGCAGTATGGTGACCCACACTATGGCGGCCTGGGGGGAAAGGGGATGGTGAGGGGGATAGGGGGCGTTGGATTGGGGTATGGGCCTCCGGTATCCTCACTCACTCGATGAAACACAGCGTAAGCGCTGTTTCACACCGGTTTTCTGTGAGGCCGTGGTATCACTCCGGTCAAGCCGGCCCATTCATGCCGAAGCGTGGCTCTCCGAACTTCAATTAATAGAACCTTTTGAAGCACTTAGTGACTACAATCATTACGAATTTTATATTTCTTTGGGGTGTCTTATTCTATGTTGAAATGTTGCATAATATCATCCTACGTTTAATAAACAGTGATAACACACATCTTATTTAATAAGGTCAAATACATACAAATATTGCTCTTCTTTCATTATCTTCTTTTAAAAATATATTGAAAATATAGCTTTTTAACTAAAGACTAGATTCCTTACTGCAACATCATTTATTTACATTTTCAACAGGTGTTAAAACAAAAAATTGTTTTGTTTGGTGGTTGTTTTTTGGTCCGATTTAAAAATTTATTTTAGTATTAGATAGCCCAGTTTTCAAGGAACAGAAAACACACTACAGCGGCGCCAGCTACTGAAGATACACCGAACTACGGAGCAACTACTAATCCTGCATCGCGATATAGGAGTTCTCTTGCCGATTAGTATATATGCCACATAAACGGCTAGGCCGTGGCCCGCCAGGCATGATCACCTGTTCGGTCGGAGAATCATCCCTTTGTATTGGAGAGACATGACATCCGTACCTCCACTATATATATCATAACGCTACGATGAAAAGGAGCGGAGTATTAATGAAAAATATTGCAAAAACGAGGGGAAATGATTCTTTTTGAGAGCTTTCTTTGCGTTGTTAACATAACACTTAAAGTTTCAAAATAAATTACGACAGGACTGTTTCTCTTTAGAAATTCTAAAAAGAGTGTGCGACCACATATGTCCGTTTTTTAAGATTGGCTAATAAACTATCCAACTATAACAAAACTTTCAAGTGATGACAGTTTTGTTAAAGTTGGATAGTTTATTTTTAACCAAAATAATCGCAAGTACCTTAGTGTTTCATTAAATTGTCTTATCAGACTCAAGATAAGAAGGCCTATCAAATCTTGGAAGTACAAAGCAAGACCTTAAAACCAATATTTGCTTACGTTGCCCCATTATTTAGAATAGTTATGATTACGAAAGCTATGAAGACATACGACGCAGCCTTATTTAGAGTGAAATTGCAAAACGGCAAGATACTATAAAGAGGTAAGCTGTGTGAGCTGGTAGGAGTTATCTCTGGGTTTGCTGAACCGATACTGAATATTCTTTGACCAATAGAAAGCCACATTATTTGTAAGTGTCAAAGATTATGTATTAACCCAAAAAATTATAACCGCTCGGAAATATACGAGGGCGGAGCCGGGGCCAAAAGTTAGTGGTAAAGAAGAACCTTTGTATGGATATTTGTTACCCATTAACGCAAAAACGTCTGAACGAATTTGATTGAAGTTTTGAAATACAGACAGATTTATAACCTAAAATAGCATACAGCCTACTTTTATTCCGAAGTAATTTGATTTCTGACTACTACTTTGTTACTTATGTACATATTTATGAATGACATAGAAAATGCTCTCGTGTCTTCCTAGCTATATCAATATAGTAATTTACCATGTTTTCAATGTACATTACAAATACTATCTTATCATAAAGGTCACAGTACAAGTAGGATCGTCAATACACAATAATATTGTGAGATGTTCTCTGGGTCTTCGATTTACGCTACGCACTAAAATTACGAAGCGAATAAGTACAATGCTATAATAACATTTTGTCTGAAAGCCATGCATTGTTACAATGAGGAATTTTTTATGGAGTAGTGGGTAAACGACCGTGATTGCGGCGGTAAGACCCGTTATGGAGGGTTGGCTCGAGAGCCGTCGCGGGCCCCTCACATACCGGCTGAATCAGGTGATCACTGGAAAAGGATCCTTTGGAGATCACCAGTGTTTGATCTGCAAGGAGCCAACGCCTGAGTGCCACAATTGCGATGGCCAGACCGAAGACACGGCGCTCCACACGCTGGCAGAATGTCCGGCGTGGGAGGAGCCGAGGCGTAATCTCGTGGCGGCCATCGGGGTGGGGGTTCTCACGCTCGTTAACATGATTAGGGCCATGTTGCGGAGCGAGAGCGCGTGGAACTGCACCGTTTCTTTCTGCGAGCAAGCTATGCTTGCCAAGGAGACGGCGGAGCCGGACCGGGAGAGGTTTAGAACTCTCCCGGTCGACCAGGCCCGGGAACGGGCCAGGTACCGCACACGACTCGGGCGCCAAAGATCACAAAATTATCTCCGTCCTCCATAAGCGCAAGCATTAGCAGAAGCAGGCTTGGGTGGGGGCTGCGCGTGCTTCGCAGCTCTCGCGCCCCACCTTTTGGGGCAGCAACGGAAACATCGGGGCTTCCACACAGGAGGGGACCATCTAGAAATCGTATGTGGCCCGAGGTACGTGGGGTTCCAGAGTTTCCTTACTAGGGTGTACCTGGTTCCCCGGCTCCTAGAACCCGCGATGGAGTGCGGTTTTAGTCGGTTCGAGTCCGACATGCCACCAGGAGGTGGTATCCAAGGGGATTTCCTCTCGGTAAAAAAAAAGTAGGCAAACGAGCAGACGTATCGCCGATGGTAAGCTATTACTGTTGCCCATGGACACCCGCAACACCAGAGGCATCACAAGTACGTTGCTGGCCTTTGCCCAGGTAGGGGGATTGGGATATGACCCTCCAGATCCTCACTCACTTGCTGAAACACAGCGCAAGAACTCCCACGGTCGAACATATCACGCATATCCACAGACTTTATCAGTCTTCTGTTGAACACAAACCTCTCCTTAGAAAAAGACTGGTCTACTTTAACATGCTGGCCTGACAGGTTGGTTTAAGGTTTGTTTTAAGTTTTTCTTCTCTTAGCAGTGATGTTGCCCCGCTTAATTAGCTCGCTCACAATCCAGGATCCCTTAGGTCGTCTATCTTTGTGTAAAAGGTTTTATTATAGTAAGTCTAACGAACATTTATAAAAATGGAGTATCAGAATTTAAGTATAGTAAAATCACTAAGCAATACAGCCGACGTAAAGTGTCAATACTCCCAGTATTGACGACTTATTTTTAACGGTATTGTCTAAAATATATAGCTTGAAAATATGTAAGGTAAGCAATGTTTTTGTGTACCTTGATGTCTGATACCTGGAAATTGGCCGTCTAAGCTGGCTAGTAAGTAGACATGCGATAGTAGTACATACAAGACTACTCAATCGTCCACATTTCTTTCGACAGAAATACGTGATGTCTGACGGCCCTGGGATCTTGCTATATTAGTCGCTTTACAACATGAACAAGCCTGGTGACACTCCTTAATCGGTTACCACACGGCTAATAACTAAAATATACCTATTATTTTTTTCATATTTTATAAATTAACGACTGTAGAACTACCATTGAGGATTGGTCATGCCATGAAATCATTGTTGTTCATATCGCAAAATGTCGATTATTTATTGATCAGGTCAGACCATGCTTATGATGTAACGGCTACTTCATTAAATATAACCATTAAGTGAAACTGTTTACCACATCACAAATAGACATTCTGGTATTTGTCGACGACATATACAAAATAAAATTTTATTAAGTACGTCAAGTACGGTCAACACTTGCGCTGGTGACCCCACTATTGCTGGTGGTCACAGTCAGTAGGTTCCATGTATCTTTTACGAGCATTTATTTAGTTTCACCTGTCCCGATGTTTGTCTTTAATAAGTTAAATTTAAACTACTGCCCGATCGAGCTGAAATTTTAAAATATGCCTTTAGTTCTGATGATAATATTTATAATCGGTATTATTATTAATCCAAAATGGACGCCGTAACAAAATGGCAAACACATATTTCTGAACTACGCACATTATGGGTATCAAATGAAAGGACTTAAAGGTTTTTTTTATTTACAAGTAATAAGAGTTTTTTTAACTTTTAAATGAATCACTTGTTTTCAAAATATTAGGGGACCTTACTATTCTCTGCAGGTTCTAATAAACATCAAAGCTTTCGTTCTTAGAGACATATTCATAGAAGTTCTAGAAATTACTACTTGCTTCTAATACCGCTACTTCAAAGTTTAATTTAAATAAGTAAATATTCTGTGCGTTTGTATGTGACTCCTCCTAAACGGCTGAACCGATTTTATTGAGTCCATTTCTAAGGATTTGAGAATGGTTTAGAATCACGAATCCAATCAATGGTTAATGTTTATTTAATTGTTTATTTTTTAATCTTGGGAACGGTTGTAACGATTTTCATGAAATTTTGAATGCAGGAGGTTCCGGAGTCGATAAATCGATTTCTAGGATTCATTTTTAGAAACTAAACTAGTTCCTAGAAGTCGATTTATCGACTCGAGGTGTGGATATTGAGGTATTTGTGAAATATGTAAACAATTTGTAATAAACAAATATATCAGAAAAAAGATTTCCTTAAATAAAACATAAAATAATTAAAATTTAATTTTAATTAACATAACAAAAAATGTATACAAAGTACTTTGTATTACTTTGGTCCCACACGACTGTGATATAACCTAAAATTTGTACTCGATAATATTCTCGTAACAAAAATATAATGTAATAATACTGTTCAAAAATAACATATTTTTGGTTTAAATAGTAACATTATTAAATTGAAATATAGCCTTTCTTCGTACTAGCAAATTGTGGTAATAATTTTCTTGTAAGATATTATAATATACTTTCAAATAATCAGATCCTAGTCCATTAAATCAGCAGCATGCAGCTGGATCTCATTGCCTAAATCACTATGATATTAATATCTATATTAATTCAGATGTTAGCGGTCTCCTAGTGAACATTTGCCAGTTTTTCTTTGAGGAATCTTATATGGTTTAATATGAGCATCCTTCCCACAGTGGTTTAGTCTCGTTGGTTTAGTGGTTAGCGTATGCGACTGCAGACCAAGAGGATCCGATACTTGGGGTCGGTCCGCTGTTGGGTTTTTCTTACAAGATATTCTTAATAGCAACCAGGAGTTAGAAGACGGCGGTGTTTTCCGCCCGTGCCTCGGAGAACACGTTAAGCCGAGCACTTGGGGTTGCGACGGTCAGATGCCAATCGTCCTGTGTAAGAACTATTAACTATTCAGGTAAAACCGGTTGAATTAGTAGCCGACCCAAAATAATAATAAAGGCTAAGAAGATGATTTAAACATCCTTCCCGTCAGGTTCCTTAATGCTTAATACTTCAGTCAACCTTCTGAGAACTTCATTGGCTAGGAACTGATTGGAAAACTTCATAAACAAACAGAAATAGATTATACTGAGTCTCTAAATATATACCTTTTCTTCTCATTCTTTGTTTCGTCTTCAGATTCCAAATCATATTTTCAAGAATTTACCACAATTTAAGAAGCCACTAATTCAGTCAATTGTACTGACCAATAATTTCTATATCCTATCTATCTTGGCTTCTAAAAGTTATCGCTTGGTCGAGATCCGTTATCCTTTACACATATCTGCCGTATATAGTCACGGTGAAGTTCAGACCGCATCCTCGCTGACTCTTCAACTTGATCTTCACAAACCTTTGCCCAATGCCTCCGGAAGAAATAGAAGGGTAACCTCCACACCCGCCATTGTCGTTATCTTTAACATAGATGGCTTTGATGTAGGCGTAATTTGTAATACCAGGTTCCGGAAATTCGATGATACTGGTTCTCACGATGAATGGGAAGCCATATTTTTGCTCATTGACTTTGTACACTATGACATCTCCGTAGTTCGCTTGCCCAATCGTCAAATCATGACTTTGGCAGTAGCAAGAGACTGCAAGGCAGAGTAACACGGCAACACTAAGTGTTCGCATTTTGTCGTTCGTTTAGCACTGAGGTGTTAATTGTTACACCACATTTTATATATACGTTGACGGTATTATGTGAAAGTGAATCAGGTAACTGATAAGACTAAGAACAGAATAACTCAGCAGATATTAAACTTAAAATTTTATCTATGATTAAATTAGTTCCAGATTTAGAATTCTGTTTTCTTTTTTACTTATTATCAATCTCAAGCAAAATTCATATTAATATTATAATTCGAAAGTAACTCTATCTGTCTGTTACGTTTTCACGGCTAAATAGCTGCCCTGGTTTCAACGAAATTCAGCATGAAGATAATAATAATAATCTCTTTATTGTACACAAGATAACTAAATAAAAGACTTAATACTAGGTCAGTACAATTGGCGGCCATATCGCTCAAAATGCAATCTCTTCCAGGCAACCTTGGAATGGAAATAAACACAGGATATAATAGGTAGTGTCTGGTGTAAGATACTTTGATTCTTGAGGAGGGACATATGCTGATCTTTACTGTGGTAACCCCAACACACGCGTGCGGAACTGCACTGAAAAGCTTGTGTCAAATAGATCTTTAATGACAGCGCTAGTATTTTTAATGTCACGTAGCATACTGACAGCTAAAACTTCTTGGTTTATTCGCGCATAACACCATCATTTGTGAGTAAACAGAAGATATAACCACTGTTAGAAGAATCCATCACGACTCTATTGACCAAAAGTATCCATCATGACGTGCATGACACAAGACGCGAATTTACCCAATGTCTTACAGGTGAAGTGCAAACAATTAACTTGTTTACAATTATAACATAATAAAGGAATTTCCTAGAAATTTATATTTATTAACATAACAATTTCATAATTCTGCAACATTCTCGAATTTGCTCGAATACTAAAAATGGCCGGGACGCCATAGATAAAAGACTAAGTAAGTATCTGATAGCAACAGAGTTCGGCACCTAAATGAAGCGAATCCTAGACCTTTTTTTTGTTTCAAACAAACATTTGACTTCAAAGATAATTAAGAATGTTTTGAACTTATCCCTTTGTGTGACGGCTGAACGTTTGCTTATGTTTTTTTCATGAATTCCAATTGGATAAGGTCTATAACCCATGCTTTTTACTTATTTTGTACTAATTTTATCAATCAATGAAATTTGGCACTTTGATTATTGAATAATGACAGAGATTATTCTTCACCGAATTAATATCTATTACTAGTTATTTCCCTATTAATAGCACGAACACCGCCTCCGAAGAGGTCGTCTCTACGGAAGAGAGAAACGTGACGGTTCCGCGCTTCTATTGTCAGATAACCTACAGGAACGTGCGATAATTCCTTCAGTGTAACGAAGCGAATCGTAACTAATTTGCCGAGTGTATAGAAATACCTCAAGATTCTCTCGCCTGTGGTGGCGACCCCTCACCTCACCGTACCTACTGATGGTGATATGAACGATGATGATAAAGATTGTTAAAACTCCTACTAGCTGTACCCTGAACGCTTTACTATGGCACATTATGATTATATTGATGAGAAATAGTGATAAAAACGGACTAGAAAAATTGAAAATATGAGCTCAATCGGTGCAGAGATTATTGAGTTTTTGGAGCGTACACTAATTAATTTAGCATTTTTGTAAATACAGGCAGAATCAACCTAATATTTTTTACATTATACTGCTCTCGATCTATTTCCTTTTTTCATATAAAACGTTTTCTTTAAGTCACTACAATTAAAATTAACCCATATGACCTTGTAGTACGAATACTTTTTGTATGTACTTTTATAACGATCTTCCTATAGTACGTTTCAAATAAATAAGACTATTTACTTGAGGCTTATTCCTTTATGTGTCATGAGTCATTCAGGAAACATTACTACACAAATAGTGTTTTGTTCCGTCGATGACAACATTTCATATTTTACAGCAACGTGACGATTGTGAATTGAATTGTAACAATATGTGCCTGACATATGTATATATATAATCAGGCTTTGACAGCTAAACCATTTTTTTTTCTTAAAAGACAACACCCGCATTAAGAATATACATTCCTGTGTCACGGGGATCTGTACAAACATACATGAAATGGACACAAATTACACCCAGACTTAGAACAACAATTTATGGATCACACAAAGTGTTGTCCCATGTAGGATTTGAACCTACAACACTTGGCGCAGTAGGAAGCAGTGTGGCGACCACTGAAACCACTTTTTTTTTTTTTTTTTTTTTTNCGCCTCCGCCGCCCGGTTCGCCGGCGGCGGATCGGGTCCGAGTGGAGATCGTCCTCCCGGGCCTTCTCCGCCGCCTCCTTCTGCGAGATGACTTCCTCGCAGAAGGTCGCGACCGCGGTAAAACTGCTCTCGCCGCCGGCCATGGAGCGCACGACGGCCGGCAGCGAGAGATCTCCTCCGATGACTGCAGTGAGGGCCCGGCGCTGCGGCGCCCAAGCGGGGCACGCGGCCAGCGTGTGCTGGGCCGAGTCCTCACTGCAGTCGCAGTGGTGGCAGGCGGGGCTCAATTCCCTCCGCGCGACCGAGTGCAGGTACTTCCCGAAGCAACCGTGCCCGGAAAGCACCTGCGTCAGTCGGAAGGACCACTGAAACCACTAGGCCAACCGTGTAGTCATTTACCGTAACCGTACCGTAACCGTGTAATCATAGCCGTTACACCGTACATACATACACCGAAAGAGACTTTATACCGTGGGAGAGCCACGCTTCGGCATGAATGGGCCGGCTCGACCGGAGTGATACCACGGCCTCACAGAAAACCGGTGTGAAACAGCGCTTACGCTGTGTTTCATCGAGTGAGTGAGGATACCGGAGGCCCATACCCCAATCCAACGCCCCCTATCCCCCTCACCATCCCCTTTCCCCCCAGGCCGCCATAGTGTGGGTCACCATACTGCATTATTCTTTTTCGCATTGAGGATGGTGACCACCACTCTTGGATTATGCTCATGCTTTCCATCAGGCAGGGCAGAGTCATTTTGGCAGCTTAAATATATAAAAAAAAAAGAAACTTTATCGCGCTAGTCGGAATGAAAGAGTGAGAGAGTTAGTATATACAGACACACATGGATCTTTTGATCGCAGCTTCGCTCTCGTTACATTTGATTTTGAGTGAAGGAATGAATGTGAAACACAGTAAATAAAACAAAGTCTACAAAACGTCTTTGTAAACAATATCCTTTACTAATCCAGGTGCCAAAACCACTAATCTGTTGTTTTTATTCGTGAGCAAGTTACACGACATATTTGAGTGTTTATTCTTGACACTTGTTTAGTGTCATTGCGAGGTATACTTTGAGGGTAAAAAATCGTTTAAATTGAAACAGGGTGGTTGGCGCTCTTTGCTGTAGGCCCTCGTTCACTAGTGAACGACAGTTGTCTGAAGTAATGGAACAAAATAAAGGAGTAGGGAGGTTAAGCAGTGACCAGATGAACAAGGTTATTTATGACTGCCTCGGTGGCGCAGCGGTAGCGTAAACGACTGCAGTGCTTGAGGTCTCGGGTTTGATTCCCGGGTCGGACCAAATTTTTGTATGATCTGCACATATTTGTTTCGGAGTTTTGGGTATTTTCTATGTATAATTTTGTATTATTATTTTGTATTCACAAAAGAAATATTTTTGTATTTATATCAGTTGTCTTTTTGTCAGTACCCATAGTACAAGCTTTGCGTAGTTTGGGACTAGATGGCGTTGTGTGTTAAATGTCCAAAATATTTATTATTATTTGTGCATTTATTTTTCTCGTTATCTGAATTTCGGTATTTTGATGAAAACCACAGGCCTAGACCAAGTGGAGTTCATTTGAGTGATTTGGGACTGAGCCTGTAATCTGTGATGTTGTGTCTTCCTGTAAAAACTCTCGAACAATACGGGCAAGTGTTTGGTATAGCGGCTTTTTGCATAGTAATGTATGTTTTTTTTTTTTTTTTGGAAGCTGCCAAAATGACTCTGCCCTGCCTGATGGAAAGCATGAGCAGAATCCAAGAGTGGTGGTCACCATCCTCAATGCGAATGCAGCATGGTGACCCACACTATGGCGGCCTGGGGGGAAGGGGGATGGTGAGGGGGATAGGGGGCGTTGGATTGGGGTATGGGCCTCCGGTATCCTCACTCACTCGATGAAACACAGCGTAAGCGCTGTTTCACACCGGTTTTCTGTGAGGCCGTGGTATCACTCCGGTCGAGCCGGCCCATTCATGCCGAAGCGTGGCTCTCCCACGGTATGTGTTAATAGGGAGTTCAGTCTGTCGTAAAAAGTGATGGAGAAGTTTTGGTATAACTCCGGTGTTGGAGAGTACCAAAGGCACAATGTACACTTTAGACATTTTCCAAATTCGAACTACTCCTTCTTTTAATTCTGTATATTTATGTATCTTGTCAGTTATTGTTTTCTGTAGATTGTGTGTGTTAGGAACTACAATATCTATTAAGTATGTGTGCTATTTATTATTTATTATTATGTATCACGGAATGAACAAGTGAGTCTCAATTATATAAAGAATGATGTAAAACGAAGAATGAATACATTCGTAACGACCTCGGTGTTGTTTGTGTGTTAAACGACCTTTATAAATAAACCATCGTAACGTATATATCTACACTTATATTACAAATACGAAAGTAACTCTGTTTGTCTGTCTATCTGTCTGCTTTCACGGCCAAACCACTGCATCGATTTTAATGAAAGTTTTCATGGAAATTCTTTGATACTTGAGGAAGTACATAGGACTTTACTGCGATAATTAGTAAATATGCGGGGGGATCCGCGAGCTAAAGCTAGTATTATATATGTAAATTAGTATGTTGGTGTTATCATATGTTAGGTTTTCAGATGCAAGGACAGTAGACATTATGTAGCGATGTCAACTATTTATTTATTTCAGTAAATTTTCTTGATAGAACAATGATCTCGCATATTATCTTTATGTTATACCAGTTTTTGACCGCGGCTCCACCCTTAAATGTGTAGATTTTCGCGATGAATATTAGCACATGTGTTAGTTTGATGTATAAGCCATATTACTGTAAAGTTTCATCTAAAACCATTCATTAGTTTTTCAGTCAAAGAGTAACAAACAGGCCTACATTAATATGTAGGATTGTTTGTTACTTAGGAACTAGTTTCGAGGCGAGGTGCTCATAGCCCAGTTGCACTCGGTGTTTAGAAACAATCACCGAGGGTAAGCAACGACAGCGCGGTCAGTACCTGGATGGGTGACCGCTAGTGGCATGTTACCATGAGCGTCTCCGTGATTCGGAGGTCACGTTAAGCAGTCGGTCCCGGTTTTTATCATAGGATAACAGTCGTGAAGCTTAGTTGGAGGCCTTCGGGCGGCTTGAAAACGTCCAACGGTAAGATTACGTAGCCACAACGTTGTCTTGCCAGTCCCCAACCCGCACTTGGCCAGAGTGGGGACGTATGGCCTTAACCCTCTCCTGAGAGAAGACCCGAGCCCAGTAGTGGGACATTATGGGTTGTTGATTGATTGAGGAACGAGTTTCACCTGTACCGATGTTTGTCTGTAATCATATCTTGCAAGTTAAATTTGAACCACTTCCGCATTTCCGACTGAGCTGAAATATGCCTTTATTTCTAATGACATTGCAATTATTTATAAAAGGTATTATTATTAATCCAGAATGGCCGCCGTAACAAAATGGCGGCGTACATATTTCTGAATAACCCACTCAATATGGGTATCAAATAAAAGGGCTTAAAGCTTTCTTAAAGGGCTTTCTTCTTCTTTTTTCTCTTTTCGCACCTAACTGCCCATAGATTAATATTTGTTTTTTTTTTACAATATCTTTTTTTCCTATCCCAAGGTTGTCTGGAAGAAATTGCTTTTTAGCGATAAGGCCGCCATTTGTACACGGTAATTCAATTGATGTTTTATGTAACCTATATATTTATGTAAACTGTTATATCTGTTGTACAATTAAGTGTATTCTATCTAAAGATTTTTTTTTTAAATTATTTTAGTAATAAAAGTTTGTTTTCAAAAAAAAGATTTTAAATTAGTCACCTGTTTTTAAATAGCAGGATTATCATTAAGTATATTATGTACTTACACTTTTATTGTGATTATATTTTTGATGCTAAAGTGTTCACATAATATTAGCTAATTTAATCAACTTGATTGATAGCAATAATGTCATGTGATATATGGTGATGACTCATGTTAGTCATCATCGTTCTTGATCACAACTTTTCCAAATGGCGTGGACACTACAGTTTGATTTCGAAAAGATTTAAGAGTCAGTCTGGCTTTTTTATGATATAGATGGCAAACGAGCAGACGTATCGCCTGATGGTAAGCGATTACCGCCGTCCATGGACACCCGCAATACCAGAGGTCACAAGTACGCTGCCGGCCTTTTAAGAAGGAATACGCTTTTATCTTTATGTAAGGATTAAAGTTAAATTATAACCTTTTTTATACATATGGTCCTAGCAAATTACCATTCGAAAACAACGCTTCGGCACGAATGGGCCGGCTCGACCGGAGTGATACCACGGCCCATAGCCTCCGGTTTTCTGGGACAGAAACCCGGAGGCCCATATCTAAACCTTCTCCCAATCCCCCGTCCCATCCCCCTAAGGCCGGCAACGCAATTGTAACACCTCTGGTGTAGCGGGTTTCCATGGGCAACGATAATCGCTTACCATTAATAGCAGTAGAGAAGAAGCTCGCCGCTTCTACTTAGATCCATAGGTAGTTCTGAGATCAATGGTCCTCTATAGGGCGCCCGTCTAGCTAAATGACCTGGCGTCTCCCCTAAGGAGAGTAAGGTGCGAAAAGCAGTCCCCGCGAAAAAAACGGTGTCATGTCCCTCCAACACAAAGGGAGGATCCTCCAAATAGACGAGGCGATCATGCCTGGTGGGTCATAGCAAAACTTTACCTCTTTATAATATAAGTATATATAGAAACTGTTAAATAATTTTTCGTAAAAGGTAAATAAACAATGACAATCATACCATCAAAGATGCCTATTTTAAAGGATGAATCACATTCAAATAAAACAAACACAGCAGTAGCAAAAATATACAATATACGCTTTATTTAAACCGTTAAAAATATCACAAATAATCTATTAAAATTTCCTTGCAAATTGTGTTTCACCGAAGTACTGCTGAAGGTAACCGTTATTATGATTCCTGTCATTAGGATTGTTGGCATACACTTCAATCATGAACTTATAACCTCTTAAAACACTCGGACTTTCTAATCTAATCGTCACACTCCTCGTACCGACTCCTCCATTTTCAATAATCGCTTGCCCATCCTTGTCTTCCCTCAAGTCCGTCACATATATTGCTTCAATTATATCATTACCTGTAGTATTAATTACTACATCTTCAGATCTGGTCCAAATTGCTGGATTCGCTTCTTTAATTTCACTATATATTTTTATAGATCTCCCAGTTGTAACGCCAATTCTAATATCATTTGCGTTTGCGAGACTTAAGCAAGCACACAATGTCCCAAAAAGTTTCCAATACATTTTGTATGATGGTTTTCTTCAAAGTAATAAACTATTTGAACACTGCAGGTGTTTATATACCATCGGCTTTTGTATATCTCTTATGATCTCATATCTCCTTAGTACATCTATTGACATTTATGTGCCAATCAGTAAATACATAAATGTTATAAGGTATATTCTATTACTAGGAAATTACATCACTCTAAATATAGTACGAGATTTATGGCACTAAGTATGCTAATTTATTTGTTTGATTCATTCATACTAGTGTAGATGTTGTGTAGGTGAATATTAGTTTCTAAGAACATTAATTATATTAGATTATATTATTGTTGGTAAATTAAACTTTGAGTCACAAATATTTCTAGTTATGAGAGTCCGTATTTGGCTGTTGCGGTTTTATTTACATCAAACCATTTATACCATTCCCAGACCCTTGCTAGATACGACTAAGTTAAAGAAAAATTTACAATAAGGCAAAATGTAACCTTATTTACATTGTTCTCTCCTCAGAAAGGCAGTTTTCGCCTGGTATATTATGTGTAACGCGCGTAGTCAATGCTGATGGCGGCACAGTAACACATCATATTAGCACAAACTTATGATATTCTCCAATGCACATCAAGTAGAACGGCTAGAATATGAATGTCTCCAACCCACGGCATTTTATAACATCTGACACGAACCCAATTCTGTACTAAATTGCCAAACTTGCAGATAATATTAAGAATTGTTTATAATAATTATTCTAAAAATTATTAATATACAATTATTATTTGATAGTACAGGATTGTGCTACATTAAAAATTTATAACGCCGGAAGTACCATTGTATAAAAAGAGTACAGACTTCATTAACAATATTTGTTAGTAGCGCCGGAAGCTGACAAGCGGAAGGCGCCAATATATTCATCAATCATCATTAACAACCCATAATGTCCCAATTGGGCTCGGGTCTCTTCTCAGGAGAGAGTTAAGGCCATACGTCCCCACGCTGGCCAAGTGCGGGTTGGGGACTGGCAAGAATACGTTGTGGCTACATATCTTGCCATTGGATGTTTTTAAGCCGCCCGAAGGCCTCCAACTAAGCTTCACGACCGTTATCGTATGATAACAACCGGGACCGACTGCTTAAAGTAAACTCCGAATCACGGAGACGCTCATGGTAACATGCCACCAGCGGTCATCCATCTAAATACTGACGTACGTTGGTTACCCTCGGTGATTGTTTCTAATCACCGAGTCCAACTGAGCTATGAGAGCCATTAATTTTATTTAGTGTCAATCAATTATTTACTTGATTATTAAATTATAAGATTATAATATATTTTATACGAGGTTGGAATCTTTACTTACTAACATATGCTAGTCAGACGGATTAGTAAGAAATTTGTTTCAAACCTTTCTTATCTTAGCAGTGCTTTGTCCTATGTAGTCTTCTCTTTCTCTTACGACACCCCTGGGGGTGATGACACTCCATGTTCTTAATCCGTCACCACACTGAAGACTTTGGTATTCATTTTATAGTTCTACAATTTTCAAGTACGTTTTCATCGTTCCTTTCACGTTTGTCACTTATGGATGTTTTCGTAGACGTAAAATTACTATTTATATTTCCTGGTGAGTACATACACTACAAGTTCGAGAGTTAATTATACAATCAACTTAATTGCCTCAATAATATATACGATTTTATACCTTACCTTAACCAGTTATGGTGCATTATGAGTGAATTAATCAACTAAATGGCTTTGGATAGCTCAGTTATGAAGTGGACGATGTTTAGAGCAGAGTAAATGTTTGACAATAATTTAATATTAATAAGTGCTTTCTACACATTCTAAGTGAGATGGAGTGACCAATTATAGTATGCCAATAAGTCAGAGTCTTCAGCTCAAACATAAAACCAATATGGACTCATGGTATCCAGCTCTGGTCGTCAGTTAGCAAATCGAATATTCTCTGCCTACAAAGAACGCAAAACAACATCCAGTAAGGTCCATATGTGATGCACCTTGGTTAACACGCAACTCTGAGATTCATGAGTACCTTGACATGAGAACTGTTGCCCAAGAGGCTAAAACACTTTCAGGAAAGTATTCACGGCGCCTAGAAGGGCATCCCAATCCCCTTACAAATTCCCTTTTTATTCTAAATCAAATAAATCGCCTGAAAAGGAGAGAGAAATATGCTATCCTAGTAAGGGGTGTTGGGGCATTGGCTCAAACTACCCAAAACGCTCTCTCTCCGCTTAGCACATCTGCTTATAGTTGTAAGGACTGATAGCATTTTACAAAGGGGAAAAAAACATATTAATAAGTACTTTCTACACATTCTAAGTGAGATGGATTGTCCAATCATAGTATGCAAATAAATACAAAAAAAAATAAAGATACAAGTTTTCGTCGGCTTCATTTTCAGTTCAAAGACAAACATTAGAGTTGTTGTCTTTCGTTTGCTTGAGTTTGTTTGACTGCGAGCCCGTGTTTAAAATGCATGGGTCATGTGAACCTTCGGCTCCATACAATTTCAATACCTCTTCTTATACATTATTCCGCAACGCCGTACAAAAATCATGTGGGAAGGAAGAAAAATCGAAGGTTGCTACCCTATTCCCTTCACCAGTACTCAGTTGGACAGCTTACAAGTACTGGATAGTGCTGAATGTTATTGTTTTATGTTCCTGTATCTTTCTAAAAAGGTCTCCTGGTGGTTCAAATGACCCATGAATTATTTATTTGATTTAAGTTTCAAATCTTCAGCATTAACTGAGAGAAGTTTTGCGGTAATAAGTTGTGTCGAGAAAAGACAAACAGGTTCACGCTAAGCCACAGAAGCATACAATGCTAAAATTTGTAGTTGTCTAACAAGTATTTCAAATTTGTTTTCCTAATTTCGTTTCTTAATTTTCTAAAGAAAATGTTAGAGTAGGTAAATTTTACTTGTCTTTCGACTTTTACACTTAATCAATTTATCAAAATCGCAACTTCAGAGGGTTACTTTTCTTCTAAGTCTTGTAATGAGAAATTAAGCTTTTCTAGTACTAATAGAGGTTCTCGGAAAACGTCTCCAAACCATACAAAGGACGGACAAACAGACTGACATGGAGAAACTACAAAGAATAATAATAATAATAAATATGTTCAGACATTTTAACACACAACGCCATCCAGTCCCAAACTAAGCAGAGCTTGTACTATGGGTACTAGACAACTGATATTAATACTGATATACTTATTTTTTTGTAAATACATACATGTTATACATAGAAAACACCCAAACTCCGAAACAAATATTTGCAGATCATACAAACATTTGGTCCGGCTCAGGAATCGAACCCGAGACCTCTTGCACAGCAGTCGCATTCGCTACCACTGCGCCACAGAGGCAGTCAAGACCTTAGAATCATTGTTAAGACCTTAAAACGATTGAAAACACAACAAAAACAAACACTAATACGACAATTTATTTGAAAATTTTAATAGCATAAACTTGTACCAGAAATTTATAACCAGTGCCACGCTCACTCTCAAGTTTAATAGTCACATTCTTCCTCCCGATTCCTCCATCCACCAGGTAACTCCTCCCACCTCCTTTTAGGTCGCTCACCATCACCGCCTTGATGATCTCATTGCCCAATGTCTTCACAATAACAGTTTCATCTCTCACTACCAAAGGAATAGCGTACTTCTCATGGGTCTCTTGGTAGATGATGTGGGCACCAGAGGTTTCTCCAAAATAGATGTTGCCTCGAAAATTGCCGTTTGATAGCACCGCTGTTAGGAATAAACAGAAGAAGACTAGTTTGGCCACCATCTTGAATTGTTGTATTTGAATTTTTAATTAATCTGTGGTTTAAATAGGGTCATCAATCAGGCATTGATGTGTTGTGGTTTTAGTAATGGTCATTTAATGGAGCTTTTGTTTTAAAGTGACACAAATTTTTCAATCTGTTTCTAATCATGCGCTGTAGTCATTGTTAGAAAAATTAAGCCGCCGAAGGAATTGTATGTTACACGTGCCCTAGTCGGGCACGTGTAACATACAATTTAAGCTAAAAATGGAAAACATTAATAAATGAATTCGGTCGATTTGCAACAATAGTATATAGCAGTATTTATATAGTTTATATAAATACACTCTTTTATAGCCATTCAAGTACAAAAGCTAATAACAATAATTATTACTAGCCTTTGAACTCAACTTTACCCTTTGGGGATGGGGAGAGGATTGGTGGGAAGAGTTGATGTATGGGCCTCCGGTATCCTCACTCACTCGATGAAATATAGCTGTTTCACACCGGTTTTCTGTGAGGCTCATCACTCCGGTAGAGCCTGCCCATCCGTGCCGAAGCGTGGCTTCACGGGTTTTACTTTATTTCAAGAAGTTGATAACTCGAAGATGATACCTCATGTAAAACGCGGGAAATCATTCTAAATATAACCACACACGATTACGACTATTACGAGAGGTGTCAAAAAAACGATTAGGGACAAATATGTAGAAGAGCTGTTTATCTCTTTGATGTATGTATATATATGGTAGTTTTACCTAAGCAACATGACGAAACGGATCAATTATAGTGTGATAATATTTATCACATGATTGCATTTCTGACCGTTAGTATACAATAGATAGTAACAATTATTTTTCATGATTAAAGCTTTAAAAGGATAAAAGGATGGTTTTAAAGGATGAACTCAAAGTATGTTTAGTTAAATTAAGAATATAGATCGTATCTTGAGGAAGCCCAAAGGCTAGTTACATGGGTGTAACTAGAGAAGGTCAAACATTTTGGGTATAAACCGAAATGATTCTATACTATTGATATTTTTACAGTTCTCATTGTTTTTTTCAGAATAATATGAAGGTCACTTTAGACAAACTCATTTTATTAACTTTGGGCGTATTCAGGTTGAGGAGGATGGGGGGGGGGCATCCCCCTCAACCTAAATACGCCCGTGGATAGTTATCTGTATAAGTGAGTACAAAATCAATTCTTAACTCTGATTTCTATTTCTTTTCTATTTCTTTTTCTATTCCGCTTAACTCTAACTTCTATTTCTTTTTCAAAGGCGTTTCATTTTAAATGTAAACTCAAGTGCCTGCAATAAATATTTAGCAAAATGTAGCAGGTAATAAACAAAACGTTTCAAATGTATGATATTATTATCAGGCGCTTTAAATCTATGTTAATATTTTTGGGTAATTCGAGATTTTTATGTATTTAATTATAAAAGTTTATTTTTCCGACGTTTGGAACAGTGTGTATTTGATTGTATCAAATAACAATTGATATTAATGCGACCGAAATATGCATGCATGGCATGCATGGGCCGACTCGACCAGAGTGATACCACGGCCCCCAGAAAACCGGTGTGAAAGAGCGCCTGCGCCATGTTTTACCGACTGAGTGATGATACTGGAGCCCCATACCCCAACTCCTCCTTCATCCCCCTCCCCATCCCTCAAAGGCCAGCTACGCACTTGTAACGCCTCTGGTGTTGCGGGTGTCCATGGGCGGCGGTAATTGCTTACCGTCAGGCGATACGTCTGCTCGTTTGCCCCAATATCATAAAAAAAAGAGTCACTTTGATTTGAGTCTTGAAAAAGCCATGTATAGGTTTGTATTTTATGCTATTCTCCTGACTTTAGCTGTAGGAGCTATTCCCCGGAGCCACTGAGTAATAACCCTATATCACCTGTTCAGTTTATTTTGACATGCTAATGAAAGTCTGCTTATGCCGCTGACTGTACCATAAAACACGCATTATCACTCTCCCATAAATCTTATACTTTCCCCATTTGTTAGGGTGTATTCACGTCTGGCATATAGTTTGTGGCTCATTCATTCTTCTTTTCTTTTGTTAATTGCTTAACAAAAGTAGTGATATTGATGGAGGTAGAAATACGTGCAAACTCCGAAACAAGTATTTGCAGATCATTTGGTCTGATACGGGAATTTAACCCGAGATTTCAAGCACAGCAGTCGCATGCGCTATCACTGCGGCACCGAGGCAGTTAGTAAACATTTAAAGTACAATCTTATAATACGAATCCAAGAAAGTCACAAATATATACAGCAACATAGAGATGCCATGACCACAGCCCAACACAACACATTATGGAGTAGCCCCCTGGGATTGCCTTAATTGGATTGAATCTGCTATTGAAGTTAACCAATCAGGTTAGCTTTATGTATTTTCTTTTAAATGAATAAGTTGTATTATAATTACCGGTTCCTTCAATTTGGGAGCTTAATTACAATAAAATAAGCAGTAAAGTTATTTATTAATCAAAACAAATACGTTTGTTATAACAACTAATACCCGATCGTTTCAGAAAAAACAAAGCAAAAACTTTGCTGCTTACTGACAGCTGAATATGTACAGGTCCTTACGATATATGTCTGTGCCATAGATTATACGTACAATATATGGTCCGAGCGTGATTATTATAGCCCATAATAATGTTTAAGTAGCGTTAATGAGCCCTTCTTGAGATGAAAAGGGTGTACGTTTTAATCCCAAACAGGTTTTGTAGTTATTTTAATTTTGTGGCCCAAGATAGTAGGGCGGTTTTAAAGTGTAATAAATTATTTTGTAGTCGATTTTAGGAGGATTCGATTGCTTATTGTAAAGTAATGGAAGTTGCAGTTTTCAGTATTCATTTTGAAATTAATTTTAACTTATCTCTGTTTACTAAATGTTAGATAGATTTGATCTCATTGATTGTAAATTAATTTGATAAATTAATGATAATTTTGTATAGAATTAAGTTCCTAGCTTAGTTATATTTTCTTTTCTTTGGGGTGCAGCTGCATTTTTTTATTTTATGTTTCTGTATTATCTTATTGAGCCTCTTTCATAAAATAAAAATATATTGTCGGCCGTATGGTGGGCCTGAAGAGCAGTCACACAGGCTTCAAGCCTAGTATGGACTCCAGCTCTCACTAAGGAAATTTTAAAAAACTGTTTTGTATGTACTTAGATCTCATGTAACTTAAATTGTACCTTTCCTTGCCACATACGATGGGATCTGGGAGGGGTCCGGATGGCGTAAGAAAGCGGTTCCCGGATCTCTCCCGTCTCAGGCGCAGAGTGATGGTTTAGTGGGTAGTCTGGCGAGTCGTCAGGAGTCCCACACAAAGTGAACCCCCTGTCCCCGCGGGGGGGGGAGGGGCGAAGTGCGTAAAGGCAATCAACGAGGTAAAAACAAAATACGATGGGATAAGGTCTTTACGTTTAAACATAGGGTTAAAATAATAATACCTTAACACATGCCATACAGCTCGTGGTCACAGGTGCACTCCACGTCTACTATTTGGTATTTTACTCGTGATATGAGCAGAACCCGTACGAAAAATAGGGTAAATAGAAGGTATTTACAATACCTTCTATTTACCCTATTTTTCGTACGTTTTAAATAATTATAATCGTTAATATAATAAGATATAATAAACAAAACTACCAACTAGTTTTGTTGACAGGAATTTCACTGGCAAATAACTGATGTAATAAGGAGTAAGTGAGGCTTTGTTAGACTAACTTTGCCCGCGGTTGTAATGGTACGACAAAAACCGCGGGTAACATCGTGGGTCTCAGTTAGTTTTGTATATATTATATAGTAATATGTTATAAAGATATAAGTGTATAATTTATCTGTGTTATTAGTTTCAATAAAAACAACGTTTGTAGTTACCGCATTCTGATATCAAACCGCAAATTGACTATTAAAAAATAATTAGTTCAAACATTTTGGTGTCAATCAACACCCTTTGATCTCAACGAATAATTAAAACTCATGATAATAATAGAATATTGTGGATGGAAGATCTTTATTTTAAGTAAATTTCTTAATAGATCCCTTGAAAGTGGATCTTGACTTAAAGAAAGGCTAAAAAATAAATAAAATATAATTTCTTTGGAGCTCATGAGACGGAATCTAAGACCAGAGATATTTTTGATTCTACACTTATATTTACAGATAAATTATGTATAACAATTATGTGAACAAATTTTTTAATAAATAAAGAGTATTATTATTATTATTATTTGTAGTAGTTGTTTTCTACAACTTGAATTCGACTTTATGAGTTGACAGGCTCTATGAAAATATACGTTACATGTATGTTTATAATTAAATTGTAAAAAAAAACTTTTAATCAACAATGCATCTTCAAAAAAGGTATTTCTAAAATTGAAATTACTAATTCAACTCGAAAAAAGTTTTTTTCTTTATTTTTTCATTCAACACTTTTATATCAAGCATGTCATGTTTCGAGATGTTATTGATATTTGTAGCACTATTATTACTGATATTTTTCCCAGTCTTCAGATCATCATAATCATCAACAACCCATAATATCCCACTTCTGGGGCTCGGGACTCCTCTCAGGAGAAGGTTAAGGCCATACGTCCCCACGCTGGCCAAGTGTGTGTTGGGGACTGGTAAGACAACGTTGTGGCTACGTCATCTTGCCGTTGGATATTTTAAAGCCGCCCAAAGGCCTCCAACTAAGCTTCACGAATGTTATCCTATGATAACAACCGGGACCGACTGCTTAACGTGACCTCCGAATCACGGAGACGCTCATGGTAACATGCCAGCGGCCGTCACCCATCCAGGTACTAACCGCGCCGTCGTTGCTTACCCTCGGTGATTGTTTCCACCGAGTGCAACTGGGCTATGAGCCAGTCTTCAGAAGTTCCAGTTAATATGTCGCTAGTGGCAAATAATTTTTACATAATAATTTTATAGAGAGCAATAGTTTTATGTTTTTGATTAATGACTAACTTTGCTTATAAACTTGAACTTCTTAAGGAATCTGTAGAAAACCTAGTGGTTAGTATATTTATTAAGTTTAGTTTTTTATAACAACCGTATGTACATTTCATATACTAAGGTTTGTGTTCGCTATCTGAATAAATAAATTAATAAATAAAGTTATGTGACCTCCAGTTATACATATTAATGTTCTTCGAGCCGATTACGGCCAAGCCGTCCAGTCTTAACGGAGACCAGCCAACTACGCAAGAGATATTATAGAGCCGAAGTGTGTGCACAAACACAGGTGCACTCTCTGTTCCATCTCTCTCATAATCCGGTGGGACGGTTAACCGTCACGATCGGGGAGATATCAGGCGCAGGACCGACAACTTTACGTGCTTTCCGAGACACGGGTGTTCAGACCCCCACTTCCGAACTCTGTGCTGTTATTATTTCTATAATCAGAAAACTCGATAAGTTTTTGATCTGCAGCCGCTACGTCAACCGCTAGACCAACGAGGGATTTATACCTAAACTATACATATTAGAACAACCCCCAACCAAGCACAGGAGCACAGGTTGACAGTTGCACAGTGCCGTTGCCCTTTACACCCCAAATTCACATAGCCATCGCGGCGAAAAATCAACAATTTAGTACCAAAGGAAAACATCATAAACAACCCGTAAATTATGTAACTTTTAATATTATTATTCGAAACAATAAAAAAATCATGAACACGAATCTTCAGGAGTCAGTTGAAAGAAAATTTAATCAAAAATTTCAAGACATTCTGCGCTGGTTCGTATAACAATATAAAAGTTATTATGATTACTCGAGCTGAGGACACCTGATCACACGTCTAGACGGAACATAAACCTACCTAAACATAATGTTTGTACAGTTCCCGATTTCTTCTATTACTGTCATATAATGGTAAAAAATAAATTCATGAACTGTAAAATAAACGCAAGTCGCAGATTTTAGAGATAATTTGAATTATTTACTACTATTTTATGCCCGCGGCGTATATGTTGGTTATCGCGCGCTCCGCCCGCGATAACTAACACAAACGCGGGCGGAGCCGCGGGCATAAACTAGTGCTTAATTAATAAATGTCAGTATAAAAATCTTAGTTTTGAAATTATCTACGAATTAATTCATAGACAAACTATAAATTTTCTATTACCGTCTTGTTACAACCCTTTATTTTGTGCGGAAATGAAATCCCCTCGAATACCATCGACTGTTGGTTATGTCGGACTCGAAGCGACTAAAAACTGGACACTGTCTCGAATATTAGAAGCCGGGAAACCAGGTGTTCCCTCAAAAGGAAATCCCTGGAATCGCAACGTACCTCGGGCCACCCACTGTTTGTACCTGCCCCCTCCTGTGTAGGAACCCTGACACTCCTATTCTATTCAGAAAAGGGCGCGAGCCGCCACCCCGGTTTGCGCTTATGGGATTATAGAATCTTGTTTAGTAACAAGGAAGGATAGTTCCTAAAATAATAATACGTCTTTATATAATACTAATAAGCAATAAAGATATAAGAAGTACTCACAACCAGCTTCCATTAGTCCAAGGATATCTCCTTGTCTCGTTTCCCTCCTCAGCCAGGATCCATACGAGAGCAGCAAGCAGTATTAAAAACCGAAAAACACTATTGGACGCCATCTTAACACTTCACACAATTCGAAATGGCCGTTGTCGTCACATTCTCAAAACTATTACATGCGTAGTATTTTAAAGTACATTTTATGATTTAGTCCTGAAATTCATGAAGATATGTGAAGTTTTCTTTGATCAGTGAAGGATATGACCAACCAGAGAGATGGTGATGATTACCGGATACGCCAAAAGTCAAGTTCAAGTGATTTTCACTGAAAATTATCACTTTGAACGTGTGGTAAACAAATAATTAACAATGGTTTATTAAGACAAAAGAACATCATATTTAAACAAGAATTTATTGACTTTATTTTGATAACTGTGCCATTCTGAAGATTCTCACATTAAAAATTAATAATCATTCTCATATTAAATGTTAGCAGAATTGAACAAATGCCTTTTCATTCTTTGAGATAAACCTGTCCACTTATGAACACCACAAAGAAATTCATTTTGCCTCTCGTTGCTACCATACATGCGTTGCACCATACCATAATATCATGTGAATTTCACTAAATAGTTTGTTAGACGAGTAATGCTGTCAGATATTTGCTTTTTTTATGGAATAGGGGGCAAACGAGCAGACGTATCGCCTGATGGCAAGCGATTACCGCCGTCCATGTACACCTGTAGCATCAGAGGCATCACAAGTGCGTTGCCGCCTTGGAGGATAGGGAGAGGGATGAGGGGGAGGGTTGGTTTATGGGCCTCCGGTATCCTCATTCACTCAGCGAAACACAGCGCTGGCGCTATTTCATACCGGTTTTTCGTGAGGTCTTGGTATCACTCTGGTCGAGCCGGCCCATGCATACCGAAGCGTGGCTCTCCCATGTGTAAATCTCTGATATATTACTTGCCTAATAAACTGAAATTACTTTATGGTTATTTCATCATATATAGGCCGATTTTAGGTAGCTGTTTTATTTACCTTGAAAAGGTTATTTGTTCTTTGGCTAAATCGTTATTTAATCTGACATTACAAAAAAAAACTAGATTAACTTTGTAAATCCGGTATTTATTTATTTTTTTAAGAATTCTTTTATTCAACAAAATAACATGAATTGAACATATCTATAAGGCTTAAAGTATTTTTCCAATTCCCAGACAAAGCTGGTGTAAAATAGGATAAGACTTTTAAAACTATAATCGGATAAAAGTATAGCATATAGATAATTCTTTATCAAACATATGATCATTTTTTTATATTTACAGCGAATTTGTATTAACACGATTAAGTAATAAAAGTATCGGGTAATGGCCGATTTTCTTGGCTTTTCTTTTATGAAAAAAAAATGGACTGAGCAATGACGTTTATAAGGAATTAGATAACATCAACATTTAAATTTCAATAAATATAATTAATTTTTTTATAGTATAGGAGGCAAACGAGCAGACGTATCGCCTGATAGTAAGCGATTACCGCCGCCCATGGACAGCAGAGGGGTCACAAGTGCGTTGCCGGCTTTTTAAGAAGGAGAACGCTCTTTTCTTGAAAGTTTGAAGGTCGTATTGGTCCGGGAACACTGCAGGCGACACTTCATTCCACAGTTTTGTAGTGCGAGGCAGAAAGTTCCTTGAAAAGCGCACAGTTGTGGACTGCCAACCATCAAGATGATGGGGATGAAATTTCTGTCTCAGTTACTAATTTAATTTGGAGTGTTATAAGTCGATCCCAATGATCACTCTATGGAGCTAGTTATCCTCAAAGCCGAGCCATTCACTAGGAGTTTTTTGACGTACGGGAAAAACCGTCATAATACATTATGAGGCATTTAAAGGTAAAGTTGTTCGGCTTCGACATATCGGTCTTTTTATCTAATTTATAGTATTGGTTTATGTAACACGTTAAGTATTTGTCAAAACAGCTCACTAATTTATAGTACTATGGCTGTAAGATAAGTTATACATACATATTATGCATAGAAAATACCCAAACGCCGAAACAAGTATTTGCAGATTATACAAATGTTTGATGTGACCCGGGTATCGACCTCGAGACGTGAAGCATAGTAGTCGCATTCGCTACCACGGCACCGCCATGAATAGAAAAGAAAATTTTTTTTGCCATTAAATGTACATACCGACCGAGTTCATAGATCACCATCGGTAGTTCAAATTTTCCACAGATGGTATGTCAAACGCCGCATCGTGTCAGAACTTAGAGCACAACATACTAGTGTGTCTTTACTTTTATTTTCTGATATATTTGGATAATAATCCAATACAATGTCAGATAAATAGGATACACGGAACCAAATACTATATAATAAAGTTAAAAAAATGTGTAATTAAAACTATGGTGTGGAGGTATCGTTATCTACGAAGAGGATTTGAATAGGAGACACTTAAGGATGATAAGTTGCGTGTGTTTAAGAATAACTTAGAGATTAAAGTTAAGATAAGATAAAGTTGTAACTTAATCGAGATATTAATTAACACTAAGTAACGTCTTGGAAAAGTAACTACTAGAAAGTTATAATATAAAAAAGTAAGAGATGGAAAAGTCATCACACCTCCTGAGAAAACTTTTTTGGTGTACTTGATACGAGATATCTCTGTGAACTATCGACCGACTTCAAAGATTGTATACTTATTAAAATTTATTTCAAGTGCAAGTCTGCCAATGCGACATATTTGTGGAAATGTAAATTGAGTCGGTTAATTCAGCACCTATCGATCTATGGCAGCAGTTATCCGAAAGCGTTATCCTAAATGGATTACTTGATAATTTAATCAAAATTGTGTGATAACGGATTAAGCATACAAGGTGTCACCCGTATTCATCAAATGCGTGTCAGAATAGGTGACTAAGGGAGCAAATTATGTAGGAAAACAAGACTGCAAAGAGAACTGTAGCATTAGAGAGTCCTTACAGTTTTTGTATAATACGGTACCTTCGCGAACGCACACAGTAAAGTAACATATATACAAATACTCTGTACGTCACTTAAAATTGGTCTTCACGATGACCGCTTGAGTTATTTAGGTAGTCGTTTCACATAAACAAACTACCATACATTTATAATATTAGTTTAAATTGTATCACCGTCATGCTGTTATTCTTCGTGATATAACCTCACCGGTTTGCTCGCCGCACCCATAGACAATTAGTTACGCCAAAGACGAGACCATTGTATTTTTTAAATTGAAATGATTAGGGGCGGCCGTGACAACCAATATTTTGGGCTCCACAGATGATAATTCTTTAGAATTTATTTCTTATACGGTTATTGAATGGAGTCAGTTCTCCATTTTGTTTTTGTAGTGGTTGAATTCTCAGTTAATTATTGAAATATTCTTATTTAATTTTTACCTATTTTTTTTAAAGACAACTCTCGTGTTAAGAATATTCATCCTGTGTCACGGGGGACTTTACTAACATACATTAAACGGACACAAAGTACACCCACACTTAGAACAACAATTTATGAATCACACAAAGTGTTGTCCCATGTAGGATTTGAGCCCACAACACTTGGCACAGTAGGAAGNTTTGACGTGGTGGAATGCCTTTACGCACTTCGCTCCCCCCCTGCGGGTACAGGGGCTTCGCTTCGTGTGGGACTCCTGACTGACACCAGCCAGACTACCCACTAAACCACCACGGTGTGCCACTCTGCGCCTGAGAAGAGAGGGATCCAGGAACCGCTTTCTTACGCCATCCGGACCCCTCCCAGCGGACCACTTAAACTACTAGGCCAACCGTGCAATCTATTGACTTAAGGGTGTGGATTATAATCGGTTATTATTAACTAAAGGAATTTGCAGTTTAACGTTAGTTGGGAAAACAGTAGAATGTTTACAGACCTTAATGTTTTTTTCTATCATATTAAGGCGTCGGTCCCGTTTGTCATGAACATCTATGGAAATCGTCTCTGAAAAGCCAGTGTCCTAAAATGTATTGACAGCTAATTCAAACTTCGAATTCAGTTCGCCCTCAGGGTGGCAGTGGTCCGGTGCCAGTCGCTCTGTGGAAATACTTGTATTCAGGTAAAACCGGTTGAACTAGAAGCCGACCCCAAATAATCTTGGGAATAACAAAGGCTAGGAAGACAAAGACGATCAAGTCACCAAGAAAGTATAGGTATCTAATATGTAGTAGGTAGGTATGTAAGTACCTTGATTGGTCATCAATGTCTATAAACACTTAAGAGATCAGTAAAGTTAATTCTAAGCTGTCACCAGTAGATTATCAAAGAATTGATTAAGCAATTTTTTATGGTATAGAAAGCAAACGAGCAGACGTATCGCCTGATGGTAAGCGATTACCGCCGTCCATGGACACCTGCAACACCAGAGTGCGTTGCCGACCTTTGGGGAATGGGGAGGAGGGTGGGGGGGTATTGGGATATGGGCCTGCGGTATCTCACTCACACGGTGAAACACAGCGCCACTTGCGCTGTTTGTTGCGCTGTTGCTTGTTTCACACCGGTTTTCTGTGAGATCGTGGTATCACTCCGGTCGAGCCGGCCCATTTATATATATATATATATATATATTTATGCCAAAGCGTGGCTCTACCACTATTATTGGAATTATTAGAAAAATAACTGATTATATTTAAACGAATGAACAGTGTTTTTAGGTAAAATTATAACCTTATAGTACAGTGATCAAGTCATCTTATACAACAAAAGGAAGTAAGTGTGAATCGATATATTTGTTTTAAGGCTGTGGTCCACGCACTGACACACAAGGTTGTCGATAAAAATGCATTCCAGGTTCAACACGCTTAGGCCTCTATAAAGTAAATCAGTCTCATTAACCTGTCTCTTTGTACATTACTTAAGATGTAAGGCTCATTACCTCATATCTTAAGTATTTTATAGGTTTGAAGGGTACTTTCTTGTCTTTGAATCAGAGCTGCACAGGCACTGCTGACTCTACAGTTCTCTCTAGAGTTCATTAAATAAATAATTCGGACATCTAACACACAGCGCCATCTAGTTCCAAGTTAAGCAGAGCTTGTGTTATGGATACTTGACAACTGATATTAATACATGTATACTTTTTTTGTAAATACATACATAGAAAACACCCAAACATAGGAAACACCCAAACTCCGAAACGAATATTTGCAGATCATACAAACATTTGGTCCGACACAGGAATCGAACCCGAGACCTCAAGCACAGCAGTCACATACATTCACCTCTGTGCCACCGAGGCAGTCTTATCTCAACAGATTTTTATAGTATACAGGATAAACCAGCAGACGATTGTTATCATCATGATATCGTGGACCATCCGCATTTCAAGAAAAATCTCAAGTTTATTTTTCTTTTGAATCCTGATCCGTATCGGTGACGGATTAAGCATAAGAGTGTCACAATAAGGCAGCAAAGAGCAGCTTTGCAGGGTAGTAGTCTATCCTGCAAAGAGAAGTAAAACTTGAAAGAACACCATAGGCACTAACACCTCTGGCCTGATTTGCATTGTAAGCCAAAACCTCCTTGCTAAGGAGATATTTATGTCTAGCAGTTTACTATTCGGCTATTGATTAATCCATCAATATTTACCAGATCTGTACATATATACATATTAATTAAATTGGAAAATCTTTTAGTAGTATTAAAATAACCGCTTTTTACCTATTGGTACAAAAGCAATAGCATATGTGTGTATACACAGTACATATACTAAAATAACTTTAATTTATAATTCTTGTCTGTCTGTCTGTTTCATCAATCAATCAATCAACAACCCATAATGTCCCACTGCTGGGCTCGGGTCTCCTCTCAGGAGAGGGTTAAGGCCATACGTCCTCACGCTGGCCAAGAGCGGGTTGGGGACTGGCAAGAATATGTTGTGGCTACGTAAATCTTGCCGTTGGATGTTTTTAAGCCGCCCGAAGGCCTCCAACTAAACTTCACGACTCTTATCCTATGATAACAACCGGGACCGACTGCTTAACGTGACCTCCGAATCACGGAGACGCTCATGTTAACATGCCACCAGCGGTCACCCATCCAGGTACTGACCGCGCCGTCGTTGCTTGCCCTGGCTGATTGTTTCTAATCACCGAGTGCAACTGGGCTATGAGCGCCTCTGTCTGTTTGTTTCGGTTAATCTCTGTAATAGCTGGACGAATTTCGACGGGACTTTCATTGGCAGATAACTGGTGTAATAAGATGTAACTTAAGCCATATTTTTTTCAAATTAACGCCTCGCAGCGTTACCCGCGGTTTGTGAAGCTACGAAAAGAACCGCAAGTAACACCGTGAGGCTTTGTTAGTCTAAGCTACACCTTATAACGTAAGCTGCCTTGTGAAAGTCTTGCTAAAATCGGTATAGCCGTTACAGAGGTTAGCCGGAACAAAAACACAGTTAGACAAAAATTCAAAGTTGTTTTTTTAGTTACGATTCCTGTATTTAAATATAGGTATACTTTCTTCAGCATTTCATTAAATAAACTAAAATGCTCACTCTTACTTACTAAAACCTGATTATAATTTGAAATTATGGACACTCAAATTTATTTATTTGCATGTATATCAGAACAAACTTTGTTGTACATATCTATGGCTGTGATATTAAGCACAAATTATCGGTACAAGTCTGCCTACACGGCTAGCGAATACGTACCTACATGAGAATCAGGTCTGGTCACAGATAGTGTCATTCTTTTGTATTGTCGAACAATTGTTATTGATTACGACAATTTAATTACATTAATCCGATGTGTAACCAGTATAAAGCTCCAAGTAACTATTCTTTGTTTTTGTTAAATTATATATGTGTAATATGTGTGTATTTTTCGTAAATGCGCCTGCGCTGTGTTTCACTGAGTGTGTGAAGATACCGGAGGCCCATAATCCAACCCTTCCTCTCATCCTTCTCCCCATCCCCCAAGGCCAGCAACGCACTTGTGACGCCTCTGGTGTTACGGGTGTTCATGGGCGGCGATAATCGTGTACGTAAGGCGATACGTCTGCTCGTTTGCCCCCTATTCCATAAAAAAAAATCATATTTAGTTGCATAAAATTCCAACTAGTCATTCCCAAAACTATAAAAAGAGTTTATTTGTACACTTGTTTAAACATTCATATACTTATAATACTTAATCAAAATGTAATCTTCATTCTAACAGTATTTTTATTTATACTTAATGCAAATTAGTAGTGACAAAGGTGGACTTAATGCCGCAGGCATTTTCTACCAATCGACCTTAGGGTGATGCAAAGCCAACACAAGGTAGATGCACAAAACTAAACATAAGTTGATATCATATCTCAATAATAAATAATTAAACCATAAGTAGTGATTATACTAATACATATAATGAACACGTATTTAAATACATATATTTACATGCATATAAATACACACATACATACACAATATATACGCAATATAATTTTTATACGGGGACAGTACGACGGTATCAAGGTGGATCTGATAGAATGTGTAGAAAATGTTTTCACAATAAGTGTTTGAAACATTGCCTAGTTTTAGCGATCCTGATCTCGAGAGGGAGCTCCTACCATAGTAGGCCAGTTTCAATTACAAGGCGTCCATAAACTATAACAGACATTTTTTGTATAGTTAAGTTTACGTAATGTGATATCTAAGAACTTAAGTTAAAAGTATATTATAATATCTTAACAAATTTTTATGTCTTTACTAACTGACACATGCAATTTTAAGTTACACCCGTGTCTTTATAAAACAATCATTTTCTCTCGTTTCTATTATAATATAATATTATCGACTCCATTTTTAGAGTTTCCTATCTAATGGATAAAACGGGACCCTATTACAAAGTCTTCACTGTCCGTTTGTTTCTCTATATATCTGTCACAAGCCTGTATCTCACGAACCGTCATTGTAAGACAGTTGAAATATTCTCTTGACAAATTATTTCTGTTGCAAATACTAAAAGTATAAGTACTAAAAAACTGAATTAAATAAATATTTAAGGGGGCTCCTGTACCATGAACGGGATTTTTTTACTTGTATTTGTTCAATATTTATAAGCACAACATATAGACGCTGGAAATATATAGATAATAATAGTAAAACTTTATTTACAAAACACGGCACACAACCAAAATACAAGTTTTCTAACATAGTAAAAAAAAACGAGATTAAGAATACGTCAAACTATTTTTTTAGGCTTATAACATTATAGATAATGGTACGGAACCCTTCCTAAGCGAGTCCGATTCGTACTTGGCTAATTATTATTGACCTCGGGAAACAGTATAGTCTTTCATGACAAAATGACCAATTAACTGTCCAAAAAAACTTTTCAAATTGTACTAGTGTTTCTTGAGATTTCTTGAGATTATAACATTCCTTTAAAACTCTTCAATTTTAAAATAATAGTATAAGTTTGTATGTGTAATACATTTCATCATCATTATCAACAGCCCATAATGTCCCACTGCTGGCCTCGGGTGTCCTCTCAAGATAGGGTTAAGGCCATACATCCCCACCCTGGCTAAGTGCGGGTTGGGGACTGGCAAGAATACGTTGTGGCTGCGTATCTTGCCGTTGGATGTTTTTTTAAGCCGCCCGAAGGCCTCCAACTAAGCTTCACGACTGTTATCGTATGATAACAACCGGGACTGACTGCTTAACGTGACCTCCGAATCACGGAGACGCTCATGGTAACATGCCACCAGCGGTCACCCATCCGGGTACTCTAATATTGGTAGTAAATACATTTAACTGCTCTGTAAGTTATCATGATATTTTGCATTTTGCCAAATGTACCGTGCACAAATGAAAGTACAATTTTCTACGATAAAGATACCTCCTAAGTGCCTGTGGAAAAGTGAGTTTATTACAATACTTTTATGTATAAGATTGTCGGTTGCTTTCTATTATAAATATTCTTTAATATATTATGTAAATAAATAATGTATTACATGTTAATGTAACACAGATTACCGAAGCATTAAACTACGTAACTCGCATATTCTGGGGGCAACTGCAACAATAATTTCCACACACACATTAAAGAATTAGTGTGTATGGATATTTCTATTTACATTCAAAGTATTACATTTTTTTATTTGTAAGTCACCGAACTAAGAAGGCATTTATTTTCTCAAGAGGAACAGAATATTTATCAGTATTAGAACAATATATAAGTACTAGCTTAGATACTGTTGTACATGTAAATGTTTTTATCCTTTCTTAATAGAAGTAGGAGAAAATAACGTTGAGCCTTGGGCCTATATCTGGTAATCACCTACCATGAACAAATTTCTCAACAAACCTTCTTGTATAGAAAAAAATGAACTTCAAATCTAGCACACAGGCTTGAGTATTATAACTCTGGCTATAATCTCCTGTGTTCCCAGACAACTCAATATAGAAAACTTCACATACCTTTAAATGAAAATCCGTTATCCAACATGAAAAAATTCAAAGAATATATTAAATTACTTTAACACTGGATGATTTAATTTCATATATTTTCAACTAAAAATTTATATTCGGATGCATAATGCACCTAAGCATAAAGTCAATCCGAGAGCAATGAACCGACATTAATAACAAAAACCACAATTTATTTCAACAAAACAAAAAATAATCCAAATGCACTGTTACATATTACAAGCACTATAAACACTTTAAAATTAAACATTCCACAACCATATCAACGAAAAACAAAACAAAACAAAAAAGTTTGCACTCGCTAACTTTAGTTCATATCTCGCAACTTAACTCACACTTAACCTTCAAACAAATAGATAAACTGCATTAATATCGAATCGAAACTATTTTCGAATGTTCTTTCTTTTAAATTTCGAATTAAGTTACGATTAAGTTACATTTAAGTTAGATTAAGTACGGACGTGTGGGTTCCACCACGTTTGAAGCCAGACTGTCCGATCGCAGGCTTTACTTGAGTAGCTGGACTTGAGATAAAGCTACGTACAACTTGTTCGGATATCTATGACCTTTACAATTCTATAGAGCATTGATTAAATCTTAGCGTTGTCATAAAGCACTGTGAGGTACAGATACTTTGGAAGAGAAAGATGTTAAACGCTGAGATAAATGGTCCATAGATATCTTTAGGAGCGGACTTGGGTGGATTTATCTTGTAGTTTTAACCCACTTTGAGATAGAGGTTTAATGGTTCTGAATGCTTTCTTTTGTTTACGCAATAGTGGGTAATCAACTGGTTTTGTTTAAGTTTATAGACAACGATTTGTTTTTTTTTCTGTGAATAACAAAGACAATGATTTAAGTTTTGTTACATAGATCTCTTTTGGAAGATTCTCTGAAGGTGTTATGAATTGCCTTATTTTAATATAAGGCTGCGTATAAGTATATTACAAGCTTAATGTTTTTTTTTAGTTTTTCCTGTCCAGATGTTTGTCTGTAATCAAATCTTGCAAGTTAAATTTGATCCATTTCCCCATTTCCGATTAAGCTCAAATATTAAATGTCCCTTTACAATTGAAATTGGAATTTGACAATGTAATTATATATAATCGGTATTATTAATAATCTAAAATGGCTGCCGTAACAAAATAGCGGCTTACATATTTCAGAACAAACGCCCAATATGGGTATCAAACGAAAGGGCTTTTATTAACAAGTAATAAAAGTTTGTTTTTTAAAAAACCTTTTTGATTAAATCACCTGTTTTACATGTATTATTTAGAATCTAGAAGTAGTTTTGTAGTTGCAATTCTAAATAGTGTTTAGAAGAGAGTTTAAGAACAGTTTTAAAAACATCACTTCGGTTTCACAGTCCAAAAAAGAAGGAAAACTGGATTTAAAAGAATTTGATTTAATTATTAGTTTATTTTCATTATTTTTAGTTCATTATTAACGCCATTGATGCCTCATTTACCTGCACTTGGCAGCAACAACAACCTGGTTTATCAGGTATAAATTATAGTAGGCTTAGTGAGAGCAGCCTCAAACATTTTAGTCAAAAAGGGCAATACCCTGGAAGAAGTAGCATTATCTAAAGAAATAAATAAAATTGGAGTGTCTGTTTGTAATATTAAAATAACCATTAATTACTAAATGCATTATGTATGTAAACATGGTACATACGAGTATACCAAAAACGCATTTTTTACCGTTTCTCTCTGTCTGTCTGTCTGTTCTGGCTAATCTCTAGAACGGCTGGACCATCCAGGTACTGACCGCGCCGTCGTTGCTTGCCCTCGATGATTGTTTCTAATCACCGAGTGCAACTGGGCTATGAGCGCCTCTATGTTTGTATTAAAAAATTAACGATGGTTATATGTTTGTATTAAATTTTATTTGTATTTAAAATGAGTTTAGTTTAGGAAAAGTAACAATGTTGCTGCAATAGTTATTCATATATCACTGCCTCGGTGGCACAGTAGTAGCGTATGCGACTGCTGTTCATGAGGTCTCGGGTTCGAATCCTGGGTCGGACCAAATGTTTGTATGATCTGCAAATATTTGTTTCGGAGTTTGGATGTTTTCTATGTATAATATGAATGTATTTACAAAAAAAAAGTATTTATGTATTCATATCAGTTGTCTAGTACCCATAATACAAGCTCTGCTTAGTTTGGGACTAGATGGCGTTGTGTGTTAGATGTCCGAAATATTTATTTATTTATTATTTATAAAGACCAGGGTAGAAAACACAAAGGACGTTTAGCGTATTACATTACAACCAATCGCCCCTTAAGGTTCAATAACCAGAAACGGAAGCTATATTTCGATTTGAGCCTCAAGCAAGGATTATAAACCACCAGGCTAGGTCATAAACCTGCTCTTACCTGGATATACTAATGACCTAAGAGGTCTGGTGTATGCAGCTATGATAATTTACTTCAAACTAAATTGCTACGCACGCACTGGTGATATGTGAGCCCTTATATTTTGATTACTCGATTTAGTAATCTCAGGAAATAATTTATTTGTACCTTCTAAACTGATTATAGGAAGAGTAGTACCAGAGTCATAACGAGTGGTTGATTGTTATTTTATTATATGAATGTGTGGTGACGGATTAAGAATAAAGTGTTACCACCTCCATTTGTACTATGGGGGTCGTAGGAGGCGATTGAGGAAGCATACTATCATGAGAAGTAAAATTTATATTGAGTGTGTGTGTGTGTGTGTTTGTGTGTGTGTGTGTCTGTGTGTGTGTTTGTGTGTGTGTGTGTTTGTGTGTGTGTGTGTGTGTGTGTGTGTGTGTGTGTGTGTAATGTGAAAGTGAGTGGGTGCTATTTGGATGGATGATTGTTTAAATGATATTTTTAACCATTCACGTAGAGGATTATGTGAGCTATCCGAAGTTTAGCCTAATGTATCATTTGCATATTTGTGACTCTTCCTCTGTTTTAACTTTGTAGTTTTGCATGAATACAATAAATAAATATTTTCGGATATTTTAACACACAACGCCATCTAGTCCCAAACTAAGCAGAGCTTGTACTACGGATACTATACAACTGATATTAATACATATACTTATTTTTGTAAATGCATTCATATTATATGTAGAAAACACCCAAAAAACAATAAAGATATATAAATAAATAAATCCTAAAAAAATCTTATACCAACCAGCGTGATAAATAGTACATAGTAGGCCAAAACCTCCTTTATAGGGAGAGGCCTTTATCCAGCCATAGTGTACTATGATTCTGTTTCTATATAGAATTTAAAGCATAAATCTACCTCTACACTATCTGTAAGAAATATCCTCAATAAATACACTACCTACTAATTTATGTACTCCTGGTACATGTGAATTAGAATGTTACGATGCCATCCTAACACTTTTATGATTAGCTGGAGTTGTTACTAACAATATTTCTAATTGTAATATGCATTGAGAATGCATGCAGTATGTATATATGCAATATGCATAATGTAGTTTGAATGGCTAGCCATAAAGAGTGAAATTCTTTGTCTCTTAAGTACGCGAGGCCACCGCATGAGCGATACCCAGGTTGTCATCCTTAAAGGGCCCTGATTGGCGAATCTATTTTAGTAATAAGTAACACTCTTATAATTTAGACAGTATTATCAAATTTTCTTAGTATTGATCAAGGTTTCCGAATCATGCCAGTAATATAACTTTCTATAAGCGTTTTATCCTTTTTAGGGTTCCGTACCTCAAAAGGAAAAACCCTTACAGCATCACTTTGTTCTTCATCTGTCTGTCAAGACCTTTTTTCTCAGGAACGTGTAAAGGTATCAAGCGGAAATTCATATCAAATACTCAGGTCTACTATCCCTTGGAGCTGTGAAAAAATCAAACTTGTAAGCCAACGCAATCAAAATATACAGCCGTTTATGCTTCAAATTTTGACACAAGGAAGGGAAATAAAACTTAAGGGTACTACTGCCAGTGAACTCAGAATCTTGTAACGTCTTCTTTTCAACGTCTAATATCATAGATAAAGGAACAATTGCGAAAAGCATTCACGGCACGGAACCTTCCGTGCGCGAGTCTGACTCGCACTTGGCCGATTTTTTTAAGCTTAAAAACCTACTCAATATTTTGTTGATATGATCATTAATTCGATTAATTCATTTTTGATAATTGAAATAATGTTGTTACTAGCTTGTCCTTAAAATTTGATATCCTAATTTTTGTATCTAATTCCTAAAGCGCCGGAAGCAATAAGCTAACCATGATTCCGCGTAGATAGGATTCAAATTAGAGTCGGAAAAATGTAGTCGGTTAGTACGCCTCTGCATATCGTTACGATATTAAATTATTTAGCTACATCCGATTTTTAAGGCACGATGAATCGACGACTTAAAGAAATTGTCTAGCATAAGATAGATTCAAAACACCCATGGCTATTAGACAAACCCTTTCTAAACGCCCACCAACAGCAGTGACTCACGAACATACCTAGTAATAATATTCGGGAAATTTAGAAAAACGATTAATCACGAGAAAACGAGAGGAGTTCCATGCAAGGAGTTCAATACAAAATGAATTAAAAATAGGCATACTCTTTTTAAAACAGGGAAGCACCACGGATACAAAATACTATAGGTCTTGAGAGCTAAATGTGCTATATTTAATTACTATTATGTGTTCGTGTAATTCGTCCTAGTTGTCACAAGATCTTTCCTGTTTCCCAGGACAGAATTCCTATATTCTAAAAGGTATACGTTTTTTTTTGTTTTTTAAATACAACTCCCGCATTAGGAATATACATTCCTGTGTCACGGGGATCTTTACAAACATACATGAAACGGACACAAAGTACACCCAGACCGAAGAACAACAATTATGGAAACACAAAGTGTTGTCCCATGTAGGAATTGAACCCACAACACTTGGCGCAGTAGGAAGCGGTGTGGCGACCACGGCACACGCGTAACATCGCCCCCTCGCGGCTTGCCTGTGAAGCGGATGGAGGAGAAAACCCGTCCCGCCCATCCGCGGCCACACTCAGGGTGGCATGAGGCGCTGGTAGGCGCGCCTCCGCCGCCCGGTTCGCCGGCGGTGGATCAACCGTGCCCGGAAAGCACCTGCGTCAGTCGGAAGAAAAGGGTCCCGTGCTGCCGCCCTGCCCCCTCGAGGATGACCGGCTGGAGGGCCTCCACGGTGGCGAAGACCAACGAGCCATTGTGGCTCGACNGGCTGGAGGGCCTCCACGGTGGCGAAGACCAACGAGCCATTGTGGCTCGACGGGGGGAGGGCGCATGCCACTCTCCGCCCGGAATTCAGCCACCCGTAGATAAACTTCGGCGAGCACTTCCGCCTCCAAATCCCACAGGGGTGTTCCGGCCAAGGCGCACGCCGCCTCCGTCGACACGGTGCGGTATCCGCGTATGGCTCTGACCGCTGATACCCTCTGAGGCCGCCAGAGGCGCGCCTTATTCTGGGCGGCCAGAGCCGGACCACTGAAACCACTAAGCCAACCGTGTAGTCATACTAACCATGACAGGGCTAGTTGTCGCTCCTGGTCTTCTGCAAAGAGCACCAACTATCAGCAGAGGACGGCAACAGGCTTGCATTTTTGCAAATTATCATGCCAATCATTATGACAATTAATGTCAATTGTTTTCATTCAATCACTCGTTATGCGATTTAATAGTAAATTTATGTTTTCTGTATACTAACCGCGGTAATACACGCAAGCGATATGTGTCGAATTAGGGTTTTTTTTTAAAGAGGGACAAAGAAGCAAACGTGTCGCTTGATGGTAAGCGATTACCGCCGTCCATGGACACCCAACACCAGAGACCTCTCAAGAGCGTTGCTGGCCTTTGGGGGATGGGAAGGAAGAAGGAGGATGGGTTGGGGTTTTGGCCTCCGGTATACACAGTACTCAACGCTAGCGCTGTTTCACACCGGTTTTCTTTGAGGCCGTGGTATCACTACATTCATGCTGAAGCGTGGCTCTCCCACGGTAAACGGTGTGTCGGTAACGAAAGCTCAAATTACCTATTTGGAAATCAGATTGTCTTCAGGTAGAAAAATATTAAACAGATTTTTAATCGTGAGACATATATACAACGTACTCTCAGGCCCTCAAAACCACCGGATTGGTGAAGTAGCTAGTAGTTTTAGGAATCTAACTGATCAAAACGGAAAAAGTGAGCGGTCTGTTGGCGTCAAGACTGAATCGTGCAGCAAAGTAGTAATTATACCTTACAGCTTCCGCCTTAGAATGGTCTTGTTACTGGTGGCGTAAACTGAAATTACAAAACACAGTTTTTAATTACCCTTTAATACAACAAGGTATAATAAAAGTTTTTGATAAAATTTATGTAGCCTATTTCACCCGTGCCATCATAATGAGTCTATTGACTCATTCATAAAAATCGATGTAATTCGATCAAAATTGTGAAAAGTAAAGTCTTTAATAACCGTAGAACTAATTTTGAAGCGGGCGAAACCGCGACTAAAAACTAGTATTATAGGTATTTCTACAGCATCCTGGTACCTATATTACTCATATATTAGTCTAAACATATCGTAATATACCTGCGTAGTTCTAATCAAATGTACCAGGCGCCCAGTCAATGTAAGATATCAATCTAACGAACTGATAAATGTTGGCGAGACACGCGATATCTGTGTTCAGTCAATCTGAGCGATAGCCTAGCTATTACTTAGCCATTGACATGATAATAAGGAGGTATTCACATTATGCGTAAGTAAAAAAGAATCGCGGAGATGCGCGTATTTCGGAGTTCGGGTGTTTTCTATGTATAATATGTATATATTTACAAAAAAAAGGTATATATGTATTAATATCAGTTGTCTGTTGTACCCAGAGTACAAGCTCAGTTAGTGTGTGATAGATGGCGTTGTGTGTTAAAAAATACGATAATATTAATTTTATTAATTTATCAATTCGCGTTCTCCTATTAACCGATAATTGTGTGCCGATACGATATCGGAGGGAGTAAAATGTATGAAATAGGTATCTGTCTTTTATATCCGATATCGGATATCGGAGCTGACACATACATTTATTAGATAATTTTTTAAATTAATATATCGTTAACTACGTACCCGCTCCAGTTTCAGACGGGTTCGCAACGAAAATTATAATAAAGCCTATGTTTCTCTGATGAGTGCGGCTTTATTCTTTTAGGAAGTCTTCAAAAAACATCGTTATAATTTAGCCAATATACTCAATTTTAAAAGTTTGGGTCGTTTGGGTTAAAGAATATTATTTTTTGTACCTTATAAGCAGAAATATAAGGGATAATATTTTTTTGTTCAAGCCATAAATACAAAATACCCATTTAATTGGACTAGACCACATAATTACAACTTTTACATGTAGTAATGTGGTCTTCGACCCCACAAAAGGATATTTTTATAAAAGAACAACTGTTTTGTTTGACGTTGAAACATAATTCATCATAATGCTTTTTATTCTAACATCAAGTATCAAATAAATAATTGTAAAAAATAGGTGCATACCTATTTATTTTTAAAGTTAATTTTTCCACATTTCTGACAAATTTATACATATTCTTCTTTGATCAACTTTATAAAAATGAGACGAGTGTTACTTCATGTGTATTGTGCACGCAGAGAAAAAATCTCACAGTCGTCCACTTTTTTTATGGTATAGGGGCATCGAGCAGACGTATCACCGGATGGTAAGCGATTACCACCACCCGTGGACACCCGCAACGCCAGAGGCGCCACTAGTGCATTGCCGGCTTTTGAGGGATGGCGATGGGGAAGAGGGGAGGGGTTCATGGCCCCCTGGAGGGTCATTCGGTGAAAAAGCGCAAGCGCTATTTCATACCGGTTTTCTGTGAGGCTGTGGTAGCACTCCGGTCTATTCCGAAGCGTGGCTCCCCCATAAATAGTTAAATACACAAAAATAAGGTTATTTAATCTTTATATAAGCTCTTCCATTCTAAAAAGTTTTATTAGTAAATAATCTATTACTAACAGTATTTAGTAATTTTTTATCCGAAACTCAAATTCTTAAAATATAAACTAATCGCACATCACCGTAATTGTGTGACACTGCCATCTGGTAAATAATTATCAAAACTGATAAAAGATGCTTATCCACAATCGAAACAGCTTTTTGCCATTAGATGTCGCTAACACATTGTTTGACTTTAAGTATATCACCTACTCACTACTAGGTGGCGCTATCAATATATATTTTTTTTAATATAGTACCTTCATTAATCATGGTACCGAGTAAAATATTTAAAATATATAAACAAAAAGTGCTCTTTTCTCGAAGATTGTAATTAACAGTTATCGAAGGAATAAAATTCACCTACTTATCAAATTTATTTTACACATTGTTACAGCATTTAATTACTTAGTCAAATTTAGCCAGAACAATTAAACTACATTATAATGGAGTAAAAAAAAATTATTAGACATTAAAGTTAAAATGAATGTTATAGTTTAAAAAAGTCGTAAAGTACAAATTACAAGAACGTCTCAGTGAACAGTTAACCTTCATAAAAAGTACGGCCGTCCACTTTTATAGGCTGTCATTAATACACGATTTTTTAATGACAAAACAGAAATACGAACAGACTGGTCATCTGAACTTAAGTGTACGCCATGAACATCTGCAACTGAGGAGACAAGCACATTGCCGGCCTCTATGGCAAGAGTACCAATACTTTTTTCTTATCGAAGAAGGTCTTATCGGTCCGGAAATATCACAGAGGATAAATTGTTCGACAAAAAGTGTCTTGAATAGCGCACATTGGTATTGAGGAAGTGCCAATTTATTTTACTTTCATTGAAGTTAGCTCATATTTTAATCTTTGACTGTACCAAAGTGACTAGTAGTCTCCATACTTATTGCGAATCCAGATATTAATGCAACTATGCAGTATAATGACCCACATTATATTGGCCTATTGATGTGCTTCTGCATCATGAGGCCTTCGATCCCGCACTCACCAATGAAATACGACAGCACAAATGATGTAATTTTAGGTTGGTCTTCTTTGCGAGGGTAGTATAGTCGGTCCCCGGTACCGGTACCCCGGTCGAGCCATCTCGTTCGGGCTGAAGTCAGCGTGGCTTCACTACCAGCCTTAATAAAGATTAAAGAATACATACTTTTAAAAGTTGTAGTATAAAAATAAAGATTGTAATTAATTTAAAGACGGGGTCAATTACTTGTGTTAGTCGCGTCATGATTAATGACAAAATGGTTAAAGTTCTATAAATTAATTGGTCACACCAAATTTAAGTATCGTTTGTTGGTAAACAAATCGAGTGATAACGAATCGACCGATTTGTATTATTGTTTTAAATGTTTTCAATAGTCCGACAAAAGTTTTAATTAATATATTTTTGTATGATTAAAACATTATTTTAAAAGTATTTACAAATGTAATCCAAAAGGAGGGGTACCCGATTTTAGTGGTTTTTTTCTAACAAGTTTCCACTGATAGCATTTTTAACTGTAATTATTCTTTGGAATGTTTTATGAGAGTTTCTTTTTAATTCCCGACGGGACTACCCTTTATAAATACGTCTGCCAAAGTGACTTTACTCTGCCCGTTGGAAACCATAAATAGAATTCAAGAGCGATGAGCACCATCCTCATTGTGAATGTAGGCAACGCAGCATGGCAACCCCAAATTTGGCGGCATAATGCTTTTCCCGCTTCGCTCATACAACGGGATCATAGTGGGTGATAAACACAAACATAGTTTCAAAGTCAAGTACCTGTACCTAAATTATCTATAATTTACCTGTACCTGTGTTTGGTGCACAGCAATTGTGAGGAATTAAGGAAAAAAGGAGAATTTAAGATTAAGTTTTGAAGTGAAACTTCTTTAGGCGCATGAGGGTAAAGTTTTTACAAATGTAACGTCACGCAAGTATGCAACGGAAGTGTCGAAAAAGAGAGAGAGAGCGATCGAGACCGATTGAGTAAGAGTAAGACAGGGCGAACGTAGCATGAAGCAACTAGCGATGGAGTGAGAGTAGGGAGCAAGCAAGTGAGAAAGATCGAGAGAAAAAGTGAGATAGAGCGATTGTCGTATCACGCACAGTGCCATGGAGCGAGAGGTGGGAGAGAGCTAAGAAGTTTCACTTCTGACATGTGTACTTTGTACGCTCGCACTTTTTTTACATATATAGTTACTTTACCAATGTACTCTGACCCAATAGTCAGATACACCAACCACTAGACTAAGTCTTCAAACCAGTTCCGTGAAAAAAATCGCGATTCCAATTACTCATTACGTATATATTATCTCTAAATAGATATATATAAACGCCGAGACCTATATATATTTAGTACATATTTTATGCCCGTGGTTACGCCCGCGTATACGTCAGTTATCGCAGCAAACAGTAGCCTATGTGTTATTCTGATGTATCAGCTATATTACTGTAAAGTTTTACCCAAATCCGTTCGGTAGTTTTTGCGTGAAAGAGTAACATACATCCTCACAAACTTTCACATGTATAATATTACTATAGATGTAATATTTTTAAGTTTTTGTATGTATACTTATCTTTGTACCTAAATATGTTGTGGATATATCCAAGTCTGTACAATAGACACATTTGATCGACTACAATGTTGTTCGGTTGACAACCCATTTAAGCAACTACACTGTAAAAATAAAGATACCTAAATGATATCAAAGTATGTGACATAAAATGCTAACGAATATATCATGTTATATATATTTAAATCAAATTATTTCTTCTAAGGTCTCCCGATTTTACCGTAATTTATCAGGGTCAGCTACAAGAATAACTAAAGTTGAAGTTTGAGAATCCGTTGACCTTCTTGATTGCAAAGTGACCATTGGGGTCAAATAAATATATTTAACTAAATAACAATGGCGCTAGTGCTTACAGAGCAAGTTGTCACCAGTAAAACAAAGTTTTCACCAGCCATAAATTAGAATAGTATTTTCGTATAACACTGACTTGTTTTAAAACTATTTACAAAAACATTATGGTTCTTTTAACTCATTTAGAAAAGAAGGTTATGATTATTTTTTCTGTCATAAATCTCTGTTGTCTTCAAGTTGCAATATTTTTTTTTGTAGATAATTAACTTTTTCGACGAGACGATTACCTAAAAAGACGCTTAAATTAAATTATTTAATCTTTTAGAGGCTTTAGATTCAGTGCTTCTTTTAAAATACAAAACTTATTATTTGATAGTTGGTATTATAATAGTGTTTGTTTTGGTAGCGCCTGTTTACAGTTACAAAAATTTATTATGTATTAGATACAGGCCTTTATGTGTTATAAGCATTATAAAAATAAATGTTTATGACATGAATTGTTAAGGAACTAAAGATAGCGACAGACGCCAACAGTTAGCTTTTAGTGACAATTAACTAAAAAGAGTATGCGCAACTGCTTAAATTCTCTCACGCCCGACTTTACGATAAATGTACTTTTACTTAGCGAGCCTTAGTAAGAACTTAAAAAAAGAAGATTCGTATAACTTTGCTAATAAAAAATGGTAGTATTTTAAATCACTATCATTTTCTTTTTTTATAAGTTGTTATACAGACTACATATTGTAAAAAAGTTCCAAAGCATCCATTCTTAATTCAAACCAGGACCTACCTATCCATGCTGGGCCGACCCGTTAATTTTCTAAACGGTCCCGCGCTCGCCAACTCGCTCGCGTTCCATTCTGGAACACGTTTCAATTCGAAATTCATATTTGGAACGCTCGCAACCGGTCGCCCTTGTAATAGTTGGCTGGTGTTATCAAAGTGCCAGTCTTGCTTGACCTATGTCACAAGAAGACATATTTCTTATTTCTTTGTTGAGAGAGATCGTCGCGGCAGTTGACAGGGCTCTATGTTAAGTGGCCGCAAGTCGTCGGCAAGTGCAGCGCGAACGAAAATATCGTCGCGTCGTGTTGTTTTGCCGCCTTATCACTGTGTTTATAGATTAAATTATTTGTTGTAAGTTGTTTTCTGCCTAATTCTCAAGGCATATGCGAGGAAAAAGAAATAATTATAGTCTCATTTTTTTTAGTTGAAATATATTTGTAATCTAGTATTAAATCATTTCATAAAATATCAAACTACCAAAATACTGCTGATTTACTTTTGGTGATAAGTACTTTTCAGTTTTAATGACTTAAGTGTTCTCTCACTACCAAAATATCAAATCTACGATCATTGTCTTCAACTAATTTTGATCAAACTTTAATAATCTGTATTGGTATTATATCGCCCTAATTTTATTGATCTTAGTGACGAATTATTTCTACAAATATAAATGGTTTGAAACTTTGTCATGTGGAAGTATGTAATTTCCATATAGTAACAGAAAATACAGAATATTGTTTCCTCTCTACGTTAAGTACACATAGATAAGGTAGAGAGATACTCATTGCATAAACAGATATATTTTGAACTGTCTGCACATTGTTTAGTATATTTTGCGGGTGTTGGGGCCAACGCGGGACGAAGGCGGGCTCTCGGTCCGCCAACTTAAAAATGCCGCCGCAGAGCCTCCGAATCGATACGACGCGCGTCACGTGCCGCCGACCGCGACCAATAGCCGAGCTCGGGCGGTCGCGGAGAGCGGGCGGAGGGGGCCACACACTCCGCTGATCGTCAGTACACGAGGAGTAGTCGCGCGGGAAGGGTGTGCGCTGCGTTCGTTCGAACTATACGAGTTTCACCGAAAACCGGTCCGATGCATCGTGACATGTTATAGTGTGCAGTGTCGCCGCTATGAGTGCGTGGACGGAGGAAGTGATGTCTTGGAGGGAGGAACGGCTCGGCCTCACCGAACTGAGGGAGCCAAGTACAAATAGGAGAAAACAACGTAGTGCGCCTTACAGACTACATCGGCCGCATTTACCGGTGCCTCACGTGCCCGAACTCCCCGAGCCTCAGGGAACACATATTTCAAGATTATATCCGGAACTGTTAGCGCTGATATTCGAGAGGCTACCAGTTAAAGACAGAGGCCGCGCGGCTCAAGTTTGCCGTTCTTGGCGAGATGCAGCTGATCGGCGGTCCGTGTGGCGTGGAGTAGAAGCCGCTCTACATCTTAGAAGACCAGCGCCGGTGCTTTTCGCATCGCTAGCGAGGCGAGGAGTGAGAAAGCTACAAGTTTTGTCCCTCCGAAGAGGTCTAAGGGACGCAGTCGCCTCTCTACCGGGACTCGAGTCATTATCTCTAAGCGGTTGCTATAGCGTAACGGATGCGGCTCTAGCCAGCGCATTTGCCGCAGAATTACCAGCTTTAAAGAGATTAGATCTATCATTATGCAAACAAGTGACCGACTCGTCGCTAGGTCGAATAGCGCAATCACTTAAAAACTTAGAAGAGTTGGAGCTCGGCGGCTGTTGCAACATCACTGACACCGGGCTGTTGCTTATAGCTTGGGGTCTCAAAAAACTGCGTCGTTTAAACTTAAGATCTTGTTGGCACGTGAACGATGCAGGTATAGCTCATCTTTGCGGTGGTGGTGAAGCGAGAGGAACTCCAGAACTGGAGCACTTGGGACTGCAAGACTGCCAAAGGCTAACGGATGACGCTTTAAAGCACGCAGCTTCAGGTCTTCCTAAATTAAAATCCATAAATCTTTCATTTTGTGTGGCCGTGACGGACGCCGGACTGAGACATCTTGCGCGGCTTCCTCATTTAGAAGATATAAATCTAAGAGCGTGTGATGGAGTATCGGACACGGGAGTGGCGCACCTAGCAGAGAGTGGTAGACTGAGAGCCTTGGACGTGTCTTTTTGCGACAAGGTGGGCGATGAAGCATTATCCCACGCAACGCTAGGCCTGTCCGGCCTACGCTCGCTGTCGCTTAGTGCTTGCCGCTTGACGGACGAAGGCCTGGAACGGGTCGCCAGGCTATCACAGCTAGAAACGCTAAATATTGGACAGTGCATTATGGTCACGGACAGAGGTCTCCGCGCCTTAGGCGATGGGCTCCGTAATTTAAAAGCTATAGACTTGTACGGCTGTACGTGTATTACTCCACAAGGTTTGGATCACATCGTGAAGTTGCCGCGACTTAGTGTACTTAACCTCGGACTGTGGCATGTGCGGTGACCACACACACACTAGTTTGTGTGTGTACGTTTGCGTGTGTGAGTGCGACGGCCATGTTGAAGTGAAGGAGCGCCAAGGTTGTACGTATACTCTGGACAGTGAATAAAGGAATTAACCAATTTTAAGATATTAAACTATCGAATTATTATTCAGGATATGGGGCTGCTTTCGTTCGTTCATGTGTTTCGTTTGAGTCAGTTGAGTTACTTGTTATGTATCCGTTGAGTGCATTTTGTCGGTTAAAACAACTTGTAGTTAAGTTTGAAGAAAGTTGCCCTAATACCTAGTCGCAATGTTGAGCCAGATTTTTTTGAATGTTCATTTTCTTTATTATATTGTCAATATACTGTTGTTGAGCGTCACGTTGAGCGTCACTCACCCGTTGCCTCTTCTACTAACTCATGGTACTTTTAAAAAGATCTGGTTCACCAAAATAATTTGCTCCATTAGTTAGGTAGACATTTAGCCATTATTCAATCAAATTATCAATGTTTCTGATTTGATCTTGTGCGAGACCTTAGTGAACTATTCAAATTGTTAACAGTTAGTTTTTTTAATTAATATTGTGATGATAGAATGAGTTGGGAGATGAAATGAACAGTAAGATGTTGTATGCATTCAAAACTAGTATGAACAAATCGTCAGACATTTGTTTTTTCTCAAGATTTCGTTTCAGTTGTGTCTCAAAACTGATTTACGAGTATTTTTTGTTTTATTTGATTGAATTATTAATGGCGGACGTTAATAAAAGTAACGCATTGTTTTATACTTAATTGCTAACGTGATTCAACAATAAAAATAAATCGAATTACAACTTCCTTAATTGAATCGTTGAATCTTTTAGAAATATCCTTATTTTTATTAATGAACAATATACATTTAGAAGCAATTTATCTTTTTTAGCTTTTTGTTTAGTTTGAAATATGATGATTACCATTATACTATTATTAATACTTGTTTGTGTTGAAGTGCCTGTGCTGAGATGACGTGGGTCGGTTGTCAGCAATGAATTAAAATCATTATATAACCATTTATACATGTTCCGTTACATTAATACTATAGGAACAAATATACACTACTATTAATAAAGGGGTTCAATTACTAGATAAATATTTTTTGAAAATGACAATATACATATATACAAGAAGAAATACGTGCCTCCAAACTAATTTTTTTTTCTATTTCAAAGGTTCATTTAGAACCCAGGCCATGTTGTAGTTGAGTGACATTAAATCTTTGTGTTGCCAAAAATTTTGCCTTAAAATTTATACAGATAAAAAAAAATTCATAAGATAATGTGTTAATTGAACGGTACTTATTTTCTTTATGTTGAATATTTCAATTACTTTAAGGCAAAATGTAATGTCTTATAATTATTGAATGTATTTTCAATGTGTTAAGTTTGGTCTCCCAATGTTTTTAGATCTCGTTTATACGTAATTTTTGATATTATCATTAGTTTATAATTATTTTAGCGTAATATAGTTTTCGCATGAGATCGAATCGAAACAAGAAATACGTTGTATACTTAAATATACGTTGTTTTTGTACAAAACGAATGTAATATAGGAGGAAGTGTATTAAAAGTCATTGTTTAAATTTCAAATTAGTATTCAATTTTTCTTTAACCCTTTTTAACATCTTTTTAAATCTAGCAATATTCATTGCAGTTTATATATTTTACTAACTGACTTCGGCTGCGTCTCCTATTGCACCTGGCGTTATGTTAACGTGAACAACAAACTTTATTGTACACCAAATGATACAGTTATATTTGAGCCAAACAATATAATGACCATGCACAAATGGCGGCCTCATCGCTAAAAAGCAATCTCTTACAGGCAACCTTTGGATGGACAAATCGACTGTAGAAACACAAAATCATGTGTGTGTGGTATTGGTGTTTAAAATAAATATAATAATTTACTCAATTCAGATAAAATTACATAAACTAAAATATTTAAATTTTAATACATATCAATGAGCGTCAACCTTAAAAAATAGACATACTATCGTGGACTTTTTTTAAAACTTTTAAAGAGGAGTAATTCTTTCATATATTGTTTTTGTGATACTTAATCATAAATGCAACGCGCACAATCAAAGCTCTTCAAGTCATAATTATTTCCCATTTTTACAAAAAAAAAATATATTAATACTACGCTAGTTTTTGTGGTAACGTAATGATATATAGCAAATAACCTTCTTCGACAACTAGACTGTCTTGATACCGAATTTGACACAAAGATTTTTTCAAATCGGATCAGTACTTCCTGAGACTTACACGTTCAACCAAACTCTTCAGGTTTATAATAAAAGTTGAGATTTTTCGACTAGCTTATTCTGACTGTGTTTATATTATATATGTGTACGTATTATGATTCATTTTAATCCTTGTGTATGTACATAATTACAAGTACCTGGGTGACCGTAGTTTTTCATAAATTATTCCAACTAGATCGATTCATCGATCCCTTAAACCCCCTGCGTACTAAATTTCCTAAATTTAAGTTAGGGACGTCTCCGAGATTTAGATTACCTATATAAATACAACAACTTCTACATAACACACATTGACACACATTAAACGCGAAAGTTTTAAAAATAATAAATACTAGATTGCCTTATTGGATACGAAAAGAAACGTTTAAAAACCTGTTAAACCCGACTACGTACACTTTGATAAAATTTATATAACCTCTATCACCCAGGCCATTATTACAAATCTATGAACCCCACATCCATTAAAATAGGTTCAGTAGTATAGGCATTAAAGTGAAACATACACAGAAAATGTTATCCTTCCCTTTGGCTGAGACTTAGTCGGTGATACATAGTCTATTGTAAAATTAAAGTGCAAAGTATAAATTCTTTATAATACATTATAGAACATTGGCACCAATTGATAACATAAAATAAAGATTAAAAATATCCGGGGGCGTAGTAGATAGCGTTATCTAGAAACGAAACAAACTAAGCATAGTTTGTACTATGGGTCATAGAACTAGGCTTGCCTGAGGGCGGGAAATCCGAGAAATTCCCGGTTTTTGTGAAAGCGTTTTATCCGTGACCAGCAATAAGTACAACCAGGATAATAAATTAATTATAGCTTATTAGTCTGGACTCTAAAAACGTACTAATTCTTCTAACAAAATAAACTAGCAACATTTTGATCTTAACAGAGTATAAAATGGAGTCACTTACGCTATCTGTTCGCTCAGATCTTTTAAACTAGTAAACGAATTTTAATGTAGTTTGCCGTAGACATAGTGATTTAAGAGGAAGGTTTAAATGTGTATACATGCATACTATATTTTAGTAGAAGAAATCTAAGAGTTTCAAAGACCTCCATGCGAGGATGAGCTAGGTCTTTAGTTTATTAATAAGTAAAAAATAAATGCTCAATTGTTTCTGTATGTCGTGTTGAATTTCTACCATAGACTATAATCCACCAAGCATGAGCATGCTTTATTTGTTTTAAATCATCATAATATTCTTCAAAATCTGAATTCAGCCATTTTAGAAAAGTCGACCACAACCTGATTTGAGAACTACACTAAGAGAACGAATATTCTTCATTAGAATATTTGATTTCTTGTATTTTTTTTATTACGGCCGCGACCCGACATTGTATTTTCCATATACAACGTGGGAGAGCCACGCTTCGACGTGAATGGGTCGGCTCGACCGGAGTGATACCATTTCTCACAGAAAACCGGTGTGAAACAGCGCCTGCGTTGTGTTTCACCGAGTGAGTGAAGATACCGATAAGCAGAAATGTAAGGTTGAGACTACGAGATGGCTTATGGGTCTCGGCTATGAGGAGATTGAGGGTATGCTTAGGAGTTCCTAATACACTTGCACACGCATGCGATTACTCACACCCACTCACACATACATACGTACTTACGCACATACACACACCGCACATACACAGACACACACACACACATACACGAACATTAACACGTTAAAAAAAAATTGCTAATATTATTATTAGTAATTATGTATAACATTATTTATTGTTTCTCTTTTTTCTGTATGTATAATTATAAGAGGGAATCATCTTGGCCTCCATATTACAAGTTTATACTTAGTTTGCAGGCCAAGAGACACGTATATGTAATTTTTGCAGTGTCAATAAACATTTTTGATTTTGATTTTGATACCGAAGGCCCCTCCCATCCCCAAAAGTCGGCAACGCATTTGTGACGCCTCTGGTGATGCGGGTGGCCTTGAGCGGCGGCAATCGATTACGATGGTAATCGGTGATACGTCAGCTCGTTTGCCCAAGATTAGAAAAAAAAATATTTAAAATTGGCGCGGAAATGTTAAGTATTTAGTTGGCAACCCTGCATAGAATACGGCTAAACACGTTCAATATTTTTTTTAATATTTTAAATTAACCTACTAAGTCGGCGTACTTCGTACCGCCATTTTTCGTAAATATTTTCGAAATTTCCAAAATAAATGTTTTAGTATTTATTGTCGTGGACTCAGTAAATATAACGGTTTCTCCTACAGAAAAGTTGTCCTGACCATAACAAACAAATATAAAATAATTATCTTTTATGGTGTAGTTATGAGGTACGCGCATACATTCATATTAATGGTTCATTTTCATTTGTAATATACATATGTTAAAGACATCTAAAGCAATGTAAATGAATGTACCAAGAAATTAATTATGAAATTTAAACATTTATGAGTATGACTTTTAAAAAATTATAAACCGAAGAACATCTAACACAACGCCATCTAGTCCCAAGCTAAGCAGAGCTTGTATTATGGGTACTAGACAACTGATATAAATACATGTATACACTAATTTTTAATTATTTACAAACAAACATTTAGTCCGAACCGGGAATCGAATCCGAGATCTCAAGTACAGCAGTCACATACGGTACTACTACGCCACGGAGGCAGTTACAAATATATACTCTTCTATGCTCTTCTAGGGATCTTTCTCTCTCTCTCTCTCTTAAAATCCAGGCCTTTGTAGGTGCAGTGACCGCGACGCCTTTAAAAAATCTTAAATAATTAGAAAGAGTGTTGCAATAAACATAGTATTTCAAATTTGTAAACTTTTCTTAGAAGAAAGAAGTGAAGTGTTTGTATTGTACAGATAATTTAAATACTAATTTCAAATCTGTTAATGAAACACTGTGATATTGAAAATGAGCCTCTTGTAAACTGAGTTCTGAACTCTGGTTTTCCGTCTTCTACGTTTAAAAAAACGAAACGAAAGATGACTTGATATTATGACCCTTTGCGCCCTAAAAAACGGTTGCAAAATAAAGTTGGCCTAGTAGTTTGAAACCAATGGTCAACTGCATTTTCACACAGATTTTATGGATTCCTGGGCAGATACTTGTACAATAAAGTTAACAAAAAATTATATATCTATTCGCAAACCAAGCACCTCTGTAAAAAGAACACATCAGATTGGCTAAAATCTCTAAGCTACGAGGAAACGGAATATGTTCAGATATGTTCAGACATTTTAAGACACAACGCCATCTAGTCCCAAACTAAGCAGAGCTTGTACTATGGGTACTAGACAACTGATATTAATACTTATATACTTTTTTTTGTAAATATATACATATAATACATATAAAACACCCAAACTCCGAAATAAATATTTGCAGACCATATAAAAATTTGGTCCGACTCAGGAATCGAACCCGAGACCTCTAGCACAGCAGTCGCATTCGCTACCACTACGCCACAGAGGCAGTCATGTGTCAGCATTTTTAATGCTTGTTCCTTGCTAACAATTGCACTCTGGTAACGGACTTATTGGATCATCATCTGTAAGACGGAGAAGATTATACTGCTTGTTTAGGGTTAGCACATTCATACATACACATGCGCGCACATTTATACAAGACATACATATCTACAATAGCTCACATCACGTACGCTCACAAACACAAGCTTACATACTCCTACACATTATGCCATCGTTACCCTTATGTTCTTTTTTACTCAAATCTTATACTTGTCATTGTTAATCATAGTGTTTAAACTTACTTCAAGCTCTATTCTAGACATAGGGGAGGCTGGTAATCTGCCACACAGGTTCTCCTAGTGCAGATACCAGTCCCAGGTGAATCTGACCTACTCGATCAAATGGCACTGAATTTATGAACTGATTTTTGTTAACTATTCTGTGTGAGAGAGAATTAATAAACGATATTATTACTATTTATTATTATATCAAGTCAAACCAATGATTTCAAGGAAATGTTTGATTTTTTCATTGGATGAATGATGGATGAATTTATTTCTTATACCGCGTTAGTATTTTAAAATCTGTACGTTGCATTATATTTATTTATTTATAAATACTGTCGTTACATACAATACAAAAAAAAACACAATAAATAATACAAGAAAACCTAAAAGTCTAATTAATTTTAAACATACAACAACACAACTAACAACAGTGCTACATTACAACAAAAATTATTTATTTTTGTTGCAGTTCTTAAATCAATAAATTCAAAGTTCAAATAGTTAACTTTAGTATCGTTTTTTTATTATACTATAATGTGATATATCTACATACGACCCATATGATCTGAAATATGTAGAGTATGTACTATTGATGATAATTTTCTCCTAGCCGATTTCGGCCACGGCGACCAGTCTCAACGGAGACCATCCAACTACGCAGGAGATATTATAGTGCGATAGTGTATGCGCAAACGCAGGTGCACTCTCTGTTCCCTCTGTCATAATTCGATGGGACGGCTAACCGACACGACCGGGGAGAGATCAGGCGCAGGACCGACAGCTTTACGTGCTCTCCGAGGGACGGGGGTTCAGACCCCAATGTACTATTAGAGCCCCCGTAGACTACAATCTGTATATTCTCAGCTTTAGCTAGCCCATAAAACGTTTTTAAAACAATTTTCATTGGCGCCCAAATAGTGCATGCATTTGTACAATATGGCATGGGTTTTTTTTATGTATGGACCTACCAAAATGACTACTCTGGTGATGGAAGGTGAAAGCAGAATCCATACATTCAGAAGCCCAATGATGCTGCTTCATTGGGTCGCCGGTTTATCACTCACCAAAGAAACACGACAGCACGGATGCTGTTATTATAAGTTTATCTTCTATGCGAGGGCGGGTCCCTTAAAGAGCCGGCCCGTTCGTTTTGAAATCTGCGTGGCTCTTCTACTTTCAGATTTGTACTGTTTCTCAATAAATACATATATCAGTAAAGATCAGGAATAACTTCCAAGAATCCAAAGAAGTGTTAATCTATAGATAAATGAGCTGATAAAATTTCAAGGTACCAGTTTGCACCTGGATAATATATTGTAAAGATATATATCTAATATCGTAATTTAAATGATAAATATTGTAATAGTGCGAATACCAGTCTTATACTTTGTTGAAGATTTCAATAAAACAGTTTAATAAACATAGTTGAAATGAAAAAAATGTTTTAAAATCTATAACACGACTATGTACTTAAAACATTTTCATTAAAATTTATATAGGCCATGATTTCGAATCTATTAACACCTTATTCATTGGAATAAGTTCAGTAGTTTAGGCATTATGGTAGAATATAACACATAGACTGTCAAAATTATTATCCATCCTTTTGGTTTGACGTAGTCGGACAAAAAAGCAATTACGTAGTCTTCAGGCCTTGGTAACGCACAGTGTTAGGTTCTATTCTATAAATGCCCTGTGTAAGAGACGCTTAAAACCGAAGAAAATTTTCATAAAATTAAATATATTCATGAGTGTAAGTTTTTAAAAAATAATAAATTAAAAAACTACCTAGTAAAATATATTTACAAAAGCGGCTTTTCATTCGCTTAAAGGCAAATGAAAACAGATTTATATTGAACAGGTTAGTTAGGTTTATCTAAAGACTAGTTCTACAAAAAATTCCAAGAAATATTCAAGTCTCAGTTTGTTTAGCTAAGGAAAAGCGTTGTTTTAAATACAAGTTTTGTGAGTATAGAAAGTAACCGGGCAGACTCAACATCTGTCCTCTTTTTGCTTGTTCAAAAATCCCCTATATCACTGGGGATTATGTCAGACTAGAACCGACCAAAATCCCTACAGTCCTGACGTTCCTATCATCCCGGGATCTTTATTATATCTCGCTAGGCCGCCATAGTGTAGATGTGGATTACTGATGACCCCTTCTGTATAGGGATCCCAACGTTTAATTTTAAACCCCAAATACCTTAAAGAATATATGTATAAAGGAACTCTTAAAACAGTAGATAACATTATATAAAAGTTTAAATTCTAATCTCACGGCTATATAAACCAAACTGACTGATAGTGTAACAAAACTTAAAAATATATAAGACAAAAATACCGCCATCATCCTCTTGTAGATAAGAAAGAGGTGATAATCGTGGCTGATAGTCGAGGTGACTCGATAACCTAAAGAAAAACATGTTTGTGTAGGTTTCTGAACGATTACTACAGAGTATAATGTACATACTTATATTTACAAATCTTGATGATGTAATAGGCGAATATAATGTCTATTCAGTACGTATATCCCTGATGAAACTTGGGGGTGTGCAGCTACTGCGCTGACTGTTGAATGTTCGACAATGGGACAATACTTTGTGTGATCGACAAATTGTAGTTCTGAGTCTGGGTGTTCTTTGTGTCCGTTCCATGTATGTCTGTGAAGTCATAATAATCAAAATAAAATTGTAATTATATTAAACTAAGTAGGCTTGAATAGTACACTTCACGCAATACGTTCATGACCCCTGCCCACTTAGTCAAGGTCCAGGCGTTTCGCGTCGATTCTATTTCTACAATCGCTAACCCCTTTATTCTATTGTATTATTGACTAGTATTTTGTTTTACTTATTTACTTATTACATACATATAAGTATATTGAATTAGCATTGAGAGATGATATTCAATTGTTAATGTTCTATAAACGTTTAATTTGTCAAATTATATTGTCAAATTTACTCGGGTGGTTTAATTGTAGACTCCTTTCCATCAGCAGAGCCGTCGGTTCTTTTGCTTTAAAAAAAAACAAACTACGAAGAGTGCAATAGTTCTAAACTATAATTTTGACATCCATCAAACAATATTCCTGTCAATGAAAACAAACACTACAAAGTCAATTAAGACATCGAGCCCTCTAGAATCATTACATAATCTTCATTAGTGTCAGACAGTTCATTTACCGAGTACTTCTATTATTCATTATTCTATGATATATTGACAGCTGTCACTTTTGACAACTGTCAACTTAATACCGGTTCGATAAATATCTTTTGGCGCTTAGTCTAAATCGAATTTGTAATTGTCATGTTGTGAAATATAATCTCTGGGTTGACTGAATACGCCAAAAGCATTTAGTATTTTAAAGAAACACTCTCCAAATATTAAAAAGGTGAGAAGAAATATGTTGTCTGTCATCGTGATTTCAGTTATAGCATATAAATGAATTTCCAGGAAATTGACATCACATTATAAGGCATTTAATGGACCACTGCAGGGTAGAAAGACGGTTTTGGCCAACAATACCACAACTAAACTATACCTAGACCATTTGGTCTTAAGGTTTATTTCAAGATTTCCTTCTCGTTACAGTGTTGTTGCTGTACAGTTTGCTCCTTAAGTCGCCTCTTACGAATCTGCCATCTACATTGATGCATTATTCTAGAAATATAATCAAATTCGGGGTTTAAGAAACTTTATTCTCATATAGAATTACAGATTCACTTACATGATAATACATTTTAAATAGGGATACAATCATTTGCGGAGCGGCGTAACACTTACAGAGCATTTATATATATTCCTAGCGGAGCGGGTTAGTAACACTTATGCAAAATACGATTGAACTCACAATTAACACTTATGCAAAAGTATGTATAACTAATATTCTATATAATCAAATTGATTTGATTTTAATTAAACATTGATGTCTGAAATTACCGGTCCGATTTGAAACAATAGTACCTGGATGTCCTGTAGGACAGTATTTTCTTGGTAAATTTCCTAAAAATGAATTTGTCACCATAGTGTGGTTCACCATGCTGCAACATTCAAAAAGAACAATGCAGCATGGTGACCCACACTATGGCGGCCTGGGGGGAAGGGGGATGGTGAGGGAGATAGGGAGCGTTGGATCGGGGTATGGGCCTCCGGTATCCTCACTCACTCGATGAAACACAGCGTAAGCGCTGTTTCACACAGTTTTCTGTGAGGCCGTGGTATCACTCCGGTCGAGCCGGCCCATTCGTGCCGAAGCGTGTCTCTCTCACGGTACTTTCCGAAATACATTTGTCCACTGTCCAACTTGCATATAATAAAACAAACTGTCATTATTAGTTACTATTGTCCTTTAAATTGTCATGCCCACGAAAGAATAATTGAATTAATATTTAATTTTTATTTATTTATAGCACCGTAAATATTGAGATTTTAATAACGTCTACCAGTGGGGTGACGGTTTGAAGGTTCGTTTGAATAGTTAGTCAGTATAGATCCAATACCTTTAACCAAACATAGGAGCTTTTGCCCGCGTCTTTGCTAGCGTCGAAGTAGATATATTCATCCCCTATTTTACTCCCTTAGGGGTGGACATTCGAAATACCTTTTAAGTGCTCATTTGCGTTATATAATGAACCTACATGCATAATTTCAGGATTCTAGGTTCAGCGGTTTGGGCTGTGCGTTGATCTCTGGTTATCTTAGTCATTCAGATAGATAGATATATCTGAGAAAAGGCTCACACGATTTGCATGAAATTTAGTATACAGTGGGTTCGGGGGCGTAGGTTTCATATCTAGAAAGTTTACCAAAAAAGAGAAAATACCGAGCGAAGCTTGGTCATTCAGGTACTCTTTCCTAATCACGCAGCACAAGAGCTTTAAAAGGGAAGGAAAACTTAGGTCTGGACAGCGTGGTGTAACAGGCGCTGATCAGACGCTAAGGTAAGGGAGGTTCAGCAGGCACGGTTTTTGATGATCATGATGCTGAAGACAAAATTGAATTCACGTCAAAATTGTTCCAGCCATTCCAGAATTTAGCTAAAACACAGAGATCCAGACAAAAGGATGTAAGTATTGTATACAAATTCATATGAATTTGGTGACAAGCTGTTAATTTGAAATTAGAGTTTAATTCAATCAGTTTTATTTCTTTGTATAGATATACTAATGAAAGTTAACAGCATTATTTAACAAACTATTAAACAATTGCGACTTAACATTACTGTTCTATTGTTGCTATCTCAATTGAACAAATTAGTAAACATTTTGACAAACAATTTCAACTTGATATATTATTAATCACCGCCATATAATCACATATAATTTCTCTACAGCCATTAACAATGTCCACAGCGGTTTAATAACATTGATAAAAAAGGTTGTAACGTAATAAGTCCTCATTTGTATTTTACACAAAACTATTGGTTTATCCACAAAGGTACCATTAATGGACAATTGGCTTTATGAGAATACTTAATATATAAATAAATAATTCAAACATCTAACACACAACGCCATCTAGTCCCAAACTAAGCGCAGCTTGTATTATGGGTACTAGACAACTGATATGTAATACATATATATTTTATTTGTAAATACATACATATTATACATAGAAAACACCCAAAACTCCGAAACAAATATTTGCAGATCTTACAAACACTTGGTGCAACCAAGGATTCGAACCCGAGACCTCATGGGTAGCAGTCGCGTAAACTACCACTGCGCCACCGAGGCAGTTAATACTGATACAATACTAGGCTTGGTGTACAACTTTGTATACGAGTACATTTTATCTTTAATATGCAATATGGGGCAAACGATCAGACGGATTGTCTGATGGTAAGCGATAACCGCCGATCATGGACACCCATGATCACCCATCCAAGTACTGACTGAACTATCGTTGCTTACCATCAGTGATTAAATCACCGAGATCTACTGGGCTATGAGCGCCTCACAATCATTAGCATATTAACAGCAATTCAAAGACAAGGCCAACTTGAAACTAATCCTGTATATACTAACCCGTTTGGACAGCGTGTTATAGTAGGCCAAAACTTTTTTTCTAAGTATAGGTATAGGTCTAGATGTAAATTGCTAAAGTCCAGGTGCAATGAGAAGATCAGAACACCAGATTTAAAAAAATGAAGAATAGTCATGATAACAGTAACCTAGAACCACTAAAATTATGTATTTATCTGAACAAATGGGTTTAATAGAATATAAAAATCGTATATATTTTCATATTTAGACCGAGATAAATAGTTAAATAACAAAAATAAAACTACAAAATACAGCAATCCGCCATGTTAAGGTGATCACCAATCGGAGCAAATGACGTCACTTATGTATAAAGGTTCTTTATTCGGATATAATTGACGATCACTTTACTGTTTTTAAGAGCTATTATTGACACTGGTTGACAAATAGTGACCTCGCGTTTTACACAAACAGACGCCATGACACCACCGAGCGTTTTTCATGAATTTTAAACTTGAAATTTAAAGCACAATCTTTCCAACTAAATCTTTATTTTCTGAAGAAATATAACCGTTTTTAACAATAGGAGATACTACAGAACATCAAGAAACAGTTTTTCAAAATTGAGCTCCGAACAACCACAGTTGACGCCAATGGTCGAAACTAGTCTAAAAAAAGTAGCCTAGGTTACTTCCTTATATCGTCGTCTGCCAGTGAAAGTCCCGCCAAAATCGGTTCTGTCGTTCTATAGATTATGCAAAAATGTTTTTTGGTATATGTACCTATATATACGAATACATACATGCCTACGAATTTAGTTAAAAGCGGTAATTTTAATATTAAACACTCCAAATTTATTTATTTGTATAGAATAGCTTTTACTCGCGGCTTGGCTCGCCCAAAAGAAAATTCCTCTCTTAGTGCTCGCTTACGTTATGTAAAGAACGTATATGCAAAATTTCAGGATTGTAGGTTCAGCGGTTTGAGCTGTGCTTTGATCTCTGGGTATCTTAGTCAGTCCCACCTTCCTCTTTTACACATATAGAAGATAAATATTTTATTTTCATTAATGAAGTAGCTGGCAAACGGCCAGACATATCGTTCAATAGTAAGCGATTACCTCCCGTCTTAGGCACAGAGTGGCACACCGTGTGGTTTTAGTCGATTCCATTCCGACACACCACTCCATCGCAAACCTCGGTTGGGTGTCGGCCCGTGGGGGTTTCAACACGTAAAAAAATGGACCTCGGGTATCAGCACTCACTCAGTAAAACACAGTGCAAGTACTGTTTCACACCGGTTTTCTGTGAGGCCGTGGTATCACTCTGGTCGAGCTGACACATTAGTGCCGAAGTGTGACTTTCCTACGGTCATCACGTATATAATAAAAAGGTAACAGCTTGCATACAGTTCATTCATGAGAACCATGTATGTATATATATAATGTACAAGAGTATTGTAAAAGAGTAGCCATGAGTTTGTTTGCCAGTATTCTTCTTCTCATAAGGCCCTACGCATTTTGGAAACTGGAAGTATGGATGAACACAGGCAAGCAGTGAATTTTGGTGTTTTCACCTAATTCACCTTGACAATAGAGTACATCTGGCGTCTGTTTGTGTCGATCTATGATTTTTATCTGTATCTTAAATTTAACGTTTATAAATTTCACTTAGTGTCTTAATTGAATAAATGAATTTGAATTAGAAAAATAAATAAATTGTCCACCCAGACACGGCTCATAGTACCCGAGACGGCGTGCGGTTTTAGTCGGCACGAGTCCGACATGCCATGGGAGGTGGTAACCGAGGGGATTTCAGGAAAAGGAAACGGCAAACTATTTGGTTGGTGACGTATTAAAAATTAGGAGTGTAACCACCCTTATTCATCTCATAGTTCTTGTAAGAGGTGACGGTAGCAATCTACACAAAACAACATTACTGCAAAAAAGACGGAAAATTTCTAAAAAAAGTCTCGTTAAGAAGGTGCAGCAGGCCTAAATCTCCTCGCCGCGAGGAGGCGACGTTACGCGTGTGCTGTAAGTCGCCTAAATTGAAAGCCTGTAAGGCGCTGGGAGGGGGTTTGGATGTCGTAAGACAGCGGTTCCCGGATCCCTCACATCTCAGGCGCAGAGTGGCACACCGCGTGGTTTTAGACGGTTCGATTCCGACACATCGCCCCGCCGCAAGCCCCGGTGGGGTGAAGGCCCGAAGGGGAAACCCCTTCCACCACACGTAAAAAATAGCCTCAACCTCCTTTCTAAGAAGAGGCCAATGTCCAGCTGTGGACTGTTAACAGACTGTTGATGTGACAGGGCCAATGGTCGTGGACATCTCACAGTTAATTGTATTGTGGGCAATCGAAGCTACAACAGTTAATGTCAGTAACTATGGTAACACATACTATGCAGAATAGTACTTAAGAAGGTTTTTAACAGTTAAAGCATTAGAATTGCGATTAAAAATGTACAATTTGCATAAAAGGAACATTCATTTTTTACATAGTAGTATTGTTACGACCCTAAGTTTGACATACAATGTTTTTAGAAGAACCACATTTTGACAGGGGCCGGCTCGACCGAGTGACACAGCTACACAGAAAATTATAGTTTAGGTAATTCATTAGTTGCTCCGAGTGTAAAAGTAAAGTGGAACCGAATCACTCAGAGTAGGAGTATATAGGAGTACATGTTCTATTGTTGTTGTTTTCCCCACGCACCGAAAAAAAAATCAGTCTAAATTTGAATTTTACTTTTTATAATGAAACAAACATTCTTAATGTTATAATTCAATCAAGATTATAAAGTAGAACTAAACTAAATACTTCTAAAAAAAATTTCAGGTCGACTTTTTTATTTTTTAAAGAATACATAACGAGTCTTAAAAGTAATGTGAGCATACCGTTTTATAACAAGTTGTGTAATAAATATCCAGACAACACTGACAGCCATTGCGTAATCCTAGTTAACATACTTATACCTTTCCCGGAAACTTCATTGATTCAAGTTTTACTCTAACGAGAATAACAAGCGTAATAGACTTTCTAGCACTTAAAGACTAAGAAACTAACTAAAAAAATATCTAAACTGAATACCTAAATTCACGTTTAAATATTTAGAAATTTCACCTTCTTTCGAAACCTAAGTCAGTTTGGGTACGCTTAAAAAAATTACAAGACTTGCCCCTTTTTTTTGTTTGTTTTCTTTTTATTTTGTGCGGAAATCCCCTCGGATACCACCGACCGGTGGTTATGTCGGACTCTAACCGACTTAAAACCGCACACCATCTCGGGTACCCCGACGTACATCGGGCCACCCACTGTTTGTAGGTGGCCCCCTCCTGACAAGTCATGCTCCTAGCCAAATTGGCATTGTACAAACGTAAACGATAATAAAAACTAACAAATGTATGAGAATGACGTTTCTCAACGCTAAAACTTGTAGTCAAAAAAGGTATTAGTCAACAATACAAGAGAAAAGGTGCTTTAGGGGTTGTAGAAAGAGAATCGAGAAACACTTGCACCTTAGCTAAACGGGCTGGGAAGTATTGAACCCGTTTCTAAGATTTTTTTTAATTTTGCGTCATTTTTCACGTCGTCGCGTCAAAGTCGTACAGCTAAATGTGTCAGGGTGTAGCTAGTAGCTTATATATTTGGGTAAATCGTCTTTTTTTACTATTATGGGTAATTAATCACGTGAAACCTGCAATAATACTATAAAAAATGAATATATATATATATATATATATACATAGGTATGTACTCATAGGCGCTACAAAACTAAAACTTTCATATAAGATTACAGTACAGTTGTTTGTTGGTAGCCTATCCTGTACATTTAAGTCTGTCTTCCATTAGGTATAACACTAAGGCTACAAACATGTCTAGTCAAATCACTGTCAATAGAAATTCAAAGTTAAGACACATTGTCTTAAAGCAATCGCAAACATCAAACAAATCGAATGAATAGCGGTACATACAATAACTAATTGTATTTCAAATGTACAAAACAAACAAGAAAACAATAAATTGTTCAGTGAACAAAAGAACCAATTACTATTAACTGTACAAATAAAGGCGGCAAACAATAAATTTTTGAACGGAACTTGTCATTATAAAAAAAAAACAAAGCACTGAATACGTTACACGGTCTTTATGGTTTGAGTATCAGTCTTTTTATTTTAGCTATTGCTCAGTTACAAAGTCTTTTTACTTTAAAGGTTGTTAAACTATAGCTAACAATTCCAATGTTTGTTATATTACTTTATTGATGTCGCAACAGAAAGTAAAACTTTTGTTCATGGCGTGACGAAAGTAATTGTCGAAATATTTTAACTTAGTGTTTTTCAGAAGGTAACTGTCCCAATTTTGTTTACGTCAACGTTTGAATTGTTTTCAAACGTTCACTATGTAATATTGCATAAACTTATTTCCCCAAGTAAATTTAGATTTTAACCGACGCAAAAACAGTTATTTCGAATTTTACAAGATGTAGTCATAAGTGCGGAGTGCGAAAAATCTTGATACAATTTCTTAGGAGGCTTGGTTTCCTATTGTGTTCTGTTTACAGAAACAGTTTTACAAGAACTTCAGATAAGACATTCATATCTGATTGAGGTGCTGCCACACGACAATATCAAAGTCGACAGCACGGTTGACCTAGTGGTTTAAGCGATCGCCAAACCGCTTTCTTCTGCCCTGACTGGTGTAGGTTCAAACCCCACAAGGAACATCATTCTATGTGATCCACTAATTGTTGTTCCTAGTCTGGGTGTTCTTTGTATCCGTTTCGTGTATATTTGTTAAGTACCTCGCGGTGGCTGTGTATTCCTAATCCAGGAGTTATCTTATTAGAAAAAAGAACATAGGTTCTGTAGAAAGTCTTTTGTCGGACTCACCAATTTACTATTTAACGGTAGATAAATGAGCTGGTATTATAGTTTGTTACAAGGGCGCAATGAAAAGGTGAAAAAAAAATAAGGGGTCAAGAGTATGGCCGTTTGCTATCAGTTTTGTGCCCAACTTAAAAAAGAACAATCTGTCTTCAATAACGTTTTTGTTAGGTGATATTATATAATCCTGTTGCACTGTATTATGTAAATGATCTAGACACAGCAAGGTCTGATGTTATAATAATGATAAATATAATAGATTTATCTTCTAAATGTATATTCATATCATATCATAATCAGTGATACTGACGAATAAAGTTAAAAGTATTTTCTGTACTGTCTGGAACTTAGGTTCATTGCCCGTATGAGGAAAATATAAGTTTTTGCTTAAGTTTATTTAAGTCAAGTTTGTATGTTTTAGTAACTTTGGAGTCCATCAAACTGCAATCACTTTATTTTAGTGTTAAAGTACTTGAAGTGTAAGTAGACTAATTAACTATTTAATTTCACAAGGAGGTGCTTAGTTTTTTATAGAAATACAAACAGATGTCTATCTATTAATTATTTTACACGGCAAGGTTAGGGAGGAGGGGTAATGGAACGAAGTTTTGAGATTGTCTAACAAGGGTTTGGATGGGTCCTAAATTTCGTTCTGGATTTCGTAACAAAGCGGTTCCCGGATCCCTCCCGTCTCAAGTGCAAAGTGGCACACCGTGTGTTTTAGTCGATTCGATTCCGAAACAGCGCCCCGCCGCAAACCCCGATGGGGTGAAGGCCCGAGGGAGATTCCACACGTAAAAAAAGGGTCTTAAGTTCCGTGACTTCATATTTGGGAAAACATAACATCAATGTATTAATAAAAAAATATACAGCCTTTGTGACCTGCATTGATACCTCATTTATTATAGTCGGCTCAGTATTAAAGGCGCTACGGTGAAACATGCATCCATACTCTGTCAAAATCAATACCCCTCCTTTTAGCTTTTCGTAGTCGGGCTAAAAGCGAAATTCGAATTATTTTAATACGTGTGTATGTCGTTTCATTAAAGAGGACTCTGACAAATTCGATAACATGTCCAAGTATGGAAGAAAAATCTTTTAAATTCGTTGGATCTGGTCGCTTCGGTAATTTTATTTGTAGTTGATGCAACTCGTAACGATTAAAGAGTACTTTTATGGCCGCCTACCTGACGTCAACCCTTCATGGTAACGCAATTGCGTAACAAAGGAAGAAGGTGATTTGAATACTAAAAGCAGATAGGTTAAAAAAACCAGTGAAAGTAACTATGTTCCAGCGCCAGGACTTGATCGGTATGAATTTGTTAACGCTAATGATTTATACAGGGATACCTGCGCCCCGTCCCTGTGCTGTAAATTTAATTTTTTTTAGTTTTTTGTCAATAACTATGCGCATATTTTATACATAGAACTCTATATCTTGAATCACTGTTTTATTGGTAAAAACCGGATTAAAATCAGTTGGGTACTTTGGAAGATTTGAGCGTACAAATGTAAAAAAGCGGATTTAAATTTATACAGTGTAAATATGGTAAGTCTTAAAGGCTGAAATTTGTAGATATAGGAACACAGTAGCTCGAAGAGGCCGGGCTGGCTAAACATCATCATCATCATCAGCTTATTGCAGTCCACTGCTGGACATAGGCCTCTCCAATTGCTCGCCACTTAGTTCGATCCATGGCGTCTCGCAGGCAGCTCCTGCCAGCCGTCTTGCGCAAATCATCACTCCACCTTTTTTTTTCTCTCGTGCGGAAACCCCCTCTGTTACCACCTCCTGGTGGCATGTTGGAATCGAACCGACTAAAACCGCACGCCGTCGCGGGTACTAAGAGCCGGGGAACCAGGTACATCCTAGTAAGGAAAACCCTAGAAACCCAACGTCCCTCGGGCCACCTATGGTTTCTAGACGGCCCCCTCCTGTGTGGAAACCCCGATGTTTCCGTTGCTGCCCCAAAAGGTGGAGCGCGAGAGCTGCGAAGCGCGCGCACCCTCCACCTGAGCCTGCTTCTGCTAGTGCGACAGATGGCCTCATCAGTCACCCCCAGTCTTGAATCATCACTTCACCTAGCCTGTGGACGCCCTACACTACGTTTGCCGAGACGCAGTCTTCACTCAAGAACTCGTTACCCCAACGGCTATCGGCTGGCTTAACTGTTGTCACTAACTCTACAAAAGTGGACACATTTCTTTGCTATCGTTGCCGCCTTTGGATCCCCTCACAGAGAGGGAAAGGTTTGGGTTTCTATAATCTCATTCAATCGGTAATAAGCATCTAAAGAATAGCTTGACCACTGTTCTGATGGGCGGTCGTAGTATCAATCCGGACTAACAGACCCATAAGCCTCGAAGCATGTCTCTCCTATCGTTATAGATATATAAATACGGTTAGAAACATGAGAAATATATACTTTTATAATTACATGCATTTGTGCTCCTTGAGGAAGATCTTCGTTCGGCAGTGGATGGCAAATGATTTCACCCGCGTGTATGTCGGTTTTCGTGGTAAAAAGTAGCCTTTGTTCTTTTCCAAATAATCAAATTATATGCAGTGGTTTAGCCGTTAAAGTGTAACAGACAAATAAAGAAACAGAGTCATTTTCACATTTAGAATATTAGTTTGGAAGTATAAATATAAATAGCAAGTCGTGATGATAGTTTAAGATCTCAAAACTAATGCTTCAGCAGCTCACTACAACATAGCAACCTGATTCAGGAAGTTGTGCAGACACGCGGTATAATTACAAGCAGCGTCAGTGAAGCAAATAATCTTACTTTTATTACAAGTGCCTGGTTTCGAAAGATGTTTGTTCTCCATTATACCAGAACGGCTAAACGGATTTGTATTAAATTTCACACAGACATAGATTATTGTAGTAAACGCCAAACATAGAAACAGTAATAATGCCACGAGTAATAGTACAGCATAATATAGTTATGGTGTGTATTTTATCTCCAAAAACTATATTCTTATAGATAAGCTTCTTACAGAGCAATTTGTGAGAGACCGTTAATTTAAATCTAAACGAGACTGAGTTAGAGTTTTATTTACATCTTTATCATAATACAATATTACTGTGTGTCTGAATGTGTACAAAAATTCTTTGTGTGATATTTGTTGTATTGGTGCCTGAGGTAGGTTTATAGAAAACATGAAGAAACTGCCTCAGGGTCGTGGAAATACGCTCTCGAGCTAAACGGTTCGCTACTTCCCGACTGTGCCGAGCTGTCCAAATGTGGTACTCGCTCACCAAGATCCCAATGATCCTTTAAGCGGGGCGCGCATCTTACTATACCGTCATAGTATAGGACACTATATTGCATTATCTACATTTGCAGTGAGTATGATGGCGATGTTGGGATTATTGGCACAGAGGGTAATGAAACACGTCTTTTTTTGTGCTGTTCAACTATTCGGTTTATTGTGAGCACAGCTGATTGCGGAGTATGTCACAAATATTTTTTTCTTATTTTTTATTTCACTCAACACTAACAGGTCTCTTCCCATAACATTAAGTTATTTATAGAAACATGCGATATCACTAAGTAATTTATGGAGTCTTGTGTTATTTGTTATAATCAACAGCCCACATAGCTGAATTCTACTAAATGAAATTCAAGCTTTCCATCAGGCTAAGCAGAGTCTATCCAAAACCAGTAAGAGGATGTAAGTATGATCATTGTCTTGTTTACAAAGATTGCGAACATTAAAATGGTACTTGGTATAACAACTAGCAACTTTCTTTCGTGGGAGAGCCACGCTTCGGCACGAATGAACCGGCTCGTCCATAGTGATACCACGGCCTCATAGAAAACCGGCGTGAAACAGCGCTTGCGCTATGTTTCACCGGGTGAGTGAGGGTACCGGAGGCCCATACCCCAACCCCTTCACTCATCCCGCTCCCCATCATCCAAATCATCCAAAAGCCGTGACGCTTGTGACGCTTCTGTTGTAGCGGGTGTCCAAGGGCGGCGGTAAACGCTTACTACCAGGCTATACATCTGTTCGTTTGCCCCCTATTCCATCCCAAAAAAATATGGTTTGAATGGATGGATTTAGAGAAAATATGATTGCGTATGTGGCTATGTGCGGCGATAGTCATTTGCAACCAGGTCAAACATCTGCTCTTTACCATAAAATATAAATAAAAAAATAATTGCATAATGTATGAATGAAACCGCAGGCGCAGACAGAAAGCAATAGAAACGAAACTACGAAGGCGTACAATTGGGACCTTGACATGGCGGCGGACGAACCTCACAGCCATCAATGTCACTCCTAATGTTTACTGTAATTGAATCGTCCTACTTGCAATGAGGTTTGACCTATTTTTTGCCACATTGCGTAATGTTACCAACATCGAAAAAGTCGAAGTCGCCTTAAAACGTTACGTTGATTTGTTTAAGAAATCTCAAAAAGTTCCGCAACAATGGAGGTAATATTTTGACGAATGCAATCTACTAAACACTGTTTTCATTAATATTTTGAGTGAGATTTGTTCCTCGTTTTAATGCAAACACAATGACCCAACTACGAATTGTGACTGGGTACAGCTTTTTTAAATTAAAAAAAGTTGAAAATTCCTAAGTATAAATACCCGTAATGATAAACATTGTCATGATGTCTTAGTTCTGACCAAAGTATAAAGCTACTGATCCATCCATCGAGATGAACTCAAATAAGGGAGATTGAAACATTACCGTGGGAGAGCCATGCTTCGGCACGAATGCGCCGGCACGACCAGAATGATACTACTGCCTCACAGAAAACCGGTGTGAAACATCACTTGCGCTGTGTTTCACCCAATAAGTGAGGATAGTGGAGGCCCACTGACCCAACGCTCTTCATCTCCAAAGGCGGGCAACGCACTTGCAACGCCTCTGGTGTTGCGAGTGTCCTTGGGCGGCAGTAATCGCTTACCATCAGGTTATACATCTGCCGGTTTGCGTCACTGAAACTTATGCGTGAACTTTTGGTGACAAGATTTATGTTTCAACCCTATGCATTTATTGTTCTGATTGTGTATCTCGAATATTACTTTACCTATAATATACGGTCACCAATGTACAAGGTGACATCAAATGTTGTAAAAATGAATAGTTTTACATGTCTGAGCGTTCGTTCGAATTTATAAGTAGCTAAATGTCAATACAACTCGGAAAATAACGTTTTGAATTTTTACATTTTTTGGGTTGGTCAACGGTATGAACATTTATGAATATTTAAATCGAACGTAACTCAAAGTTAGCAGTTACGCTGTAGCGCTTTGTCATCAGTTAGTTAAGTCGTTTAATAAGGTATTAAAACAAGCTTTTAACAAGCCTGTATACTTAATAATAATAAACTATAATAAATACTTCGGACATCTAACATACAACGCCATCTAGTCCCAAACGCTTAGTTAGATAGCTTGTATTATGGGTACAAGATAGCTGATATAAATAAATATATACTTTTTTTATAAATACATACATATCATACATGGAAAACACCCAAACTCCGAAACAAATATTTGCAGATGATACAAACATTTTATCCGACCCGGGAATCGAACTCGAGACCACAAGAACAGCAGTCGCATACGCTACCGCTGCGCCACCTAGGCAGCTAAAAAACAAATCGCTGTTTGTTTTTTTATAATTAAAAAATCTATTATTTTTAGGTATGGTTTTCTCACAACCGAAATCTTGTAAGCACCGAGAATTTCATGGGGCTTTACAGGTCGTTCAACGAAGTATAAGTGCGCAACAGAAAAACAAACACGAAAAGGGTCACCTAACCAATAGTATAACATCCATAGTGTGCTATTTGTGTATAAATATATATATATATATATATATATATATATATATATATATATATATATATAATTATGGATATATATAAATGTATA
>PKRV01001626.1:629209-664601 GCA_003709505.1 Hyphantria cunea | reverse complement strand
TTATAACCTCGATACACCTATCTTGGTGAGAGAATGCCTACCCCTTAAAGTCCGACGATGTACTTATGTGCATGAAGTTTTAATTAATAAAATACACACACACACACACACACGCACGCACGCACTCACGTACGCACGCACTCACCCACGCAGGCTCACACAGACACACGCACACACACACGCACGCACGCACGCACGCACGCACGTACGCACGCACTCACCCACGCAGGCACACACACACACACACAATTTTAATAATAAGGTAACTGATATAAACCAATGCTGAACAAAAAGGAAGTCGGCTGGCAAATAGAAGAGAAAATAGTCCTGAATTGTATTAGCTTCTTCTTACTTACCTGAAGTGAACATAAATAATTTCAGTTACCCCTCCCATATCGTGTTCTCATTGCAGTATTATAGTTTAAATAAAATTATCACAAGTCAACATTAGTTTAGCGTGGATGTGCTAATAACTGCGAGGTCAACGGCCGGTGTCACATTACTTGCTCTAACAATTGTGCATCGCAATAATCATAAATGATGTCATTGTTGTCGGCAAGCAATTACACGAATTAAAGTTCATTTACACAAACCATTTTTGAATCACATGTACATACAATATTCGCATGTTTGTTCGCTGATATCACATCAACAAACAGCCTTTAATAGTTCACTGGAAACAGGTCTCTCCAGAGAAAGGAGGTTATGGCCGAATATATGTGTATTTTAACGTGGGAAAGCCAATTTTCTGCATGAATGGGCATGAATGAGGGCCGGCTTGACCGGAATGATACCACGGCCTCACAGAAAACTGTTGTGAAAGCGCTTGAGCTGTGTTTCACCGAATGAGTGACGATACAGGAGGCCCATAATCCAAGCTCTTTCCCCATCTCCCTACCCATCCCCTTCTCCACAAAGGCCGACAACGCACATGTGACGCCCTGTTGTTTTAGGTGTTCATGAAAGGCGGTGATAGCTTACCATCATTCGAGACGTCTATTCGTTTTCCAAAAAGACTATACTACGCTGGCCAGACGGGCTTCTATAAGATTTGCGTCAAGTTTTCCTTCTCTTTACATTATGTTATCTTGTGTAGTTTGATACTTTAGCCGGCTCTTACGCCACACATGAGATTAATGGGGACATTCTGTTCGATCACTGCCTTATACATTAACATACAAAAAACGTATTTTTTTGCAGTTTTTTTGCCTCGATGTTAGTAACAGGTAGACGCTTGAAGTGGATAGGCAATGATACGGAACTTTCCGTACGTGAGTCCGACTTACTCTCGGTCGATTTTTAACAGTAGCACTATCTGAGAGAAACGTTGAAACTTAAGTATCCCGTTAGTGTGCGGCGCACGTGAAAGAGTTACCTTTGCTTATTAATTCGTGTGCTATTAAAAAAGTTGCGTTTCTGCCCACTACCCGTATCGCCTGGTTTCGCCTACTTGTGATAATAATCTTAGTTCTGCTCAGTTGGGTGCTTATATTGCAATGTTCTATCAGTTATGCGGTTTTTCTACGTTTTTTGTTATATCCAGTATCTGTTTAATATGCATTTATGCTCATTTTTAATCATTGTTTAGTCTTAGTTGATAAATATCATGAAATAATGTAAAAAGATTTATATTGTAGAGTAATTAATATAGATATAAAGTCTTGTCTTGACATAAATGTTACCTTAACTTTAATGGTTAACAAGAGAGTTAGTAAGACCTATTTAAATAACAAATTCTGNTATAATCTGAATCTCGGAAACGGCTCCAACGATTTTCATGAAATCTTGTACAGTGGGTTTCAAGGACGTTAAATCGATCTGGCTAGGATTAATTTTTATAAAATTTACTTAAAAAAAATACGGAGCAAAGCTCCAGGTACTATTTCTTAAAATAAACTTGACGTTGGAAGTTTAAACAAAATAGGTACAAAAACTCCTCGTACACGCTTAGTAACTTGAAATAAACTAATAATATCTAATCTTGATCTATTACTTACTAACGGCTAAATTAATTGCACGGTTGGCTAGTGGCTTTAAGTGGTCGCCACGCCACTTCCTATTGCGTCAAGTGTGGTGGGTTATAATCCTACATGGGACAACACTTCACGTTATTCACAGATTGTTGTTCTAAGTCTGGGTGTACTTTGTGTCTGTTTCATGTATGTTTTTAAAGTCCCCCGCGACACAGAAAGTTTATTACTAAATGAAATATTTTTAAAAATCCCGGCTACGTATATATATTTTTTAATTTTGGTGTACCCAGTGTCACTCTCACGGCAAAGACGAATCCATTGATACTACTCACATAATAATAATGTGTAAATATAACTAGGGCGTGCCAAAGTAATATTTACACATGCATACATACCTTCATACACACGAAAAACATAACCCTCCTTCTTTCGCAGTCGGGTAAAAAAAGAAAGAAATTAATAGTACCAAACTTCTTCTTTAAGACGTGCTTTGTAAAAAAAAATCATTCTATGAAATTACATTTTAGGAAAAAAAATAACATGATATATGCCTGTTTTAGTTCTTCACAGCGGCTGTTTTAGTTTTCGACATTTTTCAATCATTGAATCTTTTAACCTACTTTCAAAAAGGATCGATTTCTTAGTTCTGCTATATTTTTTTATTTTAGCTACCTCATATAACCATCGTGTGATTTAACAATTTAACGCAGGTTTAATTAGTAATTCAAGATTCTAAAAATTCTAAATCATTTATTCAATTAAGACACTGAGTAACATTTATGACCCTTAAATTGAAGCTACAGATAAAACTCATAAATCGACACAAACAGACGGCACAGCATGTACTGGATTGTTAAGGTAAATTAGTTAAAAACACCAAAATCTGCAGCCTGCCTGTGTCAATCCATAACTTCCAGTTTCCAAAATGCTTATAGCCTTATGAGAAGAATACTGACTAAGAAACTCATAGCCGGCCTTTTTAAAAGTCAGTGTATATATTACGATTATTATGACTACACGGTAGGCCTGGTGGTTTCAGTGGTCGCCACACCGCTTACTACTGCGCCAAGTGTTGTGGGTTCAAATCCTACATGGGACAACACTTTGTGTGATCCATAAATTGTTGTTCTAAGTCTGGGTGTACTTTGTGTCCGTTTCATGTATGTTTGTAAAGATCCCCGCGACACAGGAATTTATATTCCTAATGCGGGAGTTGTCTTTCAAAATAAATATATATATATATATCTTATATATATATATACAGGCAGGGCAGAGTCATTTTGACAGCTTAAAAATAAAAAAAACTATACTAATTATCCCCCTTTGATCTAATTCAAATTTAAAGTATATGTCTCACCTCACTGTTTCCTACTGCTCAATCCCTACATCAAACAACACATTGTTGTTCTGAGACCAAACTCAGAACACCCACTCAACCATCACCAACCCAAGACACAGATGTTCTTGGTGATGGTTTCATTTATCTTTGTGAAGTCACCAGCTATATAGAGCTTTAAAAACAAATATGCCATATTAAACATATTGTATAAAGTGGACGAGTATATTATGTATATAATATGGTTTAGAAGTAGCGGGGATGCGCAGTAACCTAATAATTCACGGTATGACGTCATGGTGACCCGCCCATGCTACATTCTTGCATTAATAGCCAGCTTTATATGCACGACATGTATAAAGAGTAGATATTCGTTTTTAATACAACTTTACTAGTGCGATGTAGGGGAAATTATTTAACCTTGAGATTACAATTCTCATTTTTATTTAATTGGGAAACGGGATCTGAGTTTTTAAATTACTAGTCGGTATCTGCTACGATAGACTAGTTTTGCGTAAGATGGCTGACAGGGGGGGGGGGGATGCGAGAAGTGGAAGATCGAACCAAGGAGCACGCAATTGGAGAAGCCTAGGTCCAGTGGTCTGCGATAAGCTGATCATGATGATGTACTGATAATTAAGCCTTATATACGGTGACATGGCGTCTGTAAGATGGCATTGTTAATAATAACAATGAGGTATAGAGGTATATGTTTTTAAATGGGTAGATAATGGTTTAAAGGAGAACCACGCTTCTGCTGAATTAAGAATATTTGCTATACAGTTAAATTTTGTACAAGAATATCAAATTAACACTACAGAAGAACAGTCTACCTGTCATGACAAGAGTCTAAACTTTTATTTTAGGCAAATTAAAATTGGGCTGGGTTTAGAATAACGAACAAAGACCTAGAGCGAGAACAAGAGCTTTCTTTCTTAATCTTTTAGTGTAAACGCTTAAACCCGAACGGCGCTTAAACCCCAAGGTTTAAGCGGTCGCCGCGCCGCTTATGGACCAAGTGTTGTGGGTTCAAAACCCACACAGGAAAACACGATGTGGGATCCACAGATTTTTGTTCTGTGTATGTATATTCTTTGTGTCCGTTTCATGTATGTTTGTAAGTAACCCGCGACACAGGATGTAGAATAAAGCGGGAGTAATCCTTAAATAGAAACGAACAAGAATGAGACAGAAGAACTAGAATTCTCACGAAGATGCAGCTGTTCGCCCACTATAATGCCGTTTACACCGAGCGGGCATTCTTTTTTTTTTTTTATATTTAAGCTGCCAAAATGACTCTGCCCTGCCTGATGGAAAGCATGAGCAGAATCCAAGACTGGTGGTCACCATCCTCAATGGGAATGCAGCATGGTGACCCACACTATGGCGGCCTGGGGGGAAGGGGGGGGGGTGAGGGGGATAGGGGGCGTTGGATGGGGGTATGGGCCTCCGGTATCCTCACTCACTCGATGAAACACAGCGTAAGCGCTGTTTCACAATTCTTACACACATTCTTAGAATATGGTACAGATTTTTTTTGAACGCTGACAGAACGACGAAAGAATGGTCTATGTCTGTTAACACTAAAATATTTAATAGAATGAGCATTCGTTCGTTTGATGTAATGAATTAATTGTTATTAAAACAAGAAGTTCAAAGTTAGACCACTGGGCTGTCTCTCCAGTATCTTTTACAAGACTCTCGCTCTTGTCTACTATAAAATTTGTTAAGAGTAAATCGTTTCAAAATATTTAGGATCTATCAGCGTCAATTTTAAATCATGCTCGGTTCCAGCGCCCACGGCGACTTTTTGTACTGAGCATCGCTACTAACGCGCTTTAGTCGCATTTGCAAGGCGCTACAGAAGCGATGCCAATGCGCTGCGAACGCGCTACAGGATCGCGACTATATCGATAAAAAGGGAGACCTGGTTGGACGACATCGGGGGAAGAATGGAGGGAGGGTGGCACGTGAGTGGAGAACCGAGTTTGCATGGCGGCTGAGTCGTGGTTATGTGGGCGAGGGCACACAGCTAGCGACTGCATCGCGACTGTATCGATGTAAACGCGCGACAACATCGCTACTGCATCGCTGCAAAAAGCCGCCATGGGCAAGGGCCCTAGCGTGATGTAATCTATCCTATCTTATGCACGCCTTATAAAATTTATATGGCATACCAACAGCACACATATGACACAGTTTTGAAAACGTTACACATTATTATTATCTAGTATGCATGTCTATTACAGGTACACAACATTCACCATATGAGATGGCACCTAACAACATTGTTTTAATAGTAAGGTAATAGTTACAAAAATCCAAATACTAAGGAAACTTAATACTACTTAATTATAAATTACAATAGGCATGTTGACAGTTACCAAGAACCGCAAAATTTATCTATTTATCTGATGGAATGGGGCTTATACAATAAAACAATCGTATTTGTTTTCCTGTATAGAGCGACATTAACAGTTGATTAACAAAAATAAAACCACAAAATATAGCAATCCGCCATGTTAAGTTGAACACCAATCAGAGCGAGTTACGTCACGTATGTATATAGGTCACTTTGTTCGGATATAATGGACGAACACTTTACTATTATTATGAGCTATAATTGACACTGGTTAACAAATGTTGACCAGATAACGTGGCGTCACAAACAGACGTCATGACGCCGCCAAGCGTTTTGGCGGGAATTTCAAGCTTGAAATTTAAAACGCATTTTTTTCCTACTTAAACAGTATTTTTTGTATATCTTTGTTGTATTCGACAATAGGAGATACTTGCGAACATCATAAAAAAGTTTTTCAAAATTGGTCATCATGCTTATTACAAGAATTTAAGGTTCAAAATCGATTAAATAGTTTCGGAGTTTATCTCAAGCAACAACCTGACACGAGAATCCATGAATGGGCACAGTGATATCTGTTATAAAAATATATTGTTAGCAAAAGATCGTGAAAAGGAACTTCCTGATTGCGTCAAGGAAAACTGCTTTCTGTCAGCGGAGTTGCAAGCAGCTGCAGCTGCCTACGCGCATTTTCATTGACAGACTGAGTGAAACCTTTAATATTGTCTTTGTCTACACTAATATTATAAGGCTGAATAATTTGTTAGCTTGAAATCACTAATCTCAAAAAGTTCTAGTTCGAATTTAAAAAAAATATTTAAGTGTTGGATAACACTGGAATAACTTTTAGTGTTAAACAGCTAAATTAATTTTTATATCCATTCACTTAAATTCTTTGACATTCTTGTTTTTTTTTCTCTTTTCGCACCGAAACTGCCCATAAATTTGTATTTGTTTTTTTTCGTCCCGATGTTGCCTGTAAGAAATTGCTTTTTAGCGATAAGGCCGCCATTTGTACATGGTAATTCAATTGAAATGTTATTTTAATATAAACTGTTATATATAAATAAAGTTATTCTTTTCTATTCTATTCTGATGTTAGTGTAGACAAAGACAATACAGTTAAATTAATCTGATTTAAAATGAAAACCTATCCAGGTTACGCGACAAGCTTTTATATTCTATAAATTCTGTAATGACATTATTATAAGTTGGTAGTAAAAAATTCAAGGTATACTATATATTTCATTCTTTTTAGGGCATTGCTATAGAAGCTGGTTATTGAAATGTTATTTAATTTATTTTTTAGCTAAGTAAAAACAATCAATATTCAATTAGAAATAAGATTCTGTGAATGCAATGCTTAAAAGGTGAAGTGGAAACGTGCTACAGCATGAATAAACCTCATAATAATTAACTGGTTGTGGAACACTATGGTATTGTTTCTTATCATCGTAGGCCTCTTAAACCCAACAATGACAATACCGTTTATTTTACTGTTACTTGTTTTAAGTTCTATTCTTTTTCGATGATATGGCAACCAGCTGGTTAAGCTTTTTCTGTAGGATCAGCTATTTCTGTCAATGTTAAGTATTTAAAGTCTTCAAGTCTTCGTCGTGATGAAATTAGTGATTAAAAAATATAACAAATGTAGATGAGATGAAATGGGAACCGCCTTGAAAACAAAAACGATCTTCCCTTAGGTTCTCTAACAGTTTTATAAATTTAATCCTGTTATTTTTTTAGGTTAGTATTTTTTTCGAAAAGTTTGAAAGATTGTACTTTAACTTATATGTTGAAAAAAGTTTGGAAGATTTTAGACCGATACAACGAGATGTTAACCTCCTTGTTTTTTGCATAAAGGCATCCATTTAAAAAAATGCTTACCCGCAAATGTTTTAGTGCAAAAATATAGCTATGTATAGGCAAATAGAAACACATAGAATATATTTTTGTTATAATAAATATATTGTCGCTACAGTTAGGATAGATAAGTCTCAGGTGCTGGCCATAAGGATCAAAAGGGAGTACCACACGATCTCTTTTGAGGCGGCAAGTCTCCTGGCCGGAACTCCACCATGGGACCTAGAGGCGAGAGCCCTTGCAGCTATTTATCAGTGGCGCAAGGAGGCGCGGGAGTTGGGTAGGAGTCCTGAGACTCGAGAAATCGAAGATCAGAAATCCCAACTAAGCCAGGTCCTCGCGGAGGAATCGAAGAAACGACTTGGACGAATTGGAGCGCTGGGCACACCGTTATTGCGGCAGTAAGACCCGTTATGGAGGATTGGCTCGAGAGGCGTCTCGGGACCCTCTCATATCGGCTGACACAAGTCATCACTGGAAAGGATTCTTCGGAGATCATCTGTGTCTGATCTGCAAGGAGCCAACGCCTTAGTGCCACCACTGCGATGGCCAGACCGTGGACACGGTGCTCCACACGCTGGCAGAATGTCCGGCGTAGGACGAGCCGAGGCGTGATCTCATGGCGGCCATCGGGATGGGGGTTCTCTGACCTGGTAGCATGATTGTGGCCATACTGCGGAGCGAAAGCACGTGGAACTCCATCGTTTCTTTCTGCGAGGAAGTTATGCTTGCCAAGGAAACTGCGGAGCGGGACCGAGAGAGATCTAGAGCTCTAGAGAGATCTAAAGGGCCAGGTATCGCAGGCGGTTCGGGTGCCGGAGATATCAGAATGATCTCCGTCTGCCATAAGCGCAAGCCGGAGGGTGACAGATAAGGCTAGCCTAGCAGAAGCAGGCTCGGATGTAGGCGCGGACGCTGCGGAGCGTGTGCGCCAAGGGAAATAGTAACGGGAACATCGAGGTTCCCACACAGTAGGGGGTCATCTAGGAACAGTAGGTGGTCCGAGGTACGTCGGGGTTCCAGGGTTTTCCTTTCTAGGGTGCAACTGGTTCCCCGGCTAATAGTGCCCCAGACGGCGTGCGGTTTTAGTCGGTTCGAGTCCGATATGCCATGGGAGATGGTATCCGAGGGGATTTCCGCACGACGAAATAAAAAGGGTAGATAAGCCTACGATATTCATCAGGAACTTGAATTGTAGACGCCCAAAGTAGTGTTCGAAAGGTCCGACGCAGGTAGACCGACCTAACGATGAAAGGGCCATGCGGATTCGTGAACTAACCCTCATTCTGATAAATCGTAGCCCTTTTTGATGGGCCGTGTTTATTTTGTTTTTTTTCTCAACTCCCCAAAGCAGCTATGATAATAGCTAAGTTTTTTCAGAAAAGTGACGGCGGCTCAAAGTAAATTTGAACCCGCCGTGCCGCATAACTAGTTGAAATTATAGGTATTGTACATTCGTCGATTTTCGATCATTGTTTGGACTTTTGTTATTACTATAATACATTGAATTTAATTAGGATATACCATTTTCAGTTTTATAAACGACTTTATAAAATGAAAATTATTAAAATGAAACTAAAGTTAAACGAATTTAAATTTTGGTCAGAAAAAGAAAGCGAGTTAAAACTTATTAATCAATATACTACTTTATATTAATTACATATCTATATTTATTTATTTATTAAAGCTTTATGCATATTCGTACGTGACGGACGGACTAAATGCAAAAGGCATTCTCTTCCAGTCAAACTTAGGATATTACTAGTGTATACCTTAGGGTATAGGTTTCTTTAAAATCCATCTCAATTTCATCAGTATTAACTTTAATCAAAATTGTCTTTCAAATATAGAGACTGAGCGACATGATAATGATTCATCAAAACGTATACATATTTTACGCAGCATAAAAAGAACAAATGTTTTACATGAAAGTAACGAAATTAAAAAGAACGTTAATTACTATGGAACATCAAAAAGGTTTATTTCTTTTAATGTTCAAAGAAAATACCAAGTGTTGTATATTTAATTAGAAAAAAAGTATAAAACTGTATTCGTCCAAAAAGCAGAAGCAGTTTTGTTTTTCATCTATACGAAATTAACTGGCAAAATATTAGTCATTTCAATTTCAGAAAGAACACAATTTAAAAAAAGAACGATGACAAAAAAAGGCGCGTTCGAATCTCAATTTGATAATAGTTTAAAAATCACCAATTGTTTCCTTATACTATCCGGCATCAAAATATATAAACAACCTTGGAATAAATTCTTGGAACATTTTGTAAATCACCAGCTATTTTATTACGACCTCCTTATATTACACACAGTTATATTCGGCGAAATCTATGGGGTTATAGATTGCATACAAACGGGAAAATCTTTAGTGAAGCTATCATTGAACCTGCCATGCATAACAATTTGTGCATTGGCTACGGTGAAAATTATATTCTTACACATTAATCGACGTATTCTTATCGATGTGTGTTATAAATTGAAAGAAATACACTGCGAAAATGATAAAGGAGATTTTGTAGATGATGATTTTAAGCGGAAAATTGTATCGAAGGGGGTTAAAATACTTCGAGTATTTGTTCTACTCTTTTTTGCTATTAGTGTTATTGTTATAGCGATGTTTTGTATTGTCCCCGTATTGTTGATGGCCTATGATTATCAGAAGACGGGAGTGCTGGAGGTTATTTATCCTTTTATAGTAAAGTATCCTTACTTTGAAGTTTACAAATCGTCATGGTGGCCGTTAATTTACTTTCATCAAGTTTTGGCAAGTGAGTATCTGATCATATTTTTACCTTGCTGAGAGCGTTAGTCATGCGATGCTTAGTTTAAACAGGTTTTTTTCTATTTAAAACCCTAACAGGCCATTTAGGTACCATGTGTGCCTTATCTCATGTTGCTCTAAATGTTTCTATTCGATACCAGGCTTAAAATGTTATAAATAATACAAAGTAAATTATCTTTCTTTGCAAAAGTTAATATAATGAAGAATGTCATAATATCTATGTTAACTATTCATATAACTACACATTACACTACTTCAGAATTTCTCGTGCATTCCTAATTGTTATGTGGCACACAGCCATTGTTATGCTTCAAAGAATTAGCTGTGTCATACAAGGCGGATTTTCCTTAACTATTTTATTTTTTATCGCTGACGTTTTTTCGTCAAGACAAAATAATAATCTTCACTGGTAAAAATAGATCTTGTTAATTTTAATAAACAGAACAAAACAAAAACTGTCTAAAGCATCACGTTATACTCCATTTTATTATTAGTTTACAGAAAAAGTCATAAACCGTTAAGACAACTTACAAAGTTATAACAAAACGCATCCCAGCATCTATTTTTCGTCTAGAATTTTTTGTAACAATTATTGGCCGAAAATTTCAAATTGAATAAAGAAAGTATTCGAATAAACGATAAATTTAAAAAAAGAAAGCTTAAAACATTATGATTCCTTTTTTAAATGTTCACTTGCCGCCATTTTACTATAGCATATTTTATATCAACGTTAAATACTTAACATGTACGTCTTTGATTTGTAAACTTTGCATTACCCTAATGTAGAAATAATTTTTTAGCTGGTGTGACGTGTGTCAACTTATTTGGATGTGATACTCTTCTTTTTGCCTTGTGCTCATACATTGATATTCATTTTCGTTTACTGGGACGGCGATTTGAAAATATAGTCTCCGATTCTATAGAAAAAACTAATAAGAATTTGTCAAAAGCAGTGAGACGACATCAGGAGTTAATACAGTAAGTGTAGATAGCTTAGTGAATGTATTTATGTTTTTTATTTATTACTTTAACGTCTATATAGGTCTGCATTCGTTTAACAATTGTTGGTGGTTAAAAAATAGACGAATTATTTTGCTAAAGAAACAAAACTATGTTGACATTGATTTTAGTAAGAACTGAAATAAGTTGAAAGATTTATTCGAAATGGGGGAGTTGTTTAAATGTATATTACATACCAGACGTAAATTGACTAGGCGAATCAAGTGACCGTACTATCTTTAACCAGACCTGTGCTTGTGTAACCTCCATGTTTTATGTCAAAGGTATATTGAATTTTAGGTTTGCAAAACAACATGTATCTCTTTGAGTAAGATTTTATCTCAGAAGTGAATTTGCTGTCAGCTATTGAAATAAATATATTACGGAAACTGAATAATAAACTTACATTTTTATTGTTTGGTTTCGTAAAAGGAGAAAGGAACGTTTATTTATTTATTGTGATCTGTCGTTTGGCTATGACTAAGAACACGTGGAGATATTAAAATGAGAATAAATAACAAACATTTCATGTTTATTACCTTTTGAAACTGTTGACAAGACATTTGAAATATGCGACCATTTATAGAGTAGGTGCTCCCTATTAATACAATTATGTAGCCCCAGAAATGTAAATCATTTTACCGTAGGAGATCCATACTTCGACACGAATGGGCCGGCTTGACCGGTAAGAAAACCGGTATAAAACAGCGCCTGCTCTGTGTTTTACTTGTGAGTGAGTGAGAATACCAGAGGCACATACCACAACCTCTCCCCCTAGCCCCTCTCCCCATACCCCTCCTCATCCCCAAAGTCCAGCAATGCACTTGTGACGTCTATCCCATAGAAAAAAATTGAATTGTAACTTAAATGTAGGTTAAATGAGTAGAGAATGACGAAAGCAAATATGGATGGATTGGGTGATAGAGGACATGTCTGGGTAGGAAGTAAGTTCACCCCGGGATGTACCTCAGTCATGAGGTACGGCAGGGGGACTCCAGAAGCCGCTGATGCGTTCCTGGAGCTCCTCCAGACTGCTGAGGTAGGCCGCTGCGGTGGTTTAGTGGGTAGACCGGTTCGCCGGGAGTACCACACACGCCCTTCGTGTCCCCGACGGAGGGTATTGTGCGAAAAACATTCCTGGCGTAGGTAAGTAAGGTAGGAAGTAAGTACCACAACTGACTTCCTACCTAAACTACTCAGCGGTTCAGTCTGATGAGTGGCAGAAGACAATAAAATAAACTCACCACACCGACCCTGAATAAAGTTGAGAAAAAAAAAATACTACAGCACAAACTTACGTTGTTTTCAACATAAACAGGTTATTAAATAAAACCGGGGAGAACTTCCAGTAATAATTTAAATACAAATGTAAATTTGTATGTTATATAAGCTTCCCTCCAGAGTTGTGCGTGATGTATGGGGTTCGACTTCCGGGTCAGATCAAATGTTTGTAAGATCTGCAAATACATATTTGTTTCAAAGTATGGGAGTCTTCTATAAAAAAAGGTATATAAGTATTCTATAAGTCGATCTAGTTTTCATAGTACAAGCTCTGCTTAGTTTTAAGTTAGATGTCGTTGTGTGTTTGATATCTGAAATATTAAAAAAATAATACATACATATCTGATAACAGAGATACAGACAAAAACATAAATCATTCGTCTATGGTAACGATAACTTAATCTAATAGATTATAAATAATAAAAGGAAAATGAGCATCAAATTGCATTATAAACGACAAATTAATATGTATGATAATTGCGTTCCATTAAACGCAATAGCTTTTTATTTGCATACAGGTTATTGAATGCATTCACCGGTAGGCTATATAGCCAAGAACAATAGCCTATGCTAAATAGCCCATAAGTTAAGAGACTTAATGAATTATAAGGAGAATGGTTTCATAAAACTACTCATTAGTTTTATGCGCTTTTGAGTGATTTCCAAAGTAATTATTTTTTTACGACCGCATTTGGTATGCTTCTGAAAATAATCTTATCATGCATACTCTGTCTTATTTTCTGTCTGTTACGGTTTCTCGGCTAAACCGCTACATCGATTTCAATGAAATTTGACATGGCAATACTTTTGTTTTTGAGGAAGGACCTTGTCTACGTTTTACCGTGAAAACTAACCGACCAGGAGCGATTCAAATTAAAACGATATAATATACGATAGATGTAGTTTAATATACTATATATTTGATGAAAATAAGAAGTAAGTTACTGTAAGAGCTCCTTTATATACTGAAAACTTTGAATTATTAAGATAACCTTGGGAGAACCACGCTTTGGCATGAATGGGCCGGCTCGACTGGAATGATACCACAGTCTCTTAGAAAAATGATGTAAAACAGCACTTGCACTGTGTTTCATGGAGTAAGTGAAGGTACCGACCCATACCTCAATCCCTATCCCCATTCACAAAAGGCCGGCAACGCACTTGTGACGCTTCTGGTGTTGCGTCTACATGTTTTCCCCCTATTCCATAAAAAAAACAGTATGAATAGGATACCTAGAACAACATGGAAAATGAAATTTTTTAAATGTATAAATAAACTCGCAAACTCTACAAAGCAACGTATTATCTGTGTAGTCGGTGATAAGGAAAGTCACCATGCCCATCCATCACGGGGATGTAGTAATAGGCAGAGTACAGGAGCAAATAACTATCAGCGCAACTACTACTGCATCTAAATGAGTCTGGAAACTCTTAGTTCTACTATCTTCTCTTAGAGAATCTTGGATACATAAATGTATTTTTTTCATATAAATACATCATTGCCCTTCATCTTTGTCCACTGCCGTGCAAGTCTCTCGTAAGGAGATTTTGGTCTATTAAACCCAACTGGCCAGGCAGGTTGGTATATTTCAGTCCAGTTTTCCTTCTCATTTATCATACTGTACTTACAACTTGAATATCTATCTGTTTTTATATATACTAGCTATTATATCATATATTCAGTGAATGGATGACCAAATGTAACTCGGTATTTTTTTAAAAATAAAATTTTCTAAAAATGAATCCTATCATATCGATTTATTGCCCCCGAAACCCTTTGCATACTAAATTTCACATTCAATATTTTTTATATATGGCAAAACAACGTTTGCCGGGTCAGCTAGTAAATAAATGAATTGCTCCTTTAAAGGTGTTAGATTATATACATACGTAATATATTTTCAGTTTGGTGAATCAAACGGAACTGTTGTATTCAAAATCCAGTTTGTTTCACATCATCACCGCATCTTTCTTAATTTGTCTCAGTGCTTTCATCATTACGGTGAGTTGGTTTCATCATATATATTATTTCTGACTGCCTCTGTGGCGCAGTGGTAGCGATACGACAGCTGTGCTAGAGGTCTCGGGTTCGTATGATCTGCAAGTATTTGTTTCGGAGTTTGGGTGTTTTCTATGTATAATATGTATGTATTTACAAAGAAAAAGTATTTAAGTATTAATATCAGTTGTGTAGTATCCATAGTACAAGCTCTGGTTAGTTTGGGATTAGATGGCGTTGTGTGTTAAAATGTCTGAAAATATTTATTTATTTCTAGAACTTATTATTTTGACTCTGACAAATCTGCATCAATCTAAAGCTAATAGTACTATATGATATATAGTACTATTTAGTAATAGTACATGAGAAGTAGTAGTGTATAATAGGTAACTATTAATGTTATTGCGGGTAAAATAATGCCATAATAAGCTTTCTTAGTGTGAGTCATCATGCTGCATTTTCTGCATTAACAGTGAATATGGTGACCACAACTCTTGCATTCTGCTCATGCTTGCCATGAGGCAGAATGGAGTCACTTTGGCAGACTGATATAAAAAAGACAGCTAAAGTTTGGCTAGAACTTAGCAGTGAAAGGAATAAAAGCCCCGCTTAATAGCCTATGATAGTTAAATTATTTGTAAATTTTAAAATACCGTTTTTTATTGAAAGCAAAAACATACATAATATGTATAAAATAATGTCAGAAACTTAAGTTGTCTTCTTCAGAGAAACATGACTGCAAAATCAGTTATGCATTTATCGATCTAAATGTATTCCAGCAATTGTTAGCGCTCCAGAGGATCACGTCACCACGTCGCAATTGCATTTGTTGACATCGATCGCTTGAGAAATCATTCGTTGTCATATAATGATATAAATATATATACATACAGTGAGGACGCTAGACGTTATTTCCGTTAAATACGTTTATAAATTCTCAGAGACAGGGAAAGTTGTTCGAAGACTGGTTTTAAAAAAATATATAAAGATTAGCATAATATTAATGACAAACTTCAGTTACAAACGACTTTTGAGTATAAAAGTTGCCAGCAAAGTTTGCAAAATACGTAATAACTTAAATATAATTTAATTTACTAAGTGAATATAAAGATGAATTATGAATTCTTTTATTACTTGATGGTTTAGAGGTTTGTCTAACAGACTAGTATGATAAAGTTCACGTATTTGGTCCCGTTCAATTCAAACATTCGTGTGCATGTATATTCAATGACATCTATATACGCATTAAAGAACAAAACCTAATGTGCATTTACATTGAATATGTTTATTATCGAGTACCCATTTGAGATTCTAGATTCCACGTACAACGGCCCAATCAGGAGGCTAAGTGCGGAAATAGCCCGGCAAAACAAATCTCCTCATAGTTCAAGCTGTGCTTAGTGTGGTAGTAGATGGTATTATGTTAATGTGATAAAATATAATGATTATTTCTAGATTGCAGATGAATTGAATGTGAAATTAGCGTATTTTACTTTCCTGGCGATGTCCCTGTCACAAATATCAATGGTCTGCTTCTTCCCAGATATGTTAATGCGATCGGTAAGTCTTTCATTGAATACTTCTAGTAGTAGTAGTCTTTTATAATAAAACTAGCTGTCGCCATTATTTTAAATAATTTATAGTATTTACTCGACTACGACAAAGCCAAAAGGGAAGGGTAATTGGTATTTTAGGCGATATGTGTATGTTTGTGAGTTCTACCCTAGGGCCTAAACTACTGAACCTTTTTTAATTAATGAGGTGTCAATAGATTCTGTTAATAGTCCGGGTAACATATGCTGTATAATTTTTTCAAAATAGTTTACGTAGTATTTACAGTTTTTTTAAACTTCTATACAAACGTGCATTCCTTATTTTACCTGCTTCGGAGTAAATTTTCCAATACTAATCTAATAAAATTTCAAGTTTGTAGACCCAGTGGCTTAAGATCTGACAAAATTTCAAGTTTATAGCCCTAGGGGCTTAAGATCTGACAAAATTTCAAGTTTGTAGCCCTAGTGGCTTAAGATCTGACAAAATTTCAAGTTTGTAGCTCTAGTGGCTTAAGATCTGACAAAATTTCAAGTTTGTAGCTCTAGTGGCTTAAGATCTGACAAAATTTCAAGTTTGCAGCCCTAGTGGCTTAAGATCTGACAAAATTTCAAGTTTGTAGCTCTAGTGGCTTAAGATCTGACAAAATTTCAAGTTTGTAGCAATCTGTGTTGATGTATCATTCAGTCTGGTAGAGCAGCTAATTAAAAAATAAAAAAGTATATGGCTAACATTTAATATACACAACATTACACGAAAATTTTAAATTGTTTCATTATTATAAATATACTCATTATTTGGTCACACACTGTTTGTAATTGTATATTCTCTTTTATTTTTTAATTCAAAACGGACTTTTTTCTGACTACATATATTTTATAAGACACAAGAGTTTAAATATATTAACTAGACAAATAATATATTTTTAATTCAAGTAGTTTTCAAGTTAACATGGACAAGTAGACCTTTTATGGAAAACAGGCAAAAAGGCAAACGACAGTTTTAATGAGTGAGCGAAGACATGAGGAGCTGGTCTCCTATTATCAACTTACCGGTTACTTGATAACCGAAACCTATTATAGCCCCCTTTCTTCCGCCTTCTAAGTTCAACAAGTGTCAAAAAGTTCATCCGCATCATCGCCTGCTGGTAGCCAAAAAACTGGTCGCATTGCTAATTGTATTTATTTTTATTGAATAGGGGCAAACGAGCAAACGAATCGCCTGATGGTAAGCGATTACTGACAGATCGATGAGTCACAAGTGTGTTGCCGGCCTATGGTGGATAGGGAAGGAAGGGGGGAGGGAGGAGTTGGAGTATGGGCCTCCGGTATCCTCACTCACACAGCGCAAAGCTTTCTCTGAAGTCACTCCGGTTGAGCCGGCCCATGCATGCCGAAGCGTGGCTCTCACGCGGTTTATCTCTGGCTGCCATTTTCTGGCACAGAGGTGCTAGAAAATGGTCAGCCTTCAAGTTCACTTAGTTACTCAGCTAATTTGTTTAAAAATAGCGCGAGAACTCTCATCCCATCAACCCTAGCGTCTCAATCGCTTAATTCAGAAATGTTTTTTGTACATTTATGCCGTTTGTCGCTTTACGCAGATGTAGCAGCTAAAGAAATTGATTTTAAAATAAAATTATGGGATGCACAACACTTCTTACTGTGACTAACTTTCAATAATTATAAAATATTTTTTTATAAAAAAATATACTGCGTATTACAATTACAAAACCCCCACAACCCGATAACTAAGTGATAACAGTATAATTATAATATTAATAAGTATTTGGGTCATCCTATCTTTCAGAGTACGGAAATAAGCGAGTCTGTTTACAAATCTCCTTGGTACGAAGCCGACGAGGACGCTAAGAAAATAGTACTACTTGTTATAATCAGGTTAGTCTCATACACTTACTAACTGAGCCCCGCGGTGTTATCCGCAATATAACATCAGGTAACGCCCTGAGGCGAAGCTAGTCTAAAAAAGATAGCCTAAGTTCCTCTTTATATCGTGAGCTATCAGTTATAAAAGTCCCCTCAAAATCGGTCTAGCCATTCCAGAGATTAGCCAGAACAAACTTACAGACAAAAAATTGATAGAAATATTATTTTGGTATATGTACCGTGTATCCTACTAATATAATAAACGCGAAAGTTTCTATGGATGGATGTTTGTTACTCTGTCACATAAAAACTACTCAACGGATTTGGTTGAATAACTGATACATTAGAATAACACATAGGCTACTATTTGCCGCGATAACCGGCATATACGTGGGCGGAGTCGCGAGCATAAACTAGTACATACATATATTATGCATTTAGTAAGAAAGCGGTTTTTTTAATATTATAAACAGATTTTCCAATTTTATTTATTTGCATAGAATAAAGTACTAAGGCGGTTCAAATATGATGGAGACAAACACTGTAGATGTGCGAGCAGGTATATTTTGAAGGTCGTGATCGTGAATATGTGATAGTTAGGTCCCTTACGAACAAAGTGGCATAGTTTTCGTCGGGAGCGCACATTTCACGCGCGTCTTATGACCATGTGTGAACGTTAAATGCCGACCACCGTTGCGAAACGTATTGTTACACATTTTTAGTGTGGGAAGGCGTTAAAAACACGGAAAATTTTCTGCGTAAGGCAAAATCAGTTCTGCTGTTTAAATAGGTCAAAGCATTCAATGACAGGCACCAAACCGTCGAGAATGAGCCAGATGATCGTTGACCGCGAACCATCATCACACCAGACTACATTCGCCGCGTAGAATATTTCATTTTGGAGGACCGTAGGATGAATTTTCGAGATATTTTGACTGAAATTGGCATCAGTATTGATAGTGTAGAGTCTATCATCCACGAACACCTTCAATACCGTAAATAACGGCGCGATCGCGCGTTAATTAACTATTGAACTTCGAGAAAGAATTCGCTGCGACTCGCACGCTCGATACAATATCGTGATTGGGAAGGGAAGTACTCGAACACCCCTCCCTACAGTCCAGATATATTATCCTGTGACTACCATACTTTTGGACCACTGAAAGAGGCCCTCGGATGTCAAAGAACACCGGCGATAAGGTAGAGAAGTTCGTGCGTACATGATTGTCTGAGTTGCCTAAGGAAAATGTGTAACTAGTAAAGAAAGTACCTAGATATACTGTACATTTTTGTAAGTTTATTTGATGGTAAATTCTACTATCGAACAAATTCGTATATTTAATGTACTTGTCAGAGCATTTGTCTCCATGATATTTGTAATAACGGTGAGTCGAACTTTTTATTTTACCTGTTACACACAAGTTCAGTGGTACTACCCCAGTACTACAAACGGGTGGTTCGTACAAGTACTCTGAAAAGGGAAAATAAACCTTTTGACATCGTAGTACAATGAATTTGGTAATTTTTTTTATCTATTTACACATATTTTATATGTAATACATGTACTAATACCACTGTATTCTTATTAGCCATCTAGTAGCGGTCATTACTTAATCAATTCGTTACACAATACCGAAAATTTGTTATACAGTGTTTTGTTCCATAATTAAATTTTTAAGTACTTCTTAAGATTGTATAGAAACTATACTTCGCATCTATGTAATTGGACCTACTTATGCAGCCAGGAACCAATTCACACACATACCAAAATCGTGCTTCTACCTATAAGGAGATAAGGTAAATTATCTCGAATTTAGCATGTGTGAATTGGTACCTTGTTCCATAAGTACGTCCAATTGTATTTTGAAGGAAAAACCTGTAATTAAGCATTTTGGAGTTAATTATGGACAGCAATGAAGGTAGGCCAATTAAATATTTTTTTATTTGGCATACAATCGTGTTTTTAGCGATATTAAATTATTATTTTTACCTGTTATTGTTTAGAAACTAAAATCTGAAATTCATAATTATCTAATAATAGCTAACCCAGCAAACTTCGTATCACCATTTTTCGACTTTTTTCACCATTCACCGCCATTTTTCATGAATATTTTTTAAACTTTAAATAACTTTTTTAGTATCTATACCCGCCTCAGCTTTCTACGGGAAGTGTACAGTTACGGGATCAAGATAATTTAAAACATCTGGTTCTCTTTTAATTTTCTCCTATACAACCCTAGTCCTGACTATAAAAACCACAAAAAAGAATTATCCAACTTGGTGCAGCCAATCGGAAGTTATGCGCGTACATACATATTGGTGATTCATTTTTATTTATATAAATTCATGATAATAAAATTTTACATTGCGTTTTTTGTGATGTTTTGTTTCGTCATAAAATGTAATATTATTTCTTTGTTCTTCTTTTTCTTCTTCTAATCAGTTTGGTGCTCGTATGTAAGGAATACCGGCTCGACCGGATTGTACCACGGCGTCACAGAAAACCGGCGTGAAACAGCGCTTGCGCTGTGTTTCAACAAGTGAGTGAGGATACCGGAGGCCCTTACCCCAACCCTACCCCCATCTTCTAAAGGCGAAACAACGCACTTGTGACGCCTTTGGTGTTGTGGGAGTCCATGGGCGGCGATTGCCGCCTATCCCATAAAAAAACTGTATATCTTACACTACGGATGCAGACCAGTTTTTCGGCCAGTCCGATATCTTCCTGGCAAAAGTGATGTTGATGATCATGGACATCTGAACTCAAACCAATCACGTATCCTCATATAAATATACCTATTTAAATGTAACAAGTTCTATGCTCGATTTTACAGGTCCCAGAAAGCGTGTAAGCTGACCGCTTGGAGGTTCCTAGATCTAAACCTAACAGCATTTACACGGGTATTTATCAAATTAAAATTACACAACACTTTAATGGAACTAGTTCTTATGATGACTGGATTATTGGTTAACTTTACTATGAAAAATCTTTGAAGTTTGTAAGATCAACCGTGATCTTTAAAAATGTATTTTAAAGATCTTTTATTGCAAGAATTAATCTTCTTATATCTGCCTAACATTCATCGCGAGGGGATAACCAATGATTCACTTGAGAAGTTAAATTTTAAATTTCATACGTTAAACATCCATTAAAAGCTACACTCCTGTTTTTCAGATTTTGAGTTCATCGTGGTCTTATTTTGCGCTTCTGAAGACAATGTACAAATAAAACGTGGACTTCAGACTTTCTACACATGTTTTCTTTCTGTATTAGTTCGAACACGTGTTTTAGATTTCTCTCAACGTTTGAAAAATTTTGTAACATCACTAGTAGGGACTTTTTTTTCATTACGTGGTTAAACCCCCTCGGGCTTTCACCCACCGGGGTTTACGGGGCGGTGTGTCGGAATCGAACTGACTAAAAGGTGTGCCACTCTGCGCCTGAGACGGGAGGGATCCGGGAACCGCTTTCTTACGCCATCCGGACCCCTCCCAGATCACTAGTAGCGACTGGTCTAACTTCACAGTTTAAGACGAGCATACAACGATAAACATATTTCAAGATCATGGATGGAAAACACGCAGGACTAAGGAGTTATTACTATTCCAATATGATGATAGAATCTCATAATAAAAGTTATCGCACTGATTAGTATATTTGACTGCTTCTATAGCGCAGTGGTAGCGACTGCTGTGCTGTGTCCGAGTCGGACCAAATGTTTCTATGACCTGCAAATATTTGTTTCGGAGTTTGGGTATTTTCTATGCATAATATGTATGTGTTTACAAAAAAGGTAAATATGTATTTATATCTGTTGTCTAGTACCCATAACACAAGCTCTGCTTAGCTTGGGACTAGATGGCGTTGTGTGTAAGATGTCCAAAATAAATATATTTTTTTAAATTTACATCTCGCGCCAGGCACTATCTTCCTTGTCTACTTATAGTCAGTTCAATGGTAGATTTTCAAATAATTATCCTGAAACGATCTTCATTGAAGCAATTTGAAAATATTTGCGTTTACGCCACCAATTAACTTCTAAGGATTTCTTTAATGGAAATATATCTTTCTAATAGTAAAAGATTTATTAAAATTTATCATTAGTTTTGCTATTTATTAATTATAGTAGACACGCCTTGTTTTCGCACGGACCAGAACAAAAAATAAATTAATAGCCTTCCTTTGGGGCCGACCGGCGAAGAGCTTGAAACACACTGCTTCAAACATAAAAAAAATGTAATTGCGTGTAGGGCATAGACAAGGCGATAGGCTGTTCGTTTTCAACGTTTTATATAATATATTGTTAGGAAATATTTATATCTGCGGGGTAGGCCAAAGCTTTCCCTTTCTAAGGAGAGGATTTTTTACAATCCAACTGCGGAGTATTAAAATCTTGATGCGGTCAATAAATAATGTTTTAAAAGGGATTTTAATTTATTCTTTTTGAAACATATAAACGAAGTTCAGATCAACTAGTTTGTTATATTTCTTAGTATAACACACTACAGGTGTATAATATCACTCACTGACGCTCTACTGATTGAGGGCACTTCTGTAACACTATACAGTAAACACATTTAGTACTTGTTACGAAATATATCCGAAAATATAATATGTAGACATACGTTGTTTTATTTGTGTTAGTTTAGAAACCTTTAAAACATCTCGGCGGTTTGGACACACTTCGGCAAACATACAAAATATTGGGGCAGCTATAGGAGAAAAATACTTAAAGCAAAATGGTTTTTTAAATAGGTATAGAGACTTTCAATAATACACCCGTAAACTGATGTCAGACTAAGCAGTTTGTACTTACTGTTAACAAAAATACTTATATTTATCTAGATACATATATATTAATTAGGTGCTTACATATTTGAAATTGGTGTTTTGTATGGGAGGAATATAATGTATTTTTTCTTGTAAATAATATTTAATTAATCGAAGTATGTACATCGTTATTTATGCACTTTTGCCTTCTCATAGGTAATTCATTGATCCCTTTACAAAAAACCATATATATATATATATATATATATATATATATATATATATATATTACAACACCGACACAAACAAATGATCGTGTCCAACACACAGTTATTTGCCCGAGGTGACCACCTCTCCTCTCACTCGGTGATTAGAAACAATCACCGTGGGTAAGCAACGACGACGCAGTCAGTACCTGGATGGTTACCGCTGGTGGCATGTTACCATGAGCGTCTCCGTGAATCGGAGGTCACGTTAAGCAGTCGGTCCTGGTTGTTATCATAGGTCGTGAAGCTTAGTTGGAGGCCTTTGGGCGACTTGAAAACATCCAACGGTAAGATTACGTAGCCACAACATATTCTTGCCAGTCCCCAAACCGCACTTGGCCAGCGTGGGGACGTATGGGTTTAACCCTCTCCTGAGAGGAGACCCGAGCCCAGCAGTGGGACAGTGATGGGTTGTTGATTGATTGATAGACAAGAAGCCAAATGAAACAATAAAATATTTGCCAGTTTTTAAAATTCAAATAAAATTCTAGAAAGGTAAAATACTAATGAAAATAATTACAGGCGTACAAGAGAATTCCTCCGCATCATCGTCTACTAGTACCGTTCCCAAAAGACAGGCAGCATTGCCAATTCTCTGTTCTAGAAAAAGGCCGGTTCTCTACACACGAGAAGCGTCGACCAGTCCTTGTAGTTAAGTAAAAAGGTTAAATTTTTATGACACCGACTGCAATTACTGTATTTATTGTAGGTTTTTTGTGCTTTTAAGTTACATTCAAATCACCTCTCTCATCTATTTAAAGTTTTTTAAAGTTATATTTTTATTAGTCTCATTACGTTTGAGTTTCAAAGTTCCGATATTTTTATGACAGGACAGTTGGCAGGGCATTGTGTTTTTTTATACCCATTGTTAATTACCTTCTATTATTCCATTTATATTTTGGACTGGAATAAAAATAAATAAAACATTAATGAAACTTTCGAAAGTCATAGGCTTTTGATGTGTCTGTCTGTTTTAGTGCCCGATTGCTCTGAACTGGCATAGTATAGAAAATAAATGCGCATGGGTCAACACACACATAGTCTTTATGTTCCGACAAATTTTCAAAACGGTTAAACTGATTTACATGGGACTTTTACTATCAAGAAGCTAATGTAATAAGACATATGTAATAATGACTGCCTTGGTAGCGCAGTGGTAGCGTACGCAACTGCTGTCCATGAGGTCTGGGATTCGAATCCCAGGTCGAACCAAATGTTTGTATGACCTGCAAATATTTGTTTCGGAGTTCGGGTGTTTTCTATGTATAATGTATATAATGTTTTGTTTTTGTAAATACATACAATATTTACAAAAACAAAAGTTTTTATATCAGTTGTACCTATAATACAAGCTTTGCCTAGTTTGGGATTAAATGGCGTTGTGTGTTGGATGTCCGAAATATATATTTATTATATAGCTGAGGGTTTTTTTACTGAAATAAATAATAGTTAAGCACTGACTAAAATGTTGTATATAAACTTAGTGGATATGGTATTGATTACCACACCATAAAAAAAATTGTTTGATTAACTACATATATTAATATATTTACAAATATATATGAATATGTTTATTATCAGTTATTTAGTTCAAAGGTAGAGATAGAGCCAAGCTGATTTCAGCACGAACGTTCCAGGTGGTACTTTTCACAGAAGACCCATTCAAAATGACATCATTCATGCTGTTGTGTCATCGTGTTGTGGGTGCCAAGCCGGAAGCATCTTAATAGGCCGCCACGCTGTAGATCACCATGTTGCATTGTTGCATTCGAAATAAGTATGGTGACAATTACTCTAACTGCCGCTTTAGCGCTCATAGCCCAGTTGCACTCGGTGATTAGAAACAATCACCGAGGTTAAGCAACGACGGCGCGGTCAGTACCTGAATGGGTGACCGTTGGTGGCATGTTACCATGAGCGTTTCCGTGATTCGGAGGTCACGTTAAGCAGTTGGTCCGGTTGTTATCATGCGATAACAAGTTTAGTTGGAGGCTTTCGGACGGCTTAAAAACATCCAATGGCAAGATACGTAGCTACGACGTATTCTTGTCAGTCCTCAACCCGCACTTGGCCAGGGAAGGGACGTATGGCCTTAACCCTCTCCTGAGAGGAGACCCGAGCCCAGCAGTGGGACATTATGGGTTGTTGATGATGATTGATGACGACAATTACTATAGCATTCTGCTCATGTTGCATCAGGTAGAGTATAGTCACATTGGCAGGCCTTTGGATACAAAAAAGTCACAATTTTTTAACCACTGCTACATTAACCCCGTATATCACATACATTGGCTCATACCCCTTGGAGAGTCTAAGTATCGATTTGTGGTATACTGCATCACGATAGCTTCGGGCTCCGCGCCAAGTACAGCGTAAATTCTGAACCACCCGTTCGGATGCTTGGTTTGCACAAAAATAGCCTGTCACTTCAATAGTAGGGTTGATTGTTTTATATTGTTTATGTTTGGCAATCATAGAAATGATTGGCCTCATGATAGTGCACAATATAGTTGTTGTTGTAATATAGTTGTTGATTAGCACAGCCGCTAGTGCTAATCAACAACTATATTAATGACCAACTGAACCACGCAATGTTACGGTGTACCTTTACAACAAACACCGCCGTGGGGCGAAACTAGTTTAAAAAAGTAGTATTATGAGCTGCCTTCTAGTGAAATTCCTGTTAAAATCAGTATCAAAATCATAAAGAGTTAGCCAGAACAAGCAGACTTACAGATAGACGGCCACCCACACTCACACAATATTTTTTTTTTGCAATTATGAAAGTATATGTATAGTATTGTAGATAGTCGTTGCGGTAAACGAGTTCTGAGTGGAGACCGCGTCTCAAGAAGCGTAGTGTAGGATGTGGACATCCACAGACCAGGTGGAATGATGATCTGCGCAAGACAGCTGGCAGAAGCTGGATGCGAGAAGTCGAGAATCAATCCATGTATCGTGCAATTGGAGAGGTCTATTTTCAGCACTGGATTGCAATAGGCTGATAATGATGTATAGTATTTTTCCCTCAAAAAAAGCTTCATATTTTATTATAATTCAATTTTAATTTTCGAAAGTCCTATCATCGGTGTATCTAGCTGGCCATGGAATACAAATTGTAGAACGTATTGTTTACGAATACAGACTATAAATAATTCAATAGTCATGACACACCGATGTATGAAGGATGCATACTAATGTACCATACATTGTCTTAAGAAGCAGGCCGATGGGACTGAACCTGGTGGAGGTTCTCGACTACCTATACACAGGTTATTGGCTTCGGATATGTTATAAGTATATATAATACCTTTAAACGGGCAATTTTAATGTATTGTATATTGTTAATCTGAAAATTAATCTGAAATCGCACCAATAATCGAAAAAATCGCAGAAAATCGTCTTCATTGGTATGGACATGTGAAAAGACGCACTGAAGACCACGTGGTGCAGATGGTACAAAGTTTGTCGGAAAACAAAAGAGGCAGAGGCCACCCGCCAAAGACCTGGCAATCAAAAACAGAAAGAGTTCTCAAGAAAGTCCAGTTTACTTACATTCTAAAAATGTGATTTTCGACGGTTTTTAATGATCGATATCTAGTTAAAACCGGAGATAGTATATATTTTTATATTTTTTGCAATATGATCAATTCGACACTTTCATTGATTTGTTAGATCAATTTGTTTTCTTTTTTGAATAGTTTTAGTTGTCGAAAAGGAACAAATACTATTTTGACCCTCAAAATAGTATTTGTTCTTTATTGAACCATCATCAAAAACCTAGGTAAGATTGGGGATAGGTTATTGAAAACGACGATTAAGTTTTAAGGTATTATTAGCTAATTCACACTTCGACATCGAGAACGTATGAAATGACGTCATTACTTTAATACATGTATATTTCTGTTTTTCTCTCATTTTTCTCTTTATTCTTTCTTTTCATTTTGACCTTAGTCCCCGAACAAATTCAGCATAGATATGAATTCTATCTTTCATGTGATCAAACAAATTGTTCTTGCTTTGTAAGGTCAAATAATCCACAGCTACCTGATTAAAACATTTCGTAAAGTTTTGCCCAGTCAGTGCCATCAAATTCAATGGCACCGACGTCAGGAAAATAACGACGTCTTAAAAATGAGTAGCATTTACGATGGTCCTGCAGTCCTACTACCACTAAACCTCCTTACTATGCATGATTACTTCGGCTCCCTATACTTAAACGAAACTATAATTCAGTAAATTACTATAGGTATAATATTAATACGAAATTATCAACACGCTACTTTGAGACATGCATAAGAATGTTACGTCTCGAATAGACCAGTGCGCGGGTATCGAGTAAAAACGCAGGTAGGAGGCTATTCAAATAACAATATCTATTTGAATCTACTAGAAACCTTAACACAAAATCACTGAGTTCAAATTCGTGTGTGCGGAATGAGAAATACATACGTAGCTATTATTTTAACTAAAGTATCGATTCAGTTATTTAGATCCTTATTACAAGGTAGTAACACTCATTTTCGAGATACTAAAGAGTAAGTAGCAGACATCTACTACAAACTCATAATGAAACTTCTAATGAACCTTATATCAAAAGTGTTAAAGCCTATTTTCTTGGAACTGAAGCGAACTACAAAATTTGGCGGGACGGAGACAATCCACAATGATACTAAGAGTTGGTCTAAGGTCCTTATTGCGTTTACTTAGGGTACAGTTTTATAAAACAGAACTGCTGAAGTTTGTTAGGGGACACGATAGAGGGAACCCGTGTGCGTCGGCATGCAACGATACCGGATTCTGTGTCGCACAAGAGATTGGAAATCGGAGGTAAATCGCATCTGATTAAATAAACAATCCAAATGTGCTTTGTAATTTAATTATTTAAAAAAAATATAAAAATATGAGATACTTATAGATGATATTAGTATAGAATAGAATATAATAATTTTTATTGTACACCAACTGATACAGTTTTATTTTAGCTAAACAATATAATGACCATGTACAAATGGCGGCCTTATCGCTAATAAGCAATCTCTTACAGGCAACCTTTTGGATGGACAGATCGACTGTGGAAACACGAAGTCAAGGTTAGTATTGGTGTTTAAAATAAATTAATATGATAACAAAAAAATAGAAGCAATCTTATTTGCTTACAAAATAAAAATTGTAGATAATTTGGCAGTCCACAACCGTGCACTTTTAATGGAACTTTCTGCCTCGCACAACAAAACTGTGGAATGAACTGTCGCCTGCGGTATTCCCGGACCAATTCGACCTTCAAACCTTCAAGAAAAGAGCGTACTCCTTCTTAAAAGGCCGGCAACGCACTTGTGACGCCTCTGGTGTTGCGGGTGCCCATCTTTGCCCCCTATTCCATAAAAAAAACTACTTTTGAGTTTCACGGCCACACTCTGCTGTCTAAAATTGTCGTGTTTTTTGGAAAAATATGGCTGATTTTTCTAAGAAATTTAAGTTTATTTCAGAATATATGTAACAGCAGTGTACTACATTCATTCTCTACTTACTAGTTATCATTTCAGGAAGTTTAATTTTCTCGTTTTGAACCTTTTCTGAATAAACAACTCTTTTTAAATACCCCTGGAAAAGCGTAAGGTTAAAAAATTATAGATTGGCTTTTAAAATCTCAGTATATATATATTTACCATTAAACTCATGAGTAATCTGAAGATTGTTCTCATGTATAGCAGGCTGTCGCGACACGAAGCGAGCGGGCGGTGTTGGCGGCCCGACTTTTTCCTCCAACAATTTTTTAAGCAATATTTTTTCTTCGTGAAATCTGTATCGCACGATACACGAGCTCTTTTTACATGCTTCTTCTAAAAAGCATTCGTGGTGTAGTTACGACAAAATAATCTGAAAGTTTCGATTGATGTTAGATTTTTTTATTCGTGCGTCTCAAAATTCGATCGGTGAATTGGTCAGATTTAGGCCTGGCGTGACGTAACGGTGGCTTAGTATCGCTTTATTATTCTCAACAACGTTATTATTACATATTTTTAAACAACAAATACATAAAGTAACGAATTATAAAAAACCTGACAGTGTCAATATGTGTCATCTTTATTAATAAATTCATTCAAAAACTGAAAAGAAAAGTTTATTTTTTTATTTTGATGTGTGTGAACAAGTGTGATCTACAACAAACAAGTGTGACCCATGTGAGTGGGTTATAATCCTACATGGGACAACACTGTGTTATTCACAGACTGTTGTTCTAAGTCTGGGTGTACTTTGTGTCCGTTTCATGTATGTTTGTAAAGTCCCCCGCGACACAAAAAGTTTATACAAAATGAAATATTTAAAAAAATTCCTACTACGTATATATATATATATATGTATTTAATTTTGGTGTACCCAGTGTCACTCACGATTAAGACTATCTAGAATCTATTGACACCACTCACATCAAAATACGATAAGTCGTTTAGGCTCTAGAGCGTGCCAAGGAAATATACATATATATACACAATCGAAAAACATAATCCTCCTTCTTCCGCAGTCGGGTTAAAAATTACAAATAATTACGATTGAATTGTCAGTTTGCAATTTCAATTTAACAGCTTTTCACTAAATGTATCTAAAAGTATATACTGTATTTACATCAAACATTTTTTTTTTAATTTCTGTCTGCCTGTTTGAACCGGCTTATTTCTGGTATGGCTTTATCGATATTAATAAGACTTTCACTGGCAGATATCAGATGACATAAAGAGGAACTTAGGCTACTTTTTAAGCCTATCTTCGTTCAGGTACTGTAAAATATATGTATCGTGAATATTAAAATGTGGTGATGTAGCCTTTAGCTCCGAGCTGGTTTGCCTTTATTTGGTCTTATGGTCTATAAAATATCACCTAGCTCGGTGTCTCGCTTGACATATGCCTCCTCCAACTGCCTCCACTGCTCTCTGTCTGCCTGGGACTCTTGTCAAGTATGTTCCCAGGGCCGAGCGAAGATCATCTTCAATAAAGGAATAAGATAAAATAAGAATATTAAAATATACTAAACTATTAATTTTACAAAAGTTATCTATTTATTCAATTTCTACATAAAATCTGACTATCTGATTTACGTTATGTAATACTAGCTGTTAACCGTAGCTCCGCCTGCGAGTAAGTCGGTTAGAACTTTAAAATGTCGCCCTTTAACGAAATTATTGATTTTTGAATTCAGTTTAGTGGTTTATGTGTAAATTCGTGACAAGTTAACTCACATTCGCATTTAAAATGTTAGATATTGTTGAACTTTGATCAAAAAAATTAGTTCAACAGGCACCCAAGTCAGACGTTAGGCCTCGAATAAAGACCTTTATCAAAGGACATTGTGTGGTTATGGTCGGTTCGAATCCAACATGCCACCGGCCTCAGTGAGATGACAAGTTGTCAACCCTTGAGGACCCCCTAGGGTTAACAACTTTTAGACAGATAGAAGATAGAAAACTCTTTATTTGTACACCGTAATACAGATATATAAAAAAAAAGTACAGAAAATGACAAATGTATAATGTACAAAAGGCGGCCTTAATTCTGAAAGCTTTTAGTTCGTTACTAGGCAAAAAAACTTTTAGTTCCTTGAATTTTAAATTTATCGTAGACAGTTTTAGTTCTCAGTATCATAGTTTATTCATTGAACAAAGTTTTCCTTAAGAATTATTTCGATAAAAACCATTTTTGTGTAACAATGTTGTAAATGTAAACTGCCTCGGTAGTGTAGTGGTAGCGTATGCGACTGCTGTGATTGTGGTCTCAGGTTTGATTTCCGATTCGGATAATATAATGTATAATGCAAATGTTTGTTTCGGAGTTTGGGTGTTTTCTATGTATAATATGTATATATTTACAAAACAAGTATACATGTATTTATATCAGTTGTCTAGTACTCATAACACAAGCTCTGCTTAGCTTGAGACTGGATGGCGTTGTGTGTTAGACGCCCGAAATATTTATTTACTTTAAATATCACTGATGCTGGATACAAATGCCAAAAGACGAGATGGAAATAATAATAATGATAACTTAAGACACTACACTCAGGTTTTCACGGCTAAACCGTTTTCGAATTTGGCATGCAGGTATTTCGATTCTTGAGGAAAGACAGGCTACTAACCGGACAAATACGCGGGGGTCGAGCTATGGGTAAATATGCTCGATATCTTTATGCAACTGGTTTTTTTAATAACTCATAACTTGTTAAGAGAAAGTTTAGTTTGTTTGTCTTAGGAAAGGCTATTAGCACAGGGCTATTTAGTGGCCATCGGCTTCATTATGTTATTAATAATAAATAAAGTAATACATTAAACAGATCAATCAAAAATAAGTAACCAAAATCGTTGTTCACTAATAATTATTATCGTTTATACCGTGGGAGAACCACGCTTCGGCATGCGTGCATGCACAACGGCCTCACAGAAAACGAGTGTAAAACAGCGCTTGCGCTGTGTTTCACCGAGTGAGTGAGGATACCGGAGGCCCATACCCGATCCCCCTCCCATACACCAAAGGTGTGTGACGCCTCTGGTGTATGGGCGGCGGTAATCGCTTACGATCCGGCGATACGTCTGCTCGTTTACACCGTATTCCATAAAAATCAAGATGGCGGTTAACTAATCAGCTGTTGGAATGTAACCCTTTGTTGTCCGAATCCCAAACTTTTATATAAAAAAAGAAAAAAGTTATTTGTTGCTGTAAGGTTCACGTTGTGCATACATCCTTCTTAATATTATAAATGCGAAAGCTTGTGAGAATGTATGGACGTTTGTTACTTTTTGTCACGCAAAAACTACTGAGCGGATTTAGATGAAACTTTACGTTCTATAATATTCCTCAAAGATTTTTAAGAATTCTAAGTGTTTTTGTAAGACACAGAAAAGAAAATAAGTTTAATTATTTCAAAAAAAGCGCGTCAATATCTGTCATCTTCTTTAAAATGATTCTTTTTTAAAATAAAACATATAAGTTATATATATTTTCGTTATCACCGTTAAAAATTATTTATTTTAATACCACACTCGATGTATTTTGAAAACATATTTTTTGAGATTACATTTTGGCGCCAAAACCCTTAATTTTGTTTCTTTTTTAATTTTGTTGTACCCAGTGTCACTTTCAAAGTCGTGAAATTGACTTCGTTTTAGTCAAAACGAATCTATTAACTCCACTCACACAAAAATACGACAAGCCGTTTGGGTTCTAGGGCGTGCCAAAGAAATATACTTTTTTTTTTTTTTTTTAAATACAACTCCCGCATTAGGAATATACATTCCTGTGTCGCGGGGATCTTTACAAACATACATGAAACGGACACAAAGTACATCCAGACTTAGAACAACAATTTATGGATCACACAAAGTGTTGTCCCATGTAGGATTTGAACCCACAACACTTGGCACAATAGGAAGCGGTGTGGCGACCACTGAAACCACTAGGCAAACCGTGTAGTCAGGCAACATCACTTAGAGGCACATGTAACATACATACATACATCGAAATACATAACCCTCCTTCTTTCGCAGTCAGTTAAAAAGTGGCAAGCGATGCGACTGCTCAAGATGAATATTTACGAGTTTCCTGTATTTGCATTTCTTTGGGGTTTGATGACCTTGAGAAATGCAATTAGATTCATCTCATCGTCGGAGAGCTACGTGATATCTCGATTTTGGTTACACCGCCAGCTTCACAGAAAACCAGTGAACTAGGTTACTAGAGCACATAATAGCGCCATCTAGTGAAAATGCGACGAACTCAGTAGTAATATCTATTAGTTGGTGTACCTGCATGACGCAATTGAAGTTAACACATAATATCTTAACAAATCTTATCGATTCGAAAGTCTATTTAGCTTGGATTTTTTTTCAGAGCTATAAAAACAACCGTTATTATTAAAATGTAATTAGTACAGTGTATCAAGTGGGTGATTTTTAATAGATACTGCTATTGTCGTGAAACAATTGTGGCAATTATAATTATATACAAATGTATTGTCGCGGTCGAGCAAACTGTTCATTCACATGAATATTCAAGTTGTATATTAATTTGTTATGTGCTTGCCACTGTTTTACCATACCTATTACATTTATATATAAATACCTAGTTTTCCAACAGCTTCCCACGCTTGCAAATATCTTCTCCATCCTCTCCTGCTTTTTTCCTGGATTATAATTTTAATGGCTAAGAGGATGCACTTAGAAAAGTAACGAATGCTTTGCTGGACTGGTCTTTGAAGCCATGGGATAACTATATATATTTATACCGTGGGAGAGCCACGCTTCGGCATGAATGGGCCGGCTCGACCGGAGTGATACCACGGCCTCACAGAAAACCGGTGTGAAACAGCGCTTACGCTGTGTTTCATCGAGTGAGGGAGGATACCGGAGGCCCATACCCCAATCCAACGCCCCCTATCCCCCTCACCATCCCCCTTCCCCCCAGGCCGCCATAGTGTGGGTCACCATGCTGCATTGTTCTTTTTCGCATTGAGGATGGTGACCACTACTCTTGGATTCTGCTCATGCTTTCCATCAGGCACGGCAGAGTCATTTTGGCAGCTTAAACATATATAAAAAAAAAAAAAAATTTGTCGAGTCCAACTAAAGAGTTTATATGTACGTAAAGTTGAAGGTCTATCAGGTCTCGCAACAATTTTGCAGGTGTTGTTTAGTATGTTTATCGCAGAAGGCATGCCTCAAATAGCTACCATGGATACTAAGGAAGATAAGTTATTTATTAACATATACTTACTCATTTATATACTGAAGATCTCCTGTTGTTCTTTAGCTTAATGAATAAAAATATCTACCACAAATACAGTAATAAGTTTTGTATGTGTTGGTAAAAGAATTTCATCGTATTTTGAGTCGCATCAAATCTAAAATTCTTCTTATTTTGAGGTTTGTAAGATTATTGGGAACTTAATTCGTGGATATTTTGTCCAAATGGAGTTTTCATCAATAGAAAGGCTAATTTAAGAGGAAGGTTAGTATCTAACTTAAAAATCTTTTTCTTTTGGTTTTGAATAGCTTATTTATCGAGAAATGCTATTTTAGTATAAATAAATAATAAGTAAATATTCGGACATCAACACACAACGCCATCTTGTCCCAAACTAAGCAGTAAAATTCCCTGACATCATTTTGGAAAAAAACTGATACTCCTACACCGCTGGACCGATATAAACCAAACATAGCTAAGAACTACCACAAAGAAACTGGCTTTCAAATGAAATGAACTGCATCGAAATCAGTCCATCCGTTTGGGAGCTACGATGCCACAGACAGACACACACAGACATCGACGTCAAACTTATAACAGCCCTCTTTTTGCGTTGGAGATTATAAATAAACTGAAATACTCACTTATCAACTGCTACTAGTTATATATTAATTTTTGTTTAAATACATACCCGCAGTTCTGGTCATTTGATTCCCTAAAAACGTCTACGAGGCGACAATATATACCTCGAAATATTAAATGTCGTGTACAAAAGGTGTTCCCATAAAATAAGTCTATAATTTCGACGAATCAAGACATAACTCCTGTTCTTGACAAGACTGAGCTACTTAAAATCACAGCACGAAGCCTTTCTTAGAAACCACTTCAATGAAATGTACTCTATTTCCGACCTATTCTTGAAAAATTAACGCTTACAAGAGAGTCGGTTTTCATTTTTGTATCATAAATCATAAGGTCCAAATTACTCGGTTCATAATCTAATCCGTACCAACACGCGATACGAATGTCAACATCTTTATTTAATACCATATAAGGTTGATTTTAACTTGTAATAATATGTGATATTTTTGTGGGTATCAACTATAAATAAAATACTAAGTTTTAAGTGACAAAGAACTACCCTTGCAGAACAGGTTCTCTTAATTTATCGGCTGTCAAGTATGTATGTGTGTGTGTGTGAGTGTATGTGTGTATGTACACTTGCCAAACTCTGCAGGGGGCTATGACACGCAAGGGGTGTGATGAGCTACTTTAGTAGGGCTGTCGAATTGCTAATTAATGAGTTTTTTTTTTTAAATTTGTTAATTTTTATCTAATTGCTGCAGGTTGCTTCTAATGTTTTCCGAATAAGGTTTTGGTATCTAACTAAATATGACATTCGTCATATTTTATTATAGGCTATGATTACCTAAATCTTTTGTATAAAATTATCTTTGTTGCCCATAACTTTGAATTGAAATAGTGAATTAGTGATCGTAACGAATCTAGACCTAAATGGTTTAATTTCGAAACAAACCATTAAACAAAGTTGGCTCATGTAATACTGCTTCACTTACGGGTATATA
>PKRV01001626.1:422002-629192 GCA_003709505.1 Hyphantria cunea | reverse complement strand
ATATATATATATGAGCCGGGTATGAGCCTCCGGTATCCTCGCTCACTCGATGAAACACAGCGTAAGCGCTGTTTCACACCGGTTTTCTATGAGGCCGTGGTATCACTCCGGTCGAGCCGGCCCATGCATGCCGAAGCGTGGCTCTCCCACTACCTACACATACACATGTACTAATATTTTTAATTCAAAAGTAACTACATTTGTGTGTTACGCTTTCATGCTTGACTGCACCAATTTTAATGAAATTTGGCACTTTGATACTTGCGGAAGGACTTAGGCCACGCTTTACTACAATAACCGAAATATACGCGGGAGGAATCGCGAGCAAATGCTAGCAATCATATAAGATTTTCTTCCAAATAAAAATTTAATTGTATATTTCGTGAAGATACAAAAAATCACACTTTAAAACCTTATTTTCCTTCAAAGCAATAAAAATATAATTAAGGCAAACAATTTGAGTGCCAACCCTATATAATTGGTCTCGCTACGGCAAGCACAGCAGGGGTTGTCGGCCCATACGTCACCGACACACACAAAATCCAATATAGCATAAAATACGTGTGTGTGTGTAAATACCGATAGCCAGCTGTGGACATGTGTGGCTGACAAGTGGACCCGACATATTACTTTTTTAAAGAAATTTTGCATAGGTTATTAAGGTACAGTCAAGTGTATAAATTTCGGTTTCTTTTTCTTGGGACATTTGATTTGAATTCTGACTTTTTTAATACGATCATTTTGGACCATTAAATTTACGAAAACACACAATATAGGCAGGACTGAATCCTCGAAGTTTGTAGAGCTTAAATTCGGGATAAAGCCTTTAAAGTTGGGAGAGATTTGAAGTCTTCCTTCTTGAGTATTTTAGCTTCAGAATATTATTATGTTTTCTGCAAAATACGATTATTTCTAGACAATTTTCATCTTTGACTGTATATTTATTTCAAGACATTATAGTCAGCGAGGTACTATTACGAATAGGACCGAAGTATTAGTAATTTAACTACGTTTTTAGTCTGTGGCGATTATATAGCAGGTCTCACCGAAATCATTTCTTTTTCCGTTTTGACTTCTGAGTAACACTAGTGTGTACGTAATAAGTCACGATTAAAGAATTATAAGTAAACTATTTAATTAGTATATACCTTTATTAATATTATTAAAATGTATATTCTCATAAGTTGTATCTTTTTCCTGTTTTTGTACCTAAATTAATTATTACAAAGAAATATGAAGTTGCTTATAATATACGGAAACTTAAATATTAAGTTTCCGTATATTTAGAATCCCATTTTAGAATAGCGTAACCGTTATTCAAATTCAAAATCATTTATTCAATTAAGACACTAAGTGACATTTATGAACGTTAAGTTGAAGCTACAGATAAAAATCATAGATCGACATAAACAGACGCCAGATGTTCTCTATTGTCAAGGTGAATTAGGTGAAAACAGCAAAATTCACTGCCTGCCTGTGTCGATCCATAACTTCCTGCTTCCAAAATGCGTAGGGCCTTATGAGAAGAATACTGGCAAAGAAACTCATGGCCACTCTTTTTAAAAGTCAGATTTTTAGGTACAATAGCATTAGTATTACATGAATGGTTAACTGTGTGCAAGCTGTCACCATCTGAATTTCGTTTTATTAAAATGCTTCAAAAGCTAACTATTTATTTATATACCAACTAGCTCACCTACCCGCATCTCTGTTTAATCATTCTCGGCTCCTATTGATCTAAGCGTCATGCGAACTATGTTTTCTTAAGAGAACCATCAGTAACTTATTGCGGAGTTCATCGTCAGCAACAACACGAGCATGGGTATATAAGATTAGTACATTACATTTTTATATTTTTTATCATTAATTCCATCACGACGAAGACTTGAAGACTCGAAGACTTAGAATTGAAGACTTGAAAAACTTGACATTGGCAGAAATAGCTGATCCGGCTGATTGCCATATAATCATCAAAAGAAGAACTATTTCTATACTATCCAAATATTTATATCAGAGACTGTACCGTGTACCTACGTCAAACGTCGAGGTAATCCTACCCGCGCGGGAAGCAACGGATCCTATCTTACTTAGCCTTTCTCATCACAAAGAATTTAAGTTCCAAGAAAAAAGCACTCACTCTATTCTATAGAAAATTTAAAAATCAATATTAGACTTTCTTTGCTTTGGTTGTCTTGAAAAATCGAGATACTTGGTATTAGAACTTTAGGCTTATTTAAATATATTCAATGCGATTAATAATGTTGGCAATACCGTCTAGAACGCTACGCAGATTTAAAAAACGAAAACGAGCGCGGGAAATCGTTTCTATTAAACTTCATTATTTATAAGTAGTCAAAAACTCGGATTAAAGATCTTACTAAATTATATTTATAACTATGTTTTTTTGTGGAAATGTATTGGAATGTGATAACGACTTGAGTTTTATCCGATTTAAAACGCACGTTAACAATTTTTGTATTGGAATGGTTGTGAAATCGTCAAAAAACTTGTTTTGTTTTAAAATGAAGTAATAATTTAGTAAGTTATAATAGTATTACACTAATTTTAGGTGTTTTAACAGATCCTTATATAGTCACTAAATTCTGAAATTTCTGCTTCTAATTTTAGTGCTCCGTACCTTTGGATTATCCTTTTATTTTAACAGGTTACCCTCTTAGTAAGACTCCGCAGTTCGTCCGTCTGTCACAAGTGTATGTATCTCATGAACCGTGACAGTTAGACATTGAAATTCATAGATGTTTTCTTTCTGTTATCGCTATATCAACAAATAATAAAAAACCGAATAAAAAATATTAATGGGGCTCTCATACAACAAACGTATATATTTTTTTGCCGTTTTTATAGATAATGGTACTGAACCCTACATATAAACGAGACCGACTTGCTTTTGGCCAGTTTTTATTTTGGAACAGGTCTTCTCATAGCGGAATTTAAGATTAATAGAGAGAAAGCGTTATAAAGATATCCAGCAGTATTTCTAATTCATAGGGTAAATAATGTGCAAAATTAAGTTTTGAATTTCATACATAAACTTCACCACCCTCTAGTAATATACTTTCCAAAATACCTTTTAGAGGATTATTTATTTACACTGAAAATAAGGGGAGTTTCCTAACCATGCCTTATATTAAATAGGTGTTAAATAGAACGTAAGTAGAATTTGTGAGAATACGACGTAAATAATAGATTAATAATGATGTTGGGATACGTAAATATGGGTTGAGTTTGTTTTGTCAAATCGTAAAAGATGTTTTCTCTATTCTACTTCAATAAATATTTCTGACATTTCGGACATTTTTAACACACAACGCCAACTAGTCCCAAACTAAGCAGAACTTGTACTATGGGTACAAGACAACTGATATTAATACATGTATATACTTTTTTTGTAAATACATACATATTATACATAGAAAACACCCAAACTCCGTAACAAATAAACATAACAAACTGACTAAAACCACACGGTGTGCCACTCTGCGCCTGTGATGGGAGGGATCTCGGAACCGCTTTATTATGTCATTCAGACCCCTCCCAACGCCTGCCCGCACCGAAGCGGGCACCGTCTTCTGGTAAACTCTCTTAATTTGGGAAAACCCGTCCCGACCATTTACGGCCACACTCAGGGCGACTTGAGGCGCTGGCAGGCGCGCCTCCACCGCCCGGTTCACCGGCAACCGGCACCGGTCCGAGTGGAGGTCATCCTCCCGGGCCTTCTCCGCCGCCTTGGGATACCATCTCGCAGAAGGTAGCGACCGCGGTAAAACTGTTTTCACTAACGGCCATGGAGCGAACGACAGCCGGTAGCGAGAGATCTCATTCGATGACTGCAGTGAGGGCCCGACGCTGCGGCGCCCAGGCGGGGCACACCGCCAGCGTGTGCTGGGCCGAGTCCTCACTGAAGTGGTGGCCGGTGGGACTTAATACCCTCCTGACAAATTCTGTACCAACCCCTCTGTCCAGGTATAGTCTGCCAAAACTTCCTTTCGAAGGAGAAGCTTATGACCTGTATAAATTAAAACCTGTAAATTATGTTGTTTTTACTGTTATAATAATGTTATGTGACATACATATGTAGAGAGCAATGCTTCGGAATAAATGAGCCAGCCAGACCTGACAAAGTGATAAATTAAAATTTGATTTTTTTTATGCATTTGGGGGCAAACGAGCAGACGCAATACCAGAGGCATCACAGGTGCGTTGCCGGCCTTCGGAGGATGGTGAGGGGGACGGGGTAGGGATTGGGGTATGGGCCACCAGTATCCTTACACCCTAGGTAAAACACAGCGCAGGCGCTGTTTCTTACCGGTTTTCTGTAAGGCCGTGATATTACTCCGGTAGAGCCGGCCCATTCATGTCGGAGCGTGGCCCTCCCACGGTAAATTCGGTAAAGCACATTATATACATAATCTATTTTTCATATTATTCATCACGTCGTAAGAGCTGACTTAGGCAGTTAACAGGAGAATAGCACATAAAGAGGACTAAATACCAGCGCATCTGGCCAGTATAAAGTCTAAAGTCCTTTCTAAGTTCAGCAATGGATTATTGAAGGCTATTTATATTCATGGTGATGATGAATTCAAAAAATTACTTTATCTGTATGAATTACAATAGTTGTAGATAGATAGATAATTTATTATACATTCCGCAATTTAAACGTTTACAAGTGTGACAGTCCCCTTGAAGCAGCACAATCGCATATTTTCAAATTGTCAAATCATCGCGGCAAACATTCAAATTGACACAACATTTGTCAAAACTTTAAACGTGCGGGTATCAAAGGCTTCACAAAACGTAAAATTTTACTTGGAAAATTGTGGAACTCTTTGGCAACCTGTTGCTTCGCAAAAATAAGAAGAATGGACGAATGCATTCCGTCCATTAATCACTTAGCCGATGTTTGTACGAAAACGACAAGCTTGTATGCCGTTGCCGGTTGGATTTTAGTCATGGTTTAGCCATTGTGCTGTGTTGAACGCAAACATGACAGATAACACCGAAACAGTTAGAAATGGCTTTTAAATTTTCTTTCTACATATTTCAGGATACGTTTTTAACATATAACTGACTGATACAAAACAAATAGGTACGTTGATTTGAGAGTCAAATTTTGTGATTTCAATTTGTTTAATCTTTTTGCAATGTTTCCCTTTGCCATCTATAGAAATAAAACCAATTTGCGAAATGAGTGTACAGTTTTGTGTTCTGCTAACCTTATTCTGCATCTTAATTTTTGGAATTTGGATAGGGAAGAATATTTTATTACTTCTTGTTTTAGTAATTACGAAACCAACTGATGACTAACGCATATTTTTCTAGAACCTATTTACTAAGCACTAGCTAAGTCTCCTATTGTCATGGTAGCTAAAATTAATTTACATATCTTTAAAATCTGTGCAGTAAGCTGTTGATAATATGTTTAGAGTACAATTTATGTTTGTATGTTTATAAAGACTAGTGGTTGCTTTCTATTAGATTCACTTCAATTTTTTTAGCTCTCTGCACTCCTCCTTTTTTTTTTTATATATTTAAAATGACTCTGCCCTGCCTGATGGAAAGCATGAGCAGAATCCAAGAGTGGTGGTCACCATCCTCAATGCGAAAAAGAACAATGCAGCATGGTGACCCACACTACGGCGGCCTGGGGGGAAGGGGGATGGTGAGGGGGATAGGGGGCGTTGGATTGGGGTATGCTCCTCCGGTATCCTCACTCACTCGATGAAACACAGCGTAAGCGCTGTTTCACACCGGTTTTCTGTGAGGCCGTGGTATCACTCCGGTCGAGCCGGCCCATTCATGTATTTATACTTTAACTGTGCTAAATTTCATATTCCTCAGTTAACATATATTAATTAAAAAAGGAAACGAAATTTTTGTTTTACGAATTAGTATAGAGAAAGGTAACTGGGATGTAATTTGTTTGATCATCATCACTAATCATTGTTGGAGCAATGGAGACAAAATAATGTCAATTTTGGTATATATATGTTAAGACGTGAAGAAAAAGCTTTGGACCCCTTTTTACAAAAATTGCGGACTGAAGAGTATAAAATTTGGCACACTTATAGTTTGTATGCAGGAGGAGTGCAGAACGCAAATATTTTTCAATAACAATGGTTATAAAGTACATTTAATCAAAAAATAAAACACTACACACACTACCATGCATTTGACACACAAATACACTAATTTATTTATGCAAAGTCAAACTAAAAAGATGATTCTTCTTCTTTTGATGATATGGCAATCAGCCGGATCAGCTATTTCTGCCAATGTCAAGTATTTCAAGTCTTCAATTCTAAGTCTTCGAGTCTTCAAGTCTTCGTCGTGATGGAATTAATGATAAAAAATATAAAAAATGTGGATGACATGAAATGGGGACCGTCTTTCGCAAAAACAAAAAACGATCCAAAAAAAAAAAATGATTATTTTGTGTCTATGCTGTCATACTGAATGTCAAAAGTAGCCATCATGAAATCTTGGATTAAAGAGGTGTAATAGCCTTTGACAAAAGAAATTCTAAATAGTTCTAACTAAAAATTTAAAAGAATTATGTTTGAATTTCGACCTCTAGGCGACCACTAGTCAGTACAAAATGCAAAATAGACAACGTCAATCATTGTCGTCAAAAGCAATACGTCATCAAAATATAACAGTTTGTCGTTTACAGTACGAAATGCGAACAGGAACAAACAAGTCTTTGATAGCGGGCAAAAGGCACAGCTCACCTCAATGGAGCCAGTGAGCCTGATACAGTTGCACAATCTCCGGAGCAACAAGTGGATAGGGTGTGCGGGACGTTCAACTGCATACTCCGAGCTTTTCGTTCGTAAAATTCATGACGGGGGATTTTTGTTACGCGATGGAACTATCAAAAAGTGAATGTTGTGTTATACAAAATCCTACTAATATTATAAACGCGAAAATTTTTATGGATGGATGTTTGTTATTCTTTCACGTAAAAATACTCAACGGATTTGGATGAAACTTTACAGTAATATAGCTGATACATTATAATAACACATAGGCTACTATTTGCCGCGATAACCGACATATACGGGGGCGTAGCCGTGGGCATAAACTAGTCTTTAATATTATTATGATTCAATATAGTTATTTTAAAGTTTTATGTCATTCACTGTCCAACGGTGCCTTTAGATGAACTGGGTACAGCTTTAATATTTACCCACATGATACATATATATTTTTTAAGTATTGTGACTTCGCGCCCTGCACAAAATCTTTCAGCCAACTTCAAAAAAAGGAACAGGTTTTTCGGCATTTATTTGTAGTAGTAATATTCTTGTGTCATCAACTTTATTCAGATGAGTAGAGTTATTGTTTTTAGTAGTAAGTGGTGCTGTACATAAAAAATATTTTATTACAAAAAATTGGTATGAAAGCTATTTTTATGATAAAATTTATAAATATTATAATTCCATTAAGACTTCCGTTCTATAAACATAATTCATTCATTCTTGTGCCATAAGGTCTCTATCTATATTTTGCCTTTATCTAAGATAAAAAACTATTTCTTCCTTTATCTATCATCTTTCTTTAAGACACGGTACTTTTTCAGGTATTTTTTTACGAATGAATATTATTAGGTAACAAATATATTTCGTTTCGAAACACCGTGTATTAGAAACGCTACCCAATGTTTTATCTAATTATTGACTACAGTATGTTTAATCATACGCCCTTAATGACCGTTAGCAGATACAGAGTATATAATCATCCTAAATATCAACCCTCATAATATTACGTATTTAAGGCTTTAAGAAAATACCTTTAAACACATAACAGTCACGCCTCCAATCAGGAAAGACGTTAAAGTGAGTTTCTTTATCAACCTTAGAAAATAATTATTTTTCATGTGATTAATTTGGTGTTAATTATTATTTTAAATTCTCGTATCTGCAAAGCGTATCCATATTATGTTTAATGATTTCTTACGCTTGGCTTGCTGCTTGCAACGACCGATGTAGAACTATCAGCGAACTCTGGTGGACATACCCTACAGTTAATATATGCACTAAAACTTTTTTCAGAAACCCAGCACCAGTTATTAGAGATATATTCTATTCATGATAACTATCGTTTTATTTTCGGTGTGAAATACATTAATTTCTTCAAGAGCTGCCTAGAAAAGAACTCACCCAAACCATGGCAGATCAACCCTTTCTCATTGATACAATAATAAAAAACAATAACTTCATATTACGATACAGCGGTACGAATATCAGACTTGGAGAAAAAACAAAAAAGCACAAAATATATTCTTGGTCCATGTACATTTTTAACTTCATAATGCTCAACATCGATACTGCCGGAGCAATGGTGTACGTAATATCAGGAATAGCCCAGAGGAAGAAGCTCATCGAAATAAGTTATGCGTTGCCCTGTGTAACTATATGCTGGTTGGGAAATACTAAAGTTGTTCCCGTACTTGCAAATGAAAATTCAATCGATTTGTTGATCAATAATATCAGGAAATTCGAAATAGATCAGAAGAACCGTCCAAGAGATTTAGAAGTCGACACAATAATTAAAGAAGAAGATGATTATTTAAACAAAACAATAAGAATATTGTATATCTTCTGTATCGTTCTTCTAGCAACGTTTCCACTTCTCCCATTGATGTTGATGCTTTTGAAATATTTGGAAACTAATGAAGTTGAATTGATTTTGCCGTTTTTAGTTGTTTATCCTTTCGATGCGTTTGATATGAGATATTATCCGTATGTATATTTGCGACAAATTTGGTCAGGTTAGTATTCAAATTAAAAATAACAAAATTAACAACAGTAACTTTAAAACGACCAGGGTGGAGAGCGTCCAAAAGTAGATTGCGTTGTGAATTTTTGATAGCATTTTTTTTTTTTTTTTTGTAATCCCTCATTCTGCTTTAGAGATCAAAATAAATGAAAGATAATAGATAATATAATAACGATAATAGATAATAATAGAAATAAATAGGTAAGTTAGCTTGTACATGATTTAGTAGATAACAACAATGTACAAGATATAGTAGGTAAAATACACCTTAGTAAAATAAATTTAAAATAAAATTTTAATATAATATAATAAACTTTATTGTGCACCTGTTTTATATTTTACAATACACATGCAAGAGTGCATTTATAGCTATGTATAAACGGCGGTTTTTTCGCTAAAAAAACATTTCTTACAGGCAACCTTTACATGAAAATATCAAAGAATTAAATCANTATAATAAACTTTATTGTGCACCTGTTTTATATTTTACAATACACATGCAAGAGTGCATTTATAGCTATGTATAAACGGCGGTTTTTTCGCTAAAAAAACATTTCTTACAGGCAACCTTTACATGAAAATATCAAAGAATTAAATCAAATTTAAAATAAAATTTGAATAGAATATAACAAACTTTATTGATCACCTGTTTTATATTTTACAATACACATGCAAGAGTTCATTTATAGCTATGTACAAATGGCGGTTTTTTCGCTAAAAACATTTCTTACAGGCAACCTTTACATGAAAATATCAAAGAATTAAATCAAATTTAAAATAAAATTTGAATAGAATATAATAAATTTTATTGAGCACCTGTTTTATATTTTACAATACACATGCAAGAGTGCATTTATAGCTATGTACAAATGGCGGTTTTTTCGCTAAAAACATTTCTTACGGGCAACCTTTACATGAAAATATCAAAGAATTAAATTAAATTTAAAATAAAATTTGAATAGAATATAAAAAACTTTATTGTATACCAGTTTCATACAATACACATACAAGAGTACATTAAAAGCCATGTACAAATGGCGATTTTTCCACTAAGATGCAATTTCTTACAGGCAAGCTTTGCATGAACAAATCGACTGTAGGTTAACGAGTTCGTGAGTAGTTTCGGTGTAAAGTATTAAGCGTATAACACCTTTTTTTTAGAAGTCGTTGTGATTGTCGGTATTGGTGCTGCAGACATGTTATTTTATACATTTTGTGTATACTTGCGTATTCAGTTTCGTCTACTTAAATACTATATTGAGACATTAGTTCCTGCTGAAATGGAGAAAAATAATGTAAACAAAGAAGAGATAAGATTGAAACTAATCGAACTTATCAGATGGCATCAGCAAATTTTAAGGTACACCTATTTAAATTCACCTTTAATTTAACTTTAGTAATATTTATTAATGTTTATCTGCATATTAAAATGTATGAAATGTGTTTGTTCGACAATTTTATACAATTTATTTACTTAGCCACTAAATCTTACGCTTCGTAAGTTATAAAGATTGATATCTATCTACTTCTTTAATTTTCTTAAGTTTTCGTAGCCTGCATTCTCTATACATCTAGTTCTGATTAAAGTAGGAACTTAAGTAGTAAATTAAACCTGGAAATAATTATGTAATAAATTTTTGATCAAAGAACGCTTCAGTTTTTTTCTATATAAGGCACAAACGAGCATACGTATCGTATTTGGTAAGCGATTACCACCGACCATAGACAGGCGCAAAACTAGAGGTGTCACAAATGCGGTACCGGTCTTTGGGGGATGGGGGAGAGGCTGGGGTATGGCCTCCGGTATCCTCGAGGGGGGCGACTTTACAGGTGTGCCGTACTTCGCCCACTTTGAGAGGTCTTAACATCTAAAGACGGTGCCCGCTTCAGTGCGGGCAGGCGCTGGGAGGGGTCCGGATGGCGTAAGAAAGCGGTTCCCGGATCCCTCCCGTCTCAGGCGCAGAGTGGCACACCGTGGTGGTTTAGTCTGGCGAGTCAGTCAGGAGTCCCGCACAAAGTGAACCCCCTGTCCCCGCGGGGGGGGGGGAGTGAAGTGCGCAAAGGCATTCCACCACGTCAAAAAAAAAAAAATGGCCTCCGGTATCCTCCGGATGGCATAAGAAATCGGTTCCCGTATCTCTCCCGTCACACCGTGTGGTTTTAGTCGGCTCGATTCCGACACACCGCCCCGCCGCAAACCCCAGTAGGGTGAAGAAGGCCCGAGAGGGTTTCCACACGTAAAAAAAAATGGCCTCCGGTATCCTCACTCATTCGGTGAAACACAAAGACTGAAAAACGCAAGTGCTGTTTCACACCAGTTTTCTGTGAAGGCGTGGTTTAACTCCGTTCGAGCCGGCCATTAATACCAATGCGTGGTTCTCCCACGGCACGATCAGTTGGAGTAAGAACATGTGTGAATATTCTACTTAAGTTTTTCATATTATTTGATTAAAATTGAAAAACATGTTACAGTTCTGTGGACGTGTTAGAGACCGTGTTCACCAGATCTACGCTGTTTAATTTTATTGTGAGCTCACTGCTTATATGCTTTACAGGTTTCAACGTTGTGGTAAGCACTTTGAACTACCTAAATACTATAAATAACTGTTGCTACTTATAAGTATTGGATATATCCAATGTGCATATATTGACAAAAAAAGATGGGATTTTAGGATTTATTTATCGAACTGTAAAGCTTCTGTTAAATTATTAAAAGTAAGACGGCTCGCAGGAGCTGGATGCGAGAAGCCATGGATCGAACTAAGTGGCGTGCAATTGGAGAGGCCTATGTTCAACATTGGACTGCGATAGGCTGATGATGATGAAAGCATGAAATCTGTGGAAAGAAAACAATTCTATAATACTGGTGGTAGATGACTACGGCCCAAGGAAAACTCAAAAGTTACTACTACCCAGGGTGGTACTCACAGAAGATCCTCTCACAGAAGATCAACCATCGATGCTGTCATGTTTCGTTGGTATAGTGCGAGTCACAATGCTGCATTGTTGCATTGTCTGCATGGTGACCACCACTCTTTGATTCTGCTAATGCTTTCCATCAGACAGTGCAGAATCTAGAGAATTAAGAGTTCTTGCCCTGTGGAGGAACGGGTGGTATGTCCCTCCAACACAAAGGGAGGATCCTCCGGCCAGGCGCGGTGATCAAACCTGGCGGGCTACTGCCCAACGGTTGACGTTTGGAAGTTGTATATATGTTAATCGGCGCGAGAACTTCTACTGCACGTTGCAGGATTGGTAGCTTTGTCGTACACTACGTTACTCTGTGGTTCAGTGTACCTTCGGTAGATGGCGTTGTCATATGTTTATGTTGCCGCTGTATGTGGAAGTTGCCGCAGCCCCTTCTGCTCTCTAGTATCAGAAGGGAAGCTCTTCTCATCCTGATTTTGCAGAGAAGATTTAGGTTTCTGTAAACTCACTGATAAATATTTGCAATAATATTTTTTCCCGTGAAGACATGGTACCACACCGAGTAGGTCCATTTCTGTGTCAAATTACGGCTGGTAAAGTCTATAAGATTAGCATTTTAACTGGAAATGAATTGGGTTTCGTAGGTGAAAGTAAGAACATTTTATTTGATTTCAGGCCATCGATGGTGCAGTATACGTTTTTACATTCCTGTGTTTTCTTATAATGTCACTGCTGCAAATATTCTACCTCTGTTTCTTCGGTAATCTTCTAATGGAGTCGGTAATTAGTCTTAATTATATGCATATAGTTTTTATTTATTGCATCTACAACATCATAGGCGTCACAAGTGCGTTGCCGGTCTTTGGGGGACGGGGAGGAGGATGGGGATGGGGAGGGGTTGGGGTATGAGCCTCCGGTATCCTCACACACTCGGTGAAGCACAGCGCAAACGCCGTTACACATCGGTTCTCTGTGATGCCATGGTATCACTCCGGTGGTGCCGGCCGAATCATTATATATCGAAGCGTGCTTCTCCCACATGATTAATGTATTTATAAATGTGTTACAGAGTACAGAAATAAGCGATGCCATATACAATTCTAGATGGCATTTAATCCCTTCATTTGGAAAGATTTTGCTGATTGTGCAAAGAAGGTAATTGCAATTGACTTTGAGTCTTTGTTTTGTAAAGATAACTCCCACATTATGGATACATATCCTGCGAGGGGAGCTTTACAAACATACATGAAACAGACACAAAAGCATCGAGACTCGGAACAAAAATAATGTCCCGTGTGGGGTTTTTACTCACAAACAAACAGTGCAGTCATGTCCTTAATTAGTGTCCTCATATTTGTATTTCAACAAGAAGCTAACTAATTTGCCTGCACTGTTCTAGGTTTCGGTCTTGGGTCCGATTACCATATGGAACAACTTTGTGAAATCCACAAATTGTTGTTCTGAGTCTAGGTGCTATCCGTATTCTTTTCATGTTTGTCTGTAAAAACCCCCGCGACATAGAACGTACTTCAAGAGCGGAATTCGTTGTTAAGTAAAAGAAAAAAGAGGGATGATATAATTTTGACGTCGATGTCTGTCTGTGGCGTCGTAGCTCTCAAACGGATGGTCCGATTTCGATGCGGTTTCTTTAATTTGAGAGTCAGTTTCCTTGCGTTGGATCTTAGCTATGTTTGGTTAATATCGGTCCAGCATTGTAAGAGTATCAGCTCTTTTCCAAAATGCTATAATTGCATTTTTGGCGTACGATTACATGATTAAGTGCTTGCGTAAGGGATTTATTAAATTTTTAATTCAATTTGTTCTATTTACGTTTGCAGATCACAAACTCCGTGTAAACTGACAGCAGCAAAATTTGCCGATGTGAACCTAAGAGCTTTTATGAGGGTACTATTTCCTACATTTCTTTGAGAGAATTATCTGCGTGGTGACGGATGAAGAACACGTAGCACCAAATTTTTCATCTCATGGGTACATAGGAGGCAACGTAGGGAACAATCTACGCAGGACACCGTATCGCAAAGAGATGGAAAACGGAACAAACCCTTATCACTCCGTCTGGCTGGGAATAATATGCCAAAACCTTTAGGAAAGGCCTTTTGGGAGAGCCACGCTTCGGCAAGCATGGGCCGGCTCGACCGGAGTGATAGTGATACGGCCTCACAGAAAACCGGTGTGAAGCAGCGCTTGCGCTGTGTTTCACCGAGGGAGTAGGATACCTTAGGCCCATAATCCAACCCTTCCCCTCATCCCCCTCCCCATCCCCCAAGGCCGGCAAGGCACTTGTGACGCCTCTGGTGTTGTGGGGGTCCATGAGCGGCGGTAATTGTTTACCATCAAGTGATAAGTCTGCTCATTTGCCCCGTTGTCCATAAAAAAAAATAAAAGGCCTATGTAAATCTGGGAATACGTGGTGATGATGATTTTATATACACAAATTCCGAAAAGAATTTTAAAATTAGAATCATCAGTTCCAGAGCTCTTATAATTGTTCATTTTATTTTATTTTAGGTTTGCAGTACAGCATGGTCCTACTTCGCTCTTTTGCAGACCTTGTACACAAGTGATGAATAAATCCGGTAGTTATGAGCAAACGCTGAACGTTGCACAGATCATAGAAACGGCAGACATTTTGTATATTTTTTTTTATTTTAGTAGCTTGAATTGAAAATTCAATTTAATGTGATATGAAATTTTAAAAAATTCTTATAGTGTTGCAGTATTTTTTTTTAATCACGCTCTAACTGCTGTAGTTGTTCGTTTATAAATACCTGGATGACTGAGTTTTAAACAAGATTCTCTAATAAGCTAGATTGATTTATTACCCACGAAACCCCCTTTCTTTTCCTCCTCGCATACCACCTCCTGGTGGCATGTCGGACTCAAGCCGACTAAAACCGCACGCCGTCTCGGGTACTAGGAGCCGGGGAATCAGGTACACCCTAGAAAAGAAAACCCTGAAACCCCGACGTACTTCGGGCCAGCTACGGTTTGTAGATGAACCCATCCTGTGTGAAAACCCCGAGGTTTCCGTTGCTATCCCTGGGGCACAGGCGCGCGCCCCCATACGGGCCTGCTTCTGCCCCCTACATTCTAAGTTCCCGAGATTTAGATTTTATATATGTTTAAATTGCTCATTTTGCTTCGTTACACGAGAATTACCTACGGTACCTTCACTAGCTCGGTGAAACATAACACAAGGGACGTTTCACACCGGTTTTTTGTGAGGCCGTGATATCTCACTCCGGTCGAGCCGGCCAATTCGTGTCGAAGCGTGCCACGTGCAATTTAATAGTCCAACTCTTCATGTTTATAATGTCAGTGTAGATTTGAATGTATCCGAAAGTGTCACATACCCATAATAGTAAATTATCCGAAATAGTAACCGATAGAAAAGCTTTCGGATAACTTTGGAAGGGCGGAGTCTACATAAGACACCTTTAAAAACTTGTTTTATCAATTCTAAATGGCTGAAATGGTTTTTTAGTGGTGTTAATGATTATTATAATTGCGTTTTTATAGTTTTAAGTAGATAACATTTACTTATTTGCGTAGATCGATGGGTTAGGAATAATTTAAGGTGAATGAACTCAAATGTAAGCATGGATATTGAGATTGTGATTTCTATAAGTTACCGTAAAAGTGTTTTGAGTTTTAAATAACATTTCGTTTTAAAATATACTTAATCCGTCACTACATTGATATGACGGATATTCCCGCTCCTTCTCATCCCATTGATGTCGTACAAGCTGACTAAACTAGCTAACTGGACAGTAAAACAGCACTGTGAGAAGGAAAATTGAAACAAACCCTATAAAAACCCCGACAAGTGTGGAACACTAGACCAAAATTTCCTTTCTAAGGGATCGCATCAGAAACGAGGTGATCCGACAAAGAACCAGGGTCATCGACATAGCCCACAGGATTAGCAAGCTGAACAGGCAGTGGGCTGTCCACATCTGCCGTAGAATCGATAACCGTTGGGGTAAACGAGTTCTTGAGTAGCGACCTCCTTGGCAAACGTAGTGTAGGACGTCCACAGGCCAGGTGCTGGATGCGAGAAGCTGAAGATCGAACTAAGTGGCGTGCAATTTGAGAGGCCTATGTCCAGCATTGGACTGCGATAGACTGATGATGATGATGAAGGAAAGATCCAGTCCAGTACTTAAGAATGCTGGTGATATTAAGTTACATAAAATATGAATAACTTAATAAGTCCAGGATAGAATAATGTCGGTTAAAGTTTCGAAAGTTACAAATACGCGCAACAAGCTGTCTTTTGTAGGTACGTCTTGTGGCACAGCAAATAACACGATAAAAATGCCTGTCATGTGCCTCCTGTCATTCAAAAGTGGTGGTCATCATGCTGATTGCGAATGCAGACAGTGCAACAATGCAACATGGTGACCCATACTATGGCGCCTATTTAATGATACTTCTGTATCATTGGGCTTCCAGTCTCGCACTCACCAACGAAACAGGACAGCGTGAATGCTGTTATCTTAGGTTGATCTTCTGTGCGAGGGTAGTACCGTCTCGGTCGGAAATATCACAAATAATAATTCTGAAACTGGTCTTCTCTTCATCATTACACTATTCTCATATCCACTGTGAAATTATAAACCAAAAATTTAAATATATATATACGATATAAATATCGAGTGTTTAAAATTTATACGCGAAACAGCACACCGCGCCAGTAATTATCAGGTGTACCCTATAATTTTGTTATCAGAATTTCAGGCAGGTATACTCTACGGCAATTTTAATAGCGTTAGTCGTAATATTAAATTGATGCAACGTAGCAGTATTGATGCGCTTGCAAAAAAGTTCTGTGAAATGTTTTTTTTATGGGATAAACATATTATCTGACCTCATTATGCCGCCATAGTTCGGGTCACCATGCTGACTTGTCCGCATTCCTAATGAGTATGATGACCACCACTTTTGAAATCTGTTCACGCTTTCTATCAGGCAAAGCAGAAAAATTTTGGCAGCAAATATAAATAGAACGAGAGCAATGTGGATCACGCGTGTTAATATCTTCTAATAAAATCCTAGTATCGCGGTGTTTGTTACCAAACTCCTCTGAAACAGATGGACCGATTTCGATCAAATTTTGTATGTATGTCATGTAGGTCTGAGTATCGGCCAGTATCTATTTTTCATATCCCTAAATGATAAAGGATTGCCGATTCATAATTTATTGTTATTGCTAGTAATAATTTAGATAATGTAATGTAGTAAATTAAACTTCAAAAACACGCTTACGGAAGTCGGTTACAAAAATTTAATGAAACAAATGAAATAGTGTAAAATATTTTTCCAATATTTCCAACTGTTATAAACTTTTACGTTTAATTAGCAAGTTCATATTTTATGGTTTAAAAATGTTATTTATTTTTTCAAATTACGGCTTTTTTTGAATTCTAATCACTACTTTATATCGTGGCCGAACTCTAGACTACAAAGTACTTATAATATTCCTATATATACCACCTAGGCATTCACTAAAAGCTTTCCAGCGTCCCATTAATTACTGGTAATACGACGCCATTAATTCAGTTAATCAGCTGATAGAAGTTTAACAATTATCCTCTAGAAATGCATAAAAGGCAAGTTTAAATAAAAACGAAAAGGAACTCATAGTATTTTTGACTGACTGCGTTAATGTGAGGGTTATAAGTTTATGTAAGGGAAGGAAATCTAATGTATCAATTCATCTGAACCGCTCGATATAGCAGGCCAAAACTTTATTTCCAAAGAGACCTATATGCCTATGATATATATGTATGTGTGTCCCAACACAAAGGGAGAATACTCCGACCAGGCGAGGTCATCATGCCTGGCGGGCCACGGGCTCGGGTCTCCTCTCAGGAGAGAGTTAAGGCCATACGTCCCCACGCTGGCTAAGTGCGGGTTGGGGACTGGCAAGACAACGTTGTTGCTACGTAATCTTGCCGTTGCATGTTTTCAAGACGCCCAAAGGCCTCCAACTAAGCTTCACGACTGTTATATAATTACATAGATCTATCAAAATAATATACGTCTTCGAAAAAAAAAAGTAAACGCTACTACCGTTTGTAGTAGGAATGAAGTATTGTTTGCTTTTAATCTACGAGGGGAATGAAAAACCAACAAAGTGTATCAATATACGATTTCTTGTCAGTTGTAAGGATATCTGCCGTACACTCAGTTCACTGATAATCTGTGGTACAGGGACCCTTAATACGGATACTGGTCTCTCACAAAGGAGTTCATAAACACACATTATTGTAAGTATTATTACATTTATATACATATCAATTACAATTTTAAATACATTAAAAGGTAAACATTAATATATATATATTACAATATATAAAAAATAGTTGACCACCGACTTCGGGTACTGGGACCAAGATAATGAAAACTTTAAGTACCTGGATGACTGAGTTTTGTTCGGTTTTATTGGTATATGTTTTAAAGATAATTCTAGCTAATGATTCATCGCCCCCGAAACCCCCTTCATAGTCAATTTCATGAAAATCGTTGAAGCCGTTTCCGAGGTTCAAGTTATATCTACAAGAATTGCTCATTTAAAGGTATTGGAAATGGGGGCTGGAACTGGGGCGTGAAAAGGCATCTCACCAGGCCGCCATAGTGTGGGTCACCATGCTGCATTGTTCTTTTTCGCATTGAGGATGGTGACCACCACTCTTGGATTCTGCTCGTGCTTTCTATCAGGCAGGGCAGAGTCATTTTGCAGCTAAAACATAAATATATATATATATATATATATTTAGTATGAAATAGTGCAGTCAAGATAATGAGTGATTACAAATGACCGTTGCACATGCAGGTCGCCACGAAGTCATAGTGCTTATGCAGCTTTGTCTTTTTTTCTTGAATAGGGGGCAAACGTGCAGACGTATCGCCTGATGGTAAGCGATTACCACCGCCCATGAACTCTCAGGACACACTCACGCCTTTGGGGGATTGGGAGAGGAATGGAGGGAGTGATTTGGATACATTCCTCCGGTATCCTTACTCACTTGGTGAAACATAGCGCAGACGCTGTTTCACATCGGTTTTCTATGAGGACGTGGTATCACTGTGGTCGAGCCGTCCCATTGATACCGAAGCGTGGCTCGATCGACCCAAACCTCAAAACATATCCCAGAATCAGCCAAAAATCGACCCGACACGTATTGCCTCCTTACATTTTCTATTTACGTTTCAGTCAAAATTAAAAAAGAAATTGATATTTAATATGCTAACCTTACAGTAAATAAACAGCTTGAACAGCGCCAATCTATTTGAGTTACTAGAAATTTGTACTAATTACGATGGCGTTGGTGTCCAAGGTATTAATTAGTGAACATATTCTTATATATTATTTACATCTAAAACAAAAATCATAAATTACTACGGTATGACCTAAGTGTGGATAGTATGTAGAGTTAAGAAGATAACATATATGACAGTATTTTTTAATGTACAAATTCGAGCATGGGGGAATAAGGTTTCAGAATTATTTTATAGAAAAATTTAATAAAACTTAATTGAACATTAGGGACAAAATTAAAAATTACCTTAGGCCGGCTAAAGCCTACATGGGTACAGTAAATATGTTGTCAGGTAATTGCAAGTATTTAATTAACAAGTAATAACAACCATATACCAATAAGATGCCGTGATTTAGTATCATACCAGGGGAAATCCTTTGGCGTAATCCGTACAATTTCCACCCGGTAATAAAATTTTAATTAATATATAAATATAAATAAATGTTTTTGGACATTTGTCACACACAACGCCATCTAGGCCCAAACTAAGCATAGTTTGATTTATGGGTACTAGACAACTGATATAAATACATATATACTTTTTTTTTGTAAAAACCTGCATATTATACATAGAAAACACTTAAACTCCGGAACATTTGCAGATCATACAAATAATTGGCCCGACTCGGGAATCCAACCCGAGCCCTCACGATCATCAGTTGCATACGCCAACAGTTAGATCAACGAGGCAAACAAAACGCAAGATCCCGTTGATTTATAAATATACTAACTTAATAAATATTAAATTAATATAAAAAGATTTAAATAACCTATCTATACGTTTCTTGGTACACGGTTACAATTGTTTACATTGATTGAACAAATGTTTTACCGCTTGATATGTGCAAATATATATATTCTACCTGACAGGATTTACCAGTCCCCGTATGCCTTTGGTAATGACTGGACGTAACTGGACTAAAGAAAAGTTGGTGTGAATGAAATCACTGCACGAATAAGGGAACATTTATATTAGACCGGGACATATTTGAGGCTTGCGTGCTGTTTACATGGCATGGGCGGAGCACGTATTTGATACGTTACATACAATTTGAATGAAGAATTTCAGATTATACTAACTAACCTGGTGAACTTCGTACCGCCATACCTTATTGTTAACCGCTATCCTTTAATTTCCGATTACTTGTTTTGGTGGTGTACACTTACGAGCGAGCGAGAAAATATAACTTGTCCAGTTTTCTTATTGTTTTCTTCTATAAAAACCTTGTCCTGACAGTAACAAACATATGAAAAAAAGAATCATCCAATTTGGTGCAGTCGATCGAAAATTATGCGCGTACATACATTTTTGCTATTCAGTTTTATATGTATAGATTCGAGATAATATAGTTTTTGTAATTTTTATGTATATTTAGATGATCATGCAGTACATGATCCGTGTATGGCTCACGGATCATCGGGCCGGGCCCGTCTACTAACAAACGATGCCGTTCACGGTAGGGTCTAATTTAGATCATCCCTGTGTTTTGTTTTTGCAAGAAGTTATTTCCAAAAATAGTTATATTTCAACAGTCTTTACAAAAAACATAAAACTTTAGTGTTTAGTCACTAAATTTACGTATCTTACTCAAAAGTAAATTCTGGTTTTTAGTGTAAAAAAAATGACTAAATCGAATTTCGAAAAATCTATTAATAAACTCGAAGTGCTTTTCAAATATTCAGGAATGAACATCAATAATGATATCATTACACCATTGGATATGATAAAACATCGCTGGTTATATGTCTTCAATTTTATCTGGGTTTTATCGGCATCTCTCGCCTCTATATACTACATCGTTCTTGGAATAGCCAATGGAAAGAATTTCACAGAACTAACAAGTATAGCCCCCTGCTTAACGTTCGCTATTCTAGCCATGATTAAGTCTCATTATCACTATTTAAATGAAGAATACGTTAAAGAACTATTAATTCTTCTGAGGAAGTTAGAACTACAGGAGAATTTAAAAGAAGAATGTGCTGATAAAAGAGATATTATCGAAAAAGAAACTGGATTTTTGAGTACAGTCATAAATGTATTGTATGTGTTAAATTGTTCAATGATAGTTGTATTTGATGTCACTCCTTTGATTGTGATAGCTGTAAAGTATTTTAAGACGAAGGAGTTTGAGTTGCTTTTGCCTTACCTGGATGTTTTTGCGATAATCCCTTATGAACTAAAGTATTGGCCGATTGCGTATATACACCAGATTTGGTCAGGTACGTATTTACTAGATTCCGATTCAAAGATCTCTGTTTCTCATTAAAACAATCGTCACTCACATGAGAACAAATATTGAACAAAATAACACACATTAACTAGATGCAGGTGCAGTAAAAATAATTTTAAGGAGGAGGTAAGAGTTGTTTTTTTTTGGAATAGGGGGGTAAACGAGCAGACGTATCGCCTGATGGTTAGCGATTACCGCCGTCCATGGACACCCGGAACACCAGAGGCGTCACAAGTGCGTTACCGGCCTTGGAGGATGGGGAGGTGGATGAGGGCAAGGGTTTGATTATGGGCCTCCGGTAACCTCACTCACTCGGTGAAACACTTCACAGGCGCTGTTTCACACCGGTTTTCTGTGAGGCCGTGGTATTACTCCGGTCGAGCCGGCCCATGCATGCCGAAGCGTGGCTCTCCCGCGGTAAAAGTGACACAGAGAAAGAGTGACACAGGGTACATCAAAATTGAAAAAAAAAAACAAAATTAAGGATTTTTGGAGCCATAAAGTAGTCTCAAAATAAAAAATGTTTTCAAAATACATCGAGTGTGGTTTAATAATTCATTACTTGTTAATTTACTGTTTCTTTTGTCGTTTCAGAATGCATAGCTTTATTGAACATGGCTGGTGCAGACTATTTATTGTACACTTGCTGCACTTATGTCAGAGTGCAGTTTAAGCTGCTACAATACGAATTCGAGAGGATCATACCGGCTTTTTCTTCGATACATGAGTTCCGAGAAGACGAGGTTCACAGGAACTTCGTTGACCTGGTGAAGTGGCACCAAGATATAATACGGTATGTTTTCGATTATTACTTTGACAGCTAGCGGTTGATACAGATTATGTTTATTGTTTGTACAGTAAGGAGTGAAGCATGTGTTTTTACCCTTTTTAAGCCTTTATTATGCATGAAAACATAGTTTATTTATTTAAAACTTCATGCACTTATGTATATCGGCGGACTTAATGCCTTTTTGAAATCCCCTTCGGGCCTTCACCCCACCGGGGTTTGCGGCGGGGCGGTGTGTCGGAATCGAACCGACTAAAACCACACGGTGTGCCACTCTGCGCCTGGGGCGGGAGAGATCCGGGAACAGCTTTCTTAAGCCATCCGGACCCACGGACTTTATGCCTAAGGCATTCTATACCAACCAAACTTTGGGGTAAGGCCTTAACCCTCTCCTGAGAGGAGACCCGAGCCCAGTAGTGGGACATTACGGGTTGTTGATTGGTTGATTTTGAACCTTCGGGGGGTGTGGAGATATTGGGCATATAGGATATATAACATATCATTTTTGGAATTTAAGTATTCCAAAGTTTCCATGAAGAAAATCTTTATCTCAAGCCAGGCGATTTATATGGTAAAAAAATACGGTATGCTTTAGGAGTAGTAAAGAAATCACATAGTCCAGGTCTAGACAGGATCACAGCCACCACTAAAATTAACTCTGATGGCCCCAGACATGCCAGCAGGGTGGTTTCTAAAGAAATCACCACGTACTTCGTGCTTCTGCACCACAGTATTTAGCGGTATTTGAGAACTGGGAATTCAAAGCCAAGTAAGGGAAGTAAAAGGGCAAAACAAGAAATCATTTATATAAATGTTATTTACTTAGTACCTACGAAGAGTATGTAATTTATATTTAAGATTTTCCACCAAATAACCTACAAAAAATAGCTATTGACCTAGTAAGCGGCAAAAACCAAAAGCCACTGACGATTCATACAGCCAGTTTGAGGGTCAAAGGCGACATACATAGGATATTAAGTAGTAATTTTGTAAAAAAAACCTAAAGATTGTTTTTATTATTATTCTTATTTATGTATATGTACCAGGATCTCACGAGATTGTCAAGATGTTATTAACAATTTGACACGTTTTTTTTATGGTATCGTGGGCAAACGAGCAAACGTATCGCCTGATGGCATCTGCAACACCAGTGGCATCACAAGTGCTTTGCCGGCCCTTGGGGGATGGAGAGGAGATATGGGATGGGAGGAGGGCATGGGGTATGGGCCTCCGGTATGCTCACTCACTCGGTGAAACACAGTTAAGGCGCTGTTTCACACCGGTTTTTTGTGAGGCCGTGGTAGTACTCTGGTCGCGCCGGCCCATTCATGTCGAAGCGTGGCTCTCCCACGGTTCTTGAGTTCAATAGTTAATTATTGATCTATTACTAATGAATATTATAACTTTTTCATAAAACGGTCTCGTTGCAGCACATCGAACATTCTAGAAATAATTTACTCGAAGTCTACTCTATTCAACTTTTTGTCCAGCTCCGTGGTGATTTGCCTCACTGGTTTCAATGTTACGGTAATTTCTGTTTTTCTTGCATCTCTTTACCTTGAGTGCTAGTAACACATTTGAGTGAAATACATTGTTTTAAAAGATTTACTTAAAAACTAATGAATATATTAAAGGCGTACATTATTACTTATTCAAATAAAAACCACGTAAAATGGCATTACTTTCGGACTAAATATTTTTTTAGTTTCGGACATCTCATACACAATACCGTCTAGAACTAAACAGAGCTTGTATTGAGGGTTCAGACAACTGATACGAATACATAAATAGTTCTTTTTATTTGTAAATACATTCATATTATACATAAAAAACACCCAAACTCCGAAACAAATATTTGCAGATCATACAAACGTTTGGTCCGAAACAGGATTCGAACCCGAGACCTCATGCATAGGGGTCGCATACGCTACCACTGCACCACCGAGGCAATCAATTCAGTCAATTAGTTTCTAATTTGACATATAAGAAATATAAAAAAACTAATGACTGTGTTTGTTTTCTAACAGATGGTGGATGATATAGTAACAATCATCACGTTTCTGATCTTCCTCTTCATGGGACTCATGCAGGTCTTTTTCTTGTGCTTCTTTGCTGATATGATGACGAGCGCTGTGAGTTTTCTTATAAAAATATCGTACATAAGGGTTCAGTTTTGATTAATTTCAGAAAAGTTTGGATAAGAAAGAACAAGAGAGTTTCATAAAAATAGATAATCTCATTTAAAAAGGAGGAATAGTGTCAAGAATTATGAATTTGTTTTATATTGAATTTGAATTATGAGTTTTTGTGTCAAGAATTATGAAGTGTAGTTTGGAGACCGATTTTTACACTTTTTTATATTTTTCATCATTAATTTCATCACGACGAGGACTTGAAAACTCGAAGACTTTAAATACTTGACATTGACAGAAAGAGATAATCCGGTTTGTTGCCATCTCATCAAAAAAGAAGAGGTGTATCTTGGATAAACAACGCACTCAAATTTATTCTCTATTATCGTAGTACAGATTTAATTCAGCCAGACATTTTAAAACTGAAACAAATGAATAGGTTTAAAAAAAATAGTTAAAAAATATGAAATCGACCTTTGTGATCGTATTTTTGTGAGGTGAACCAGTCCCCAATCCGCACTTGGCCAGCGTGTGGACGTATGGCCTTAACCTTCTCCTGAGAGGAGACCCAAACCCAGCTGTGAGACATTATGGGTTGTTGATGATACAGGTGAAGCTAATAAAAGTGTGTTAGTGTTATTAAATAGGAATGGTAAAATAATATGTATTTCTTAATGGGATAGGTAGTAAAGGAGCAGACGTATTGCCTGATGGCAAGGCGTCACAAGTGCATTGCACGTTTGGGTTATGGGCCTCCGGTATTCACTTACACGGTATAACACAGCGCAAGCGCTGTTTTTTTTATGTATAAGCTGCCAAAATGTCTCTGCCCTGCCTGATGGAAAGCATGAGCTGAATCCAAGAGTGGTAGTCACCATCCTCAATGCGAAAAAGAACAATGCAGCATGTTGATCCACACTATAGCGGCCTGGTGAGATGCTTTTTCACGCCCCGCTTAAAGGACCCGGGATCATAATGGGAAGGAAACACGTGCGCTGGTAGTGAGTTCCAGATTTTAACCGCTCGGCACAGGAAGGAATTACCGAAGCGATGAGTACGAGAACGTAAGTCTTCCATTTTAAGGCGATGACTTCTAAGGCCGGCACGTGTTGTTCTGTAGAGGAAGGGAGAGGGGGGGATCAATTGGAAGAGCTCTTCAGAACACTTACCATGGTAAAGGCGATAGAGGACTGCCAAGGAGGCGATATCTCTACGCAACTGTAAAGGCTCAAGGGTCTCGGTGGCTTCGGGACTATCGACAATACGGATTGCTCGCCGCTGCAACCGGTCAAGTGCGTCAAACAGGTACTGTGCGGCACCATCGCAATAGTGAGAACAGTATTCCACGCACGAGCGAACCTGGGTCTTGTAAAGAAGACACAGATGCCCGGGCGAGAAGAACCGTCTCACCCTGTTTAACACACCTAGCTTCCTTGAGGCCGCTTTAGTGACACTCTCAACGTATTCGCGTGGGTTGAGGTCTCGGTAGATATCCATGCCCAGGATAGCGAGCCTATCTTGTAGTGGCATTTGAGTGCACTGAAAAGTGTTTCACACCGGTTGGATTCTGGGAGGCCCTGATATCACTCTGGTCAAGACGGCCCATTCATGTCGAAGCGTAGCTATCCCGCGGTTAAATATTTACCTACTCATACCCATACCCTACACAAAAATTCCAGCTTGAATTTTAAACCCAATTCAGGAACGAAGTTACCTCTGTTTCACAGAAGGCACAGATACTTCTTACATTAAAATTGAAAAAATTTTTCTATAGAGCGAGGAAGTTAGCATCGCAGTCTACAATAGTCGATGGTATTTAGCCCGCAATCCTATTCGACGACAATTCCTAATGATGCAGACAAGGTAAGATTAAACATATTAAAAAAAATCTACTTACGCATTTATAAATACTGCCTTGATAAAGTAAACAAGCTGCTCCAAGTTGCCATATCTTGTTCAAATAAGGTTAACAGGTTTTACATGTTTATTTGATTGGAATGCACGGCAGTCTCATCTGCCTTACCTATTGACAAATGTATAAGGAAAAACTAAACCACTTGTCTTTGAGTAGAATATAATCTGTGGGCTTTTGATAATTCGTGTTGACATGACGGAATGAAATTAATAATTTACCTGTGGGGCAATAGCTTTGACATGCAGTGACATTTGAAATGACATTTTAGTAACAATGTACGTTTTGAAGGGGAGTGAGTGTTCTGAATATTAAATCTCAAATTGAACGTACTTCCTTAGCAATAAATGTGAAATCTTTCTACAAATTATTATCTGTATACTAACTGACCTGGCGAACTTCGTACCGCCATACCTATTTTTTAACCGCTATTCTGAAATTTCCGAAAAACTTGTTTTGGTGGTGTACACTTACGAGCTAAGAAAATATATTTTTTCCAGTTTTCTTATTATTTTCTTCTATTAAAACCTTGTACTGACAGTAACAAACACACGAAAAAAAGAATCATCTAATTTGGTGCAATCAATCGAAAGTTATGCGCGTACATACATTTTTGTGATTCATTTTTTTTAAATAGATTTATACATGATATAAATAGTTTGTACTTTTTGTAAGGAATATGTCATTTAGGTTGACCAAGGAGTAGAAAGCTAAAAATTAGACAAAAATATGCTCGAATTTGGACCACGCACTGGGCGACCACTAGTTTGTATATATATATTATAATGTAATAAAATATCACCCAACTCACACACGACCCTCTGATGCCAAACTAGACAGAGTACCTGCACTATGGTAGCGAGATTGTTGATAAACATACATATATATTTCTGAATACTTAAATATTATAGATAAGCTGTACATGGACATGAAACAAATGATCGTGCTCAGCAAACAATTATTTTTCCTGACTGGTAATCGAACTCACGACCTCCAGCTTATTTTAATTATTTTTCGTAATTTTTAAATATTACTAGCTGAGCCCCGCGGTTTCATCCGCGGTACAACAACAACCCCGGTTAACGTTGCGGCGAAAAAACTCTCCCGGTTCTAAGCTACCTTCCCGCCAATTTACATCCAAATCTGTTCTTGAGTTATAAAAAGTGTAACTGACACAACTTTCTTTTATATATATAGATTTGTATAACATATATTACCTTAAATGTCCAAGATACCTGAATAAAGAGCTTTATTATTTATTTTGAGTCCTACTAACCTCTACACCAACCGGTCAGATTCCTCTTTATTCTTTTGGTATCTAAAGTCTATAGACATATTAGTCTATGGACAACAAGAATTTGAGAAATCCTCCTTAACGTTTCCTTATTCTTATACTTCTCTATATTCTTAATTCTGTTCAGAGCCCAGGCGCCATGCAGATTAACGGCTGCGGGTTTCACTGATGTCAATTTAAGAGCATTTATGAGGGTAAGAAGTTGCTATTATAATAAAACACGACCTTTTCTTAGCGATTAGTTCATTTTAAACTATACGGTAGGTAAACAATCACACGCAATACTGTTAGAACGATTGCACTTCTCGACTGCCAAACAGTGAGTGCTAGACCCGATCGAGAACTGTTATAAAAAAAAATATTTCTCTCACTCCCACCCCTTTTATGACGATGTTACGTCACATCCGTCATTTCTGTGCGATAGCAGAAAAATACAATTAAATATTTTCTACATTGAATATTTTTACATTAATAATGCTTAAATAATATAATTAAGTTAAAGCAATCACAACAAATATTTTCTACATTGAATATTTTAACATTAATAATACTTAAGTAATATAATGAAATCAAAGCAATCACGACACTATTAATTTGAATTGTTATAATATTTAATGTTTAACATACATATAAAGGCTTTTTTATACTGCACGTATGGCTTAGTCGTGTAAACGGTCGCCATACCTCCTACTACGTCGCTAAGTGTTGTCGCTAAGTAAATGGGACAACACTTTGTGTGATCCTCAAATGGTCGTTCTAAGTCTGGGTGTTATTTGTATCCGTTATATGTGCGTTTATAAAGTACCCCGCGACACAGGATTTATTTCAAAAATAATATTATATCTATATAGTACAGGAGATGGACAGTTGTATTAATGTTCCTCATTTTGAAAGTGTAAAACGCGAGAGAAAGAAATATCTCGAGAATGAAGCCGCATGAATCATATTAAGTATTAGTCTTCAATTTGTTGTTCAAAAACTCTCTTAATTGTATTTTTTTGGCTCCGATGCGGATATGACAAACCCATAGAATATCTTTATTGGGGTATGTATCTTTTAATTTTTTCTCTTTTATGTATTTCTTCATGTTTGAAACCTATTTGCGAATGTCTATCAATAGCTGTGTGGTTATTAATTTTAGGTAGGTATTCCAAAAAATGCAAAATAAAATAAATTCGTTTTTCATTGTAGCTAGTAAAAATCGCTAATATATATACTTATGGTAATCGCTTCACTAAAATAAACTAGAAAAAAGAAAAGAAAAAAGATAATTTTAGGCAAAATAGAATTCATAGAGTTCAATTAATATAAATGGATAAATATCTGTGTCCGCAGGTACTAAGCACAGCATGGTCATACTTCGCGCTACTTCAGACCGTGTACGAAGGATAGTGACTATAATTTACTTGACTTTCTCCATTTATGGAGAACTGCGGATGGCCATTAGGCACTGTTGTAATTCTGTAAATTTGCCGAGCTCGTATTCGACTGTAGAGTCGGTATAGATACTATAAGAATGGTTGGTTTAAGGTAAATCACAGATCCGGATGGCGTAAGAAAGCGGTTCCCGGATCGATCCCGTCTCAGGCGCAGAGTGGCACACAGTGTGGTTTTAGTCTGTTCGATTCCGACACACCGCCCCGTCGCAAACCTCGGAGGGGTGAAGCCCCGAGGGGGTTTCAACACGTAAAAAAAAAGTGATTTCAGTGGTCGCCACACCGCTTCCTACTGCGCCAAGTGTTGTGAGTTCAAATCCTACATGGGACAACACTTGTGTGGTCCATAAATTTTTGTTCTAAGTGTGGGTGTAATTTGTGTCCATTTCATGTATGTTTGTAAAGATCCCCGTGACACAGGAATGTATATTCCTAATACCTAATGCGGGAGTTGTCTTTTTTAAAGCTGAAAACTGAAACCAAATTTAAGGTAAATCACAGACGGTCCGGATGGCGTTAGAAAGCGGTTCCCGGATCTCTCCCGTCTCAAGCGCAGAGTGGCACACCGTGTGGTTTTAGTCGGTTCGATTCCGACACACCGCCCCGCCGTAAACCCCAAACAAGTGTGGTAACCAAGTTATATAGTATCCTGTTTATCAATTAATGTTATGTATGTAGTTTGTAGGTAAATCTATACAAATAAATAAAATTGCAATCTCTATTTGTTCAAATTAACAGTTTTTCATTAAATAGATATCATGCAGTACCTTACAGTATAAATTGTCTATTTGTTACAGCTAATCTTTGGAATGGTTAGACCATTTTATTTTTGTCTCGTTGGTATAGTGGTAAACGTAAGCTGGGAGGGGTCCGGATGACGTAAGAAAGCGGTTCCCGGATCTCTCCCGTCTCAGGCGCAGAGTGGCGCACCGTGGTGCTTTAGCGGGTAGTCTGGCGAGTCAGTCAGGAGTCCCACACAAAGTGAACCCCCTGTCCCCGCGGGGATGGAGCGAAGTGCGTAAAAGCATTCCACCACGTAAAAAAAAAAGTGGTAAGCGTAAGCGACTGCAGATCAAGAGGTCTCTGGTCGGACTGCTGGTGGGTTTTTCTTACAAGAAACTCTTAATAGCATCCCGGAGTATGGAATATTGCGGTGTTTAATGCCCGCGCCTCGGAGAGCACGTTCAGCCATCAATCCCGGTTGTCAAAAACATCTATGACAATCGTTATTGGGAAGTCAGTGCCCTCAAATATACCGACAACTAATTCAACCTTCGAATTTAGTTCACCCTCAGGGTTGCGGAGGTCCGATGCCAGTCGCTCTGTGTAAAAACTGAGATTCAGGTAAAACCGGTTGAATTAGTAGCCGACCCCAAATCTTGAGAATAATAAAGGCTAGGAAGATGATGAACAGATAACTGTGGTTAGAAGGGTTAGAACCTAGATTATTTGATCATATTCATCTGTTTTTAGATTTCTTTATGTAGTAAATTAGTTAAAATATTGTTAATTACTAATTTTTCTACCTTTTAATTCGCAAAATGCGTGAGTAGGACTTATTTATCATCGACAATATTAGCTTTTTGTGGCACTTCTGCAACGATTCAAGAATTAATGTAATTTTTAATATTGATGTTTAAGTATTACGTACATACAAACTTTGTTGTCATACAACACTATGAATAAAGGCGAATGAAATACTTTTTCAAACAAAAACGGGATAAGGTGCAGCTATTAAATCCTTAAAATTAATGTTTTTCAAGCATATTTAAGTATCTTTAAAAAGTTTAAACTCAATAAAAATCGAAACCGTTTTACACAAACGCTTATTTTTCGTAGAACAAGGTGCAATTCAACACATTTGCTCCAATGTCTGTTTCCCCATTCATGTGAGTGCGCCATTGTTATTTGAGTTCTTTTTTCAAATTCTGACAAGTATTGTTCTCGTGTCTATGGTACGCAGTTACACGTATTTGCGTGTACTCTGTCTGTATAAATTGATTCCTTTACTTGATACATCCAAAATTTTTTTCATACATCAATATTACTTACATAGAAAGGCAACAATTTCAACGACTTCGGACGACGTTTGCAGGGCTATATAAATAGATTAAAACTAATTTGGAGCACATACCTGCATTTTTGACCAGAAAATATCAAGAAAAAACATTGAAGAAATTTTAAACTTCAAAAGTAATTACTTTTTAATTATTGTTTATTCTCATGAACAATCTTTAAATACATAGTCATATTACATGTTGTTTGTTAAGCTATCCTTAGAAAATATTTTTTCTCTTACTATACAAGACTGGCAAACTTGGATTCTAATTTTCATTAATGTTGAATTCAATAAGAAATTAACGTTTAACTTTTAATATATGTTATTTATAGACTCTATATTTCCATGTCTACTAAAATGTGTTTCGCGCTTATATTTATTTTTTATTATGGTTTGGCTATTCTCTTTTATGGTTTCTTGACTGGCAAACCTGGACCATGGAGCAAAAGAAGAAGGTATGAAAACGTTTATTGGCAATGGAGCAAAGGTTAGGGATGCCGTATGTGTCTAGTGGGTAAACGGCACCTGGTTATTCATCTTATCCTTGGGACGAACACTAGACAGGTCATAATCAAATTGCTTTCGGATCCTTACTATTTCAGAAGCAGTATGGCACACTGCGTGGTTTTAGCCGGTCTGACGCTGATATAACGCATAACCGACAAAGCTGGTGGAGCGTTTCACCTAGCGTGAGAGAAAAATATCATAACAACTTAAAATTGCCCATCTTAATTAAAAAATCATTTCCTACTAAAGATTTAGGTACAAACATTTTTGATTCCACGTTCATATTATATTTCGTTACATTTATATTTTATGCTTTTATTTAGACACTATCCTTTTTTTCGAGGTCAAAAAGAGTTCATTATAATCGCAAAGCCTCTTTCAACAGATCAATTTATTGTTACCGACGCAAAATCTTTTCAAAACCTTGACTCAGGTAGAAAATTTCACATGCTTTGGATAAAAAAGTGTACATTTCTAAGAATTCCGACCTTTTAGAACAGTCTTTTTGTCGTTTCTTCATCGGTTACTATTCGTTTATAAAGTTTGCTTGTAATATGAACTTTAGATGGCGAAAACAGAGTACAAAATGACTTGTTAAGTAGGTTAGAATGAGTGGTGGTAAGTATCCCGAGGTTCTTCGTTGTTGTAATCATCGGAAAATTATTTGGTTAAACATACAAATCCGTGTAGTGTCTGTTAGGTATTTCCAGTTTAAATATTTCAAAATTATTTTATAAATTTAGGTGTTTATATTCAAATTACTGTTAAGGTTTGTTTGGCCTTAAGTTATGGGTAATTAGAATATAATAGAAAGACAGAAGAGACAGGTTCGGGGTTAACACTAGTAGTACACACAGTATTATAGTTAAAATATCAAACTGTAAATTCAGTACCTTTGAATTTTAAACTTACTTTTTAGAAAATGTTAAATAGTTTAGTGCCATCTATCTGTCTTAAACTTAAGTCGAAAATTGATAAAACAGTCCAAGAGAAAGTGGCGCCCTCATACTGCTTTACCGACATTATGTACTAGTACCTATTTGTGATGGCGTAAAGAAGTGTACATTTCTGTGCACGGTAAAACATAAATAATGATTCCCAGACGATTTAGTTTACGTTTTTGTGTTAAAAACTATTGTCTAAAACAAAAAGTATCATGATAAACGTGTCCTAGTTATATTTAGACGTAAGTGTGAGTTAAAATGGACAAGAAAAATGCCATTCGGAGAGCCAAGAGGCCGTCAAAAGTGCTTGAAGAAAATTATTGGGATTGCAGCGTTTGTACGTATAGGAACAATGCAGAAGCCTTCAAATGTTCGATGTGCGATGTTAGGAAAGGTACTATAATCCACGATTTCCATATTTTGTTTTTTTTCTGTATGGTTATTCTAATGTGAATGACCCAACAGCCACTTAGTATATATACGTAGCCACGTAGTTGCAACTGTTTACACACATTATACGGTGTAATTATAGTTCTTTTATTGCTTAACTGTATTACGGTGTGCATATATTTATTTAATATGCCCGTTACTTTAATGAACACTGCTTTGTTGTAATTTGTAAAAAACCTAACCTCAAATGAATTAACAAACTCAAAGCTGTAAGTATTGATTAATACTTCAAGCGCGCGTCCTTGCTAATGTTTTGGCTACGCCAATACTGTATAGTTGTTTTACTGTTACATACATATTTAACTTAAATATACCGTAATAATAATAATGTTATGTTATTGGTTATATTATGTGTGGAAAACAATAAACTTCTTTTCGAAACAGCAAGAATATTAGGTATTTTTATAAGCTTTAATCTTAAGTTCATGTTTTTAGACTTCATATGATACACAAATCATGTTATTAACAATTTTAAACGTTGTAAACAGGGTTTACCGTAATATACACATGGTTGGTATTCTATATTGAGAAAAAGTAAATACTCCTATTTTTTCTCAATATGAAGATCAAGATCAAATACAAAGCTCTGCAATGTTACATTTAAGCAAAACATTCTTATTAAAAAAAATAAAAGCAGTGGCGTTTTTAAATACTCTTGCAGGCTAAATAATACAACCAACAGAATTTTTAATTGTAACAAACATTCATTTTACTAATGTTGGTAGTAGCTTAAATCAGCTCTATTTGCCGAGATCCAACATTTTAACTGTTCCATAGAGTAAATAGCACTCATTTTAAATGCTCTTTAAAGTAACATCAGAAAAACAAACAATCTTGTCTATGATTAACAATTTATGTAAACAAATCTGTGCATTCCAACTTTAAACGCCATAAAAACTGCCGTTCGGTTGTGTAACCCGGCCGAAATGAAAACTCAGAAGTCACGCTGAGTTTGAAAGAATTTTACCGACTACTCGATTTATTTCTATAATGTTCGTTGACCTTTCTGGATGTAAATACTTCAACTCGTTGAAGGGCATATACCTACATATAGGTAAGTAGGCAGGTATTTAAATTCCATACTCTGTTACGTAGTGGCTAGAGAAGGGGTGAAGCGGAAGAGAGGGGTAAGACAGTTAACCTATAATTTGTCCTACAGGAACGCGGTTAGTTTTTGCATAGGTTTCACCCGTGCTTTTTTCTTTGAAATAGTTCAAAAGGTACTCTACTCCATTGAATTCCTATTTCATATTAGGAAAATACTAGTTCGAGATCTTGGCATTACCCGCATTTATTATGTTCCGTTATGTCATAATTATTCGTCATGATGGTCACTATGGTGGTTACTTTGACAGCTAGAATATAAAAATAGCTATAAAAATCAATGAAAGTGTTTTTCTTTTAAGATAATAATAGAAAAGTAAGTAGATTATAATCTGTATACACTATTTCGTTCTCCCTTCTAGGGAAAGCCTTAAAAAAATTACTTCTCTCTAATTTCCTAACATTCCCACCCTCAATTTATCCCTTTAGAGCTTGGAATTTCTAATTGGATTTTATTTTTAAGTAGGTTAACTAAAAAAAGAGAATGGGTTATGAGATTAGGTGCACTGTAAGTGTACACAGTATATAGAATTATGTTAATATTGTTATCGATATAATATCATGTGTAGTATGTTACATAGTGATGTTATGTTATTGGCCACCCAGGTCATGACATTCCAAAAAAAAAAACAGAAATTTACATGGACCTACGGGATTAAACTATGAATAGAGTCCAGCAAGAACAGTAGTAGCTAGTATCTTTATAAATTGTAGCCTATGTGTTAATCTGATGTATAAGCTTAATTATTGTAAAGTTCCATTAAAATCCTTTTAGTAGTTTTTACGTGAAAGAGTAACCAAGCTCGCGTGTATAATATTAGTAGGATATCCAACCATATTTATTTACATATGTATTATAATATTTAAATTAGGGCGTGTTACTTCATATTATATTGCTTACATTGATACACTAGCGAATAGTGTATTATATATAAACTTATAATTATCCAATTATAAATAAATTATGTTTGTTTAATATAATTTGATGTGTGAAAGTAAAAGTCGCTCAGCGTGCTATGGAGCGGGTAATGCTCGGCGTTTCTCTAAGGGATCGCATCAGAAACGAGATGATCCGACAATGAACCAGGGAAGAAGGATTAGCCAGCTGAAGTGGCAGTGGGCTGGCCACATTTGCCGTAGAACCGATAACCGTTGGGGTAAACGAGTTCTTGAGTGGAGACCGCGTTTCGTCAAACTTAGTATATGACGTTCTCAGGCGAGGTGGAGTGACGATTTGCGCAAGACGGCTGGCAGGATGCGAGAAGCCGAGGGTCGAACTAAGTGGCGTGCAATCAGAGAGGCCTATGTCCAGTAGTGGACTGCGATAGGCTGATGATTATGATGTAACTGAGAAAAACTGTAAGTTCAGATTAGTACTGAGACTAATTTCAGCTGAGTAGAACTTGAAAAGCATTCTATAATAAGAGCGACGCTTGAGATTTGATTTCAATTTAAAACTAGTTTCAGCTGATCGGAGTTCAATGGATACTTGAGACGCCTTTTTAAGTACGGGCCTTTATCGCTCGTTAAAACAAAAAACATAGGACGGCTCCTGTGATATCGTTTGGCCGGCGCACTTGAGGGGTTTACTGAATTTCTCTATCCCACCTAAATCCATCATCACGCCAAGCCTAAGTACATAGGTATACATACCAATATAAGTTCCATAAGTAGGTTGTGATTGACCTCAAAAATTTATTACACGGTTATAGGCGCCGGCAAGTATCTTGGCCAGATTTCGGCGTCGTGGGGGCTAGTTCGCGCGTACTCTTAGTTGAACCAATCAAAACAAAATTGAAGTATAGTCAACTGAATTTCCAATCGCTTGCTCGTGCTACTACGATCTCCGTGTCCCTTTTTTTTTACACGTGGAAACCCCCTCGGTCCTTCACCCCACCGGGGTTTGCGGCGGGGCGGTGTGTCGGAAGCGAACCGACTAAAACCACACGGTATGCCACTCTGCGCCTGAGACGGGAGGAATCGGGAACCGCTTTCTTACGCCATCCGAACCCCTCCCAGACGATCTCCGTGTCCCTCAATCAACCAAAGGGAACTAAAAAACGTCTTCTGTGCATCTAACGGTTCTGGCCAAGTGACGTGGTGGTCTCTATACAAGTGAAGCGAATAAAAGCCGAGCGGCACTCGTTAACTTTAGATTAAAATATAAAATGCTAAGTAATGTGAAGTTCAAAGATCATATAGATATTATTACTACAATCGATACCGCTTTTAAGTAACCTATAGAGTTTTATACACGCAATACAGTTTTAGCCATGGACTACACATATGATGTAGGACTGAGCTGAGTGTTATGGGTCCGATCCTGGATCCTCTATCGTGAGCCTATCGCACTACACTGCTGGACCTGGTCTCCCAATTGCACGCCACTTGTTTCGATCCACTCGATAATTTGATATTTTGCCCTTCGGAACTGCCGAATAAGTATTTTACCAAGTTTTTTTTTCCAGCGATAGTATTTACAGGGGCTAGACTTCCCTATCTTACCGTAAGCGTTATCTATTCAAAGTTTTTATAATAGCTATTAGAGGTGAGTCTATTCGCCAGTTCGCCTCCATACCTGTAGAGAATACCAAACCTAAAATTACCAACAATGCTTATACTCTACCATTATATAAACGCGAAAGTTTGTAAGTATGGATGCGTGTTTGTTGCTCTTTCACGTAAAAACTACTGGATGGATTTTAATGATACTTTATAATAATATAGCTTATACTTTATAATAACACATAGTTCACAATTTATGAAGATACAATTCTGGCAATATCTTTGTCAAGCGTGTAACACCGTGGGGCTCAGGTAGTCAAAAATATAACTAAAATGTTAACAAAAAAACCGATTTCAAGAATTGGATTCAATTGAATTGGGACCATACAAAAATCGCCAGCATTCATATTAAAACAGAATCATCAAAATCGGTTCTTCCAGTCGAAATTTCTGAGGTAACAAACAATAAAAACAGTCGTACCTCCTTCTTTTTTGAAGTCGGTTAAAAATTAATGAAATATACTAAGTTCGCTAAGTTGTCAACATAATTCATTTATTTATTTATTTTTTAGCTTCTCACTCCTTTATGTAAACTGTACTTGTGCCATTAAATACACCCCCGATCACATAATTTTAAAAAAGGGGTATAGTGTTTTTGCTTCGAGTATTGTTAGGCATATATTTAAGATAAATATCGAAACATATTTTTTATAACACGCAGTATCCTATGATAACAACTTCACTCACGAAAATAAATACGATGAAATCACTGATCTATTTTCGGAGGGGCCTATGGACCAGAGGTGATCGCGCTGAACAGTTGTTTGACTCAGTTATATAATAGTCACGTCCTTAAATGGGTTACTAAATTATAGGTCATCAAAAAACATATTGTTATTGTTAAATAAAATAAATATTTCAGACATTTTTAACACACAACGCCATCTAGTCCCAAACTAAGCAAAGCTTGTACTATGGGTACTAGACAACTGATATTAATACTTATATACTTTTTTTTGTAAATACATACATATTATACATAGAAAACACCCAAACTCAGAAACAAATATTTGCAGATCATACAAACATTTGGTCCGACTCAGGAATCGAACCCGAGACCTCTAGCACAGCAGTCGCATTAGCTACCATTGCGCCACAGAGGCAGTCATTGTTGATGGAGTTAGGTACTGAAAATCCCTTCGGATCTCTAGTTTCTCGAGGATAGGGGCAAGGAGTATGTGAAAAACCAATTGATATTCAATTGAGAGGGTTTAGACTAGACCCAGAACCATTTTATTTCAGGTAACCCGAAACATATTAGGACCTTACAACAAATACCTATTTGATACTATTAAAATATTGCGATTAAGAGGCGCTCATAGTCCAGTTGCACTCGGCGATTAGAAACAATCGCCGAGGGTAAGCAACGACGGCGCGGTCAGTACCTAGATGGGTGATCGCTGGTGGCATGATACCATGAGCGTCTCCGTGATTCGGAGATCACGTTAAGTAGTCGGTCCCGGTTGTTATCACAGGATAACAATCGTGAAGCTTAGTTGGAGGCCTTTGGGCGGCTTAAAAACATCCAACGGCAAGATTTACGTAGCCACAACGTAGTCTTGTCAATCCCCGACCCGTACTCGGCCAGGGTGGGGATGTATGACCTTAGTCTTCTACTGAGAGGTGACCCGAGCCCAGCTGTGGGACGTTATGGGTTGTTGATGAAAAGATTACGATGCCTTTTGGGTTACGATTTATCCCGACGTTCTATACCAGTCTACCCATGACCACGAGCTGTAAAATCGATTCGAAACGTCGGGGAAACAGCCCTTCTATTTTCCCGACCGATCGTAATCTCATACAACACATGTTTTTCATTAGTACTGAAAGTGTTATTACAAAACGCCTAATGTAAATCGGATGTTTAGAAACAAAGAAAATTATAGTATTTGTCCTTATGACGCCGCTTTTGAAGTGTTTCGCCATTTTCGTCGCAGCTGGTCAAGTAGGTCGGCTAAAAATACCTACGGTGTGTAATGAATTAATGATATCATAGGTATGAATACATATATTTTTTATGTGTAAAAAAGATATGGACTAATTAATACTAGCGTTTTCGCTCTGGTCGTTATTTCTTACTAGCTGACCCGGCAAACTTCGTACTGTATTTTTTTTTTAGTAAATACTTTTGTAATTATACCCGCTTCAGTTTCGTATAGGTAGTGATAAAAAAAAACTTTTATGGTTATATTTTAATTTTGTTTTATACAAACCTTGTCCGAACAATAATGAACACACAGAAAAAATAATATATGTTCATACATGTTCATACATTTTAACACACAACGCCATCTAGTCCCAAACTAAGCAGAGCTTGTACTATGGGTACTAGATAACTGATATTAATACTTATATACTTTTTTTTTGTAAATACATACATATTATACATAGAAAACACCCAAACTCCGAAACAAATATTTGCAGATCATACAAACATCTGGTCCGACTCAGGATTCGAACCCGAGACCTCTTGCACAGCAGTCGCATTCGCTACCACTACGCCACAGATCCAATTTGGTGCAGCCAATGGGAAGTTATGCGCGTACATTACATTTCGCTGATTCATATTTATAGATTTAATTGTTATAAGTTGGAATATGGTAAACTTCCATGTTAATCATCATCCCAATTCACACTCAAAGCTAACCTTTGAGTGTGAAATTTCCAAAATTCGTTCTTTGTTATCACTTGATCTCCCCACCCGGTTGGAGGATCCTCCCTTTGTGTAGAAGGGACATGACTCCTACAGCTATCGAAACTTTCAAGTTTGTAGCTCCAGCGGCTAGTTCTTCGTTCATAAGTTGGTCAATTAGTCAGGGTAAGACATTTTATAAAATTCTCAAATCTCGTATTGGTCAAATTTTCACGTTGAATTTGACGATTAGGTATATACATACGCGGTGTCTGTATTAAAAAATATACCTTTATTGCCAATTGCCGCCTTTCGATAAGCCATTCAATCAAACATTATGTTTAAGATACACGATTACATTAACGCAATTGGATGTATTTTTTTTACGAAAGCTTTGCATATTATAATAATTATTAACTAGCTTTTACCCGCAGCCCCGCCCGACTTTTATATCGGATATCGCGGTAAAAAGTACACTTCGTGCTACCTCAAGAAATAAAGTATTATAGACAAACTTGAATCATAACCCACTTGGGCAATAAATCATTTGAAACCGTCAAAACAACAAAGGTTTAATTTCTTTACAGTGCATGTCGTACTTAAGACGTTTTGAACATTAAACAAGCTATGTCAATACTGGTCGGAGAGCTATACAATGTTTACCTATCTTTATCATCATCACTACAGTAGATAGTTTATTAGATAAAACAGTAATAATTATATTTTGAATAGATGCTCTTTGAAATTAATTATAACTCGTAACAAATACATTTTTAGAAACCAAAGCGGAAAGTTATGTATGTATTTAATAATGTATATTTACGCGAATATCGACCTAATTGTATTTGATTGTCTGTAACAAAATAAGCTTATGGTGGGTCACGTTTCAAATATGATAGTACATATGTAACTCCATACTAAATTTCAGTAAAATTGATGCAGCAATTCGGCTTGAAAGCGTAAGAGACACACAGACAGAGTTAGATATAATAATTCTAACTGGATTTTTAAATTAGTTGAAAAAATTAACCATCATAGGAAAATGAACGTAGCTTGTGCTAAAAGTTGTAGTTACATATGCATGTGCGAAGTCGACGTATGTCCCTAGTTCAGATAAATATGACGTCATGGTACTTATAATACCGATCGCATAAACCTTCAACATCGCTATGAACAAGGAAACGTCCTTTCGCATTCGGCATTCTCATGTCTAAACTCAAGGCGTTTGCCCTGCGGTGAGAACAGTGCCCTCTAATGTACAAACTATGTTCTTCGCAATATTCCAAACGATTTAGGGTACGATTTCTAAAGTATAGTTTTGTTTTGATATATGTGATCCATTTTTTGTATTTCTCTAATTAGAAAGGCTTTTTATATAACTAAAAATTAGATTTTTTCAAATATTTGTTTTTATACAATGTATACACAATAAAATATGTTACAAAAATTTATTCATGCATGTATTCTCATATCAGTCTATGGAATAGAATATAATCTACCTAATAATATAATATAGCTACCTTATTCAAATCAAAAATACAAAAATACTTAACATTAAAAAATATGTAAAGGTATGTATGTTTCATATAATAATATGCTCATTTTCCTAGTTTTGTTTCTATAGAAAAAATAACTTATAACTCGTATGTCGCTTTGTACTAACTAGTCGGTTTTGAGGTAATATACATACTGCACAGTCTGATCCCTGAGGCAGTTGGCTTATGGAGGCCCATAACCTGAGGCCCGAAATGAACTTCTACATACCATCTATAGTAATGACTACATTTTGTGCACGGGGCTTACTAAAACGGGCAAAGCTTTTGTTGTCAAAATATTTACAACATTTAAACTTACATCTTCATAAATCAACGGGCGAATAACACCAGTTATTATCTCTACCCGGAACACTGAATATAATCGTGCTTATCATATAAATATTTGTCCTGGAAGAGAAACCCACCACCTCCAATTTTGCAGTTAAGATCATTAACAAGAAAAAAATATTGGACGAGCATCTTGGTCTAAGGGAACAAGATGCTCGTCGTATATTATTTTTTATATATATAAGCGTACCAAAGTGATTCTTCTCTGCCTGATGGAAAGCATTAGCAGAATCCAAGATGGTGGTGATAGACGGTGGTCAGTATGCTCGCTTTAAAAATGCAATAATGCAGCATAGTGACACACTTCTGCATCATTGATCCTCTGCTGTCATGTTACGTTGGTCTTCTATGAGAATGTAGTACTGTAGTTTTCTTTAATTAGTGAATTATTTATTTATTTATTTAATGCACATGAGGTACAAAGGCGGACTTAATGCCATTAGGCATTATCTACCAATCAACCTACAGGTGTTGCAGAAATACGATGCAGTAGGTGCAAGGACAAAATTTTTAACTCGGACTAATAGCAATTATGCAGATACTAGATAAGCATATACAATTATACTGCTAAATATATAACAGATATTCAATATACACATATACATACATACACACATATATACACATAAACATATATATATATATATATATTGAATATATATACATATTTAGACGGGTATTAGCGTTGAGACTATACTGCCAATTCACTTAGAAGAAGTTTTATTTATATTCTTATTGGTTTAATAATAATTATTTATCCCTAGGTACTTCGACACGAAAGCCTCGCATCAACCCAGCATTGGTCGCGGCGCAAGCGGCTGGCACAGCTCCCACCAGCTCTCAGAAGCGACCACGGTCAGCCAACTCGCTTAAGAAGAAACGACGGCATCCGCCAAGACTTCGCAATGTCGACCGAAGTTCGGCACAAACTAGGGAGGTAATATTTTTTTTTATTTTGCTAAATTTTCATAAAAATCTGAAATGTATGTATTTCAATTCCTTCAAGTGAACTGTATCTGGGGTGACAGTTACCTCTCTACGTAATTTTATCAAAATGAATTATGAAACCAAAATCCAATAGCTATTATTTCAATTAAGGGACTATTCAAGTAAGTTACACAAATTACTCTAGTTATCGGTTCCATAATGACATTCCCATGGAGAAGAACCGACAAGAAACCTTGGCAAAGAGCGCACACACACAAACATTTACGTTTATAGTAGCGTTTCGTTGTATTAGTTTTTGTCCAACTTAAAAATTCAAGTTTAGATTAATGATAACAGTCATAATTTAGTTAGCTCATAACCAAGTCGATGTGAAAAGTTTTTTGCATGTGAATTGCAATGTAATGTTAATTACTCACAAACAACGATTAATATCTATCGTCTTTCACACGATTCAACATAGTATTGCAACAAAAAAAAATAAGTCTCTGGACGCGAGTTTCAAAGGTAGGGTAGGGGAGTAGGGTAGGGTAGGGCAGTAACTTATATAAGACACGTGACCTGACTTTTAGTGGTAACTCCGTAATATCAGTCATAAAACTGTGCCTTTACTAACAGGTCTAAGGCAAATGCCATTATGTTAAAGCTTCGCAGGCGTATAGATGAGTGCACAATTTTGCCGAGTTTCCTGGTCAGCGCTATCTCTTCTATTAGTTCTTGATAGGCTTTAAACACATACGTTGTGTTAAATTGAGTAGATGGTGACCTAAGGTTTATGTATATTTATACATATATTAAACCTTGACTGTATTTAAAAAGCTGGTGAAGAAGTACTACTTGTCATTGTCAATACTTGAATAGGATTTTTATGGATCTGTATATTTGTTGTATAGTTATTTGTGTAGGTTTCTGTTATTTGCTTATTAATGCACGTGTATGGAGAACGAGTGTGTATTTGAGCAGGTATAAACCTCCATTGATTTATTTTTATTATTGTTACCATTTTCATTTTGTTTTTTTTCTCTTTTTTTTCCTTTTTTTATTTTTTCAATTCTTATTGTAATAATTGTATCAATTGTTAGTACTACTAAAAATCATACATAACAATCTGATGTCCATGATAGTTGTCTGGAAGAGATCGCCGTGAGCGATAAGACCGCCAATTGTTGTAGTAATCCTTTTTGTCACTCATTTTATTTAGTATTTTGTAATATGTACGCAATGAAGATAAATAAATAAATATAGTATATTAACTGACCGCCTTCATCAGCGTCTATTTTGAATCATGCTCGGCTAAGCGTGATGTTGACCATCTTATCTAAGGCAGGCCAGCAAAACATATTAAAAAAAAACGTGAAAATCGGTTAGATCATTTCGGAGTTCATTGTAAGAAACACCATGACACAAGAATTTTATATAAAGATAATACCAGACCAATAGGAGCCAATCATTATTAAAAATATGAGAAAGAGTCGTTTCTACCCTTCTACCCCTACCGTTCTACCCCTTGATGTGATGGCAACAAAACAATAATTGAAAAACAATCTAGTACTCACAGTGTACGAATGTAAAGTTTATGTATTAGTGTGTACATTATATATCATATACTATTATAGATGCAAATGTAAGTGTGTTTGTTACGCTTTCACGCAAAAACTACTTAACCGATCATCATGAAACTTTGTACATATACTCTTGAAGGTATTAGAAGTAACATAGGATACTTTTTATTAAAAAAAAATTACGAAAGATTAGAAAATTGTTTGTCAAAAAATCGTCAAATTTAGCTACTTCAAAAGCATGAAACTTTACAGTAATATAGCTTATACATCAGAATAACACATGGCTACTATTTGCCGCGATAACCGATATGTACGCGGGCGGAGCCGCGGGCAGCAGCTAGTAATCCATATTTCTTTATGTATATGTATAGTTGTATTATGTAACTTTACGTCAGTTCTATATATTTAATGACAAAATAAAATAACCTCTGACTTCCACCACAGGACTACCTTACAAAATTCCTACATCGCCCAAAGGTTGGATGGTAGAGAACGACTAGGGCATTGCAAGAAGTTTTAAAATAAATCCTACTAATATTATTAACGCGAAGGTTTAAAAATATGGATGGATGTTTGTTACTCTTTTACGTAAAAACTACTGAATGGATTTTAATGAAAATTTACAACAATATAGCTTATACATCAGAATAATACATAGGCTATAATTTATATAGATACAATTCACACAATATCTTTGTACCGCGTGTAACACCGCGGAGCTTAGCTAGTAATAGCATACAAGAGATGCAAACGAAGTTGCGTGGACCAGGTAGTACATATAAAACACTCTCATCCAAAAACTTAAAAAACAAACTATGATTCATACTCTGTAATATGACACTACATAAAAAAAATCATTATTCGTAATGCTAGTGACTGAGCTCTTGTGAGAAACCAAAAACCTTTCTCTTCAGGTAAACTGTTTAAGTTAGTACAATTTCATAGAAATATGTAGACAATCAAAAGACGGTGGCTCTCCGCAAGGGTTTTTGATATTTTTTTTTAAATAAACGCAAATTATTTAAGTATCTACCGTTATCATCTTTTATCCAAAACTTTTGTCGAACTAATAGAAGTTTGTCCAGTCCCATCTTCACCCGGATTTTTAGCCGGACATCCGGCTTACAAGCCTTAAGATATTCGTTTAATATAAACTAGTCAAAAGATTCTAACTGTATTAAACATGATATAATGCCGTAAGGCTAATAACACATTAACCACCTATTGAGCAAAATTATCAACAACAGACCGTAACAATTGTGATCTTAAATAAATCCATTATATAATATAATTTATTGTCCCAGGTAACTGTAAGTGGAGTAACTGTTGTTATAACTGAATACAAACCGAAGAAATCCGTGACAAGCAGTTCTAGTGACGTGGAGTCTTCGAATGATGCAAGACCATGATCTCCTGTAACATACACTGCATCAACTTCGAATACCGTGCCGTAAGCTGCTGAACCATATATCCTTTAGCATAACGTCTTATGTATCAGACTGAAAGAAACTGTTAAGAAGCTAGTAAAAAACAAACTAAATACATTGGTTATAAGGTTAATTTTAGGATAGCAAATGATATCGACTGGGAACAGGATACGTTAACTTGGATATGGTGACTTCATCTATTTTAAAAGTTAATCTTGAATACTCATAGATTTCAATAGCTAAGGACTAAACCATAAACCATTATTAAATAGTGTTATGTATATAATTTAGCTAATTAAAAAATACAGAAATTTGTAAGACAGTTTTGAACATTATAGGTGGATGGATTTTGCAAAAGCTTTTGATACAATGAACCATTTTAGTGATTTCTCCAAGAAGCTATGGTGAGAGTTAATGTTTTGCTATTACAAATTTTACTATTTTCTTTTTCTATTTCAAGTATTTATTTTATTAGAAAATAAAATTTCCTTTGTAAAATTTTATCTTAAATCTTAAGTATAATAAATGTAGTTTTGAAAGCGAAAATATGTTATAGTTAAGACCTGTACGATAAATTGTTGTCGGCAGTAGTTTAGTATTTAGCAATTAATTGTATAAAATGTTCAGATTTTTACCATATGGATTATGGTCGAAAAAAATCCAGACAAATGCATGCAAATGTTGCTTTAATATTAAGTCCTTGCCAATATCACCTACATTTTCCTCTGAAGACAGTCGGCTACATCTCTGAGTCCTGCACATGAACCTGTTGATTAAAATCGACTTTATTTTCATGAAAATAAGATCAAAATACTACTTTGTTGGTCATACCGTGGATGTAGCTGACCTAATGGGTGTCTGCATAAGGGAATTGGCAAGATATCAAAACGAAGAAAGGGAGCAATGAAATTCATGATCCAGAGGATCGATTAAGTGTGCTTGTTCTTGATTATAATTTCAGAGTTTTGATATGAAACTGAAATCATTTTAATTGATGAAAATATTTACAAAGTAAAGTGTAAATAAATTGATAGACCAGCTGGTCACTGCCAAACGATTGAACTGTACATAGTACTTGCCGTGATAGCGATTTAAGAAATTGTTTTTGCCGTTATTCGCATAGGCCGATGTTTCATAACGACCAAGTTGTGCGTTTGTTTGGATATTAAGTAAAATCGATCTAATTTTATATTTTCTAACCCGTTTCTGGTGAAGGGATGCGTGTCTAAAAGAAGCCTCCACTGTTTAAAATAGAACTCGCGTATTTCTGACCTTTGTCTCTGTAATCGTCAAATAGGTTTTGTCTATTGATGGTCTGTCTTTGAAAGTTATACGATGTCATTTGTCATTTAAAACTACCTGTAAGTTATATTTCCTAATCGGCTGTAATGAAGGGAGCAGCTTATTTTAACCTCAAAGATGTAAAATTATGGAGTGAAGTGTGGAAAGGACGTTTAAATCTGTTGATGACATCTAGCTTCATACAACTCAATAGTAGTCAGTGATACTTTTTCTGAACCAATATGTATTTTACTATTTCATTTTTGCCTTAGTAAAATCTTTTCTTCTTCAACAGTTAACATCTTTGATGGCAATGTCTTGATACAGTAACGCCTATACGTATGTCCCTGTTTTACGTAACAACATGAAAATTTTCATTGTCTAAACAACATTTCATCTTTTGAACGGCGAGCTGGCTGAAAAAAGAAAGCTAGTCATAAATATTTCGATGCGCAGTCGTTGCGTTCCTGGAGCTCCTTCCGACTGCCGAAGTAAGCAGCCATGGGGCTTAGTATGTGTAATGGTTTTCCAGGAATTCCACACATGCTCTTCTTGTGCTTCTCACTGTGTATAACAGTGATAAACCCCTGCAACATAGCGCCCTAGGGTTGATTACAGATGGCTTGGGATGTGTTTCTATTAGGGGACTCTAGAAGCTGTCGATGCGTTCCTGGAGCCGATTTCTTCCTTCTGACTGTCGAAGTATCCACGATGCTTAGTATGTAAATTGGTTCTCTGGGAATCCCACACACGCTCTCCATATATCCAATGGAGGGTGTGGTGCCAAAAGCATTAACAAAAGGCTTCAAATGCAATTTACAAAACTGTATCTTTAACGGATGCTCAGGAACCATTGCACTGGAGAATGTTATGGGACAATTATCGTTTAAGCGTTACGTAGTAGCAATGGTAGCCAAGTGACAATATTACAGCTACGGGCAATCGCCATCACAATGCTTGTAGATAGGACATAAAAGTAATTTGAAGCTTATGGCAATGTAATGACGGAATTTAGACAGAACGTGACTATAGATGAGTTTTCCATTATTTTCTGGGTTTGTTGGTGTTAAATGTAGTTAACCTTTCTAGTTTAGAATTTTTCTTAAGATCAATGAAAATACACATTTAAAGTTTGTCTTAGCGCTGTCATGCTGTCGTAAGTCGGACCGAATGATTTTTATAATTCCCATCATCACGTCATGATTATTTGCGATGATGATAAAGATATCGTTACACAAATGGGGATAAATTACAAAGCTTTCGTGAATAATAATTAAAAACATTTATTTATTACAGTATTGACGTAATTCAGTGTTGAAGATTATTTAGTTATTTTTGAAGTAATTCGACTAAACACTCAGATCGTTTTTTTTGACGAGACACGTCGGCGTCAAGGCATGAAAACTTATCTACATTTTATTAATCGGCACTGTCGCGCGGTATATGATGGAATTCTTCTTTCGACAAAACCATAGGGCTATCCATTTTGTATATGCAAAATCATCGGATTTTGACATGATTTTTTCAAACCTATTTTCAAGTTTAACGATTGTTTCTGTATCCAAATGTAGTCTTGTAAAATATAAATATAAGGATAAACACCAGAACAGAGTCGGATCAGTTCGTATACCGAAAAAATCACAAAACATCACGAGGACTGCCGACAGAAGTGAAAACTCAAAACTTTAATAAGCAAACAATTTTTTTAGCTCAATTGAAATGAACCTCTTTGCTCTTTAAATAAAATGTACGATAAAAATACGTAAAAAAATATAGTTCATAGAAAGCGTTCGGTGACGATGACACGAGTTCCATGATTCTTGTTCACTCAAAAAGTACTCAATGCGCCTAAAGAAGTTTTCAGTCGAGATAAATGTATGAGTGGACGATGAACTCTGAAGGATTCGAGGTCAGATATTGTATACCCGTCTTTCTTTGTCCATGTCTACGGCCAATGCAACTTAATCCAAAATGTCAAGCAGTTCAAAGATACATAAGGCAATACCCATTGGTATTTACCCCCGTATTAACTTTCGCACGCATGAGAAACGAAAGTTTATAAGTTAATACGAACGTATGTGTCATACTGCACCATCACAACTCCTAAAAAGATGGACCAATTTCGATTTATTTATGTTAAGTTGAATGATGATTTTACCTGCGTGTTGTTAGGAAAATATGTTTCATCTTTCGAATATAATCGTAGGATTTTTTGTATAATCGAAGGTATATTAATTAAGACGTATTCGGTCGTTCTGCGTATTTTTTTTATTTGACAATGTTAAAATAAGATTTATTTACTTTTACACATCTTGTAAAGTTACCAAATACATTAGCGGCCCCTATTGTTGTGTTCCATGCATTGATTAAGTATTTATTTTAGATTTAAGTCTTGTAGATAAACATAGATGATATAATGAGTTGATGTAACGTCACGGTTCTAAGTGGTACTTGCTATAGATATTGAATTAAGTCTTTTCTATAGTACTGGGCAAGAAATAATGCACATCGACCTTTAGAGATATTCGGATGATTTTGGATTTGTAGAGCGTTGCCCCTTTCGCACACTACATGTGTTATGTTTTGTCAGGCGTTGGACAAATGCGATAGACTTACGTACTGTTAGTATTTCGTTCGGAAGGATCTTTCGGACTAACGGCTTGTTAATGTACACTTTATGGTTTTTTTTTTTTTTTTTTATATATATAAGCTGCCAAAATGACTCTGCCCTGCCTGATGGAAAACATGAGCAGAATCCAAGAGTGGTGGTCACCATCCTCAATGCGAAAAAGAACAATGCAGCATGGTGACCCACACTATGGCGGCCTGGGGGTAAGGGGGATGGTGAGGGAGATAGGGAGCGTTGGATCGTGGTATGGGCCTCCGGTATCCTCACTCACTCGATGAAACACAGCGTAAGCGCTGTTTCACACCGGTTTTCTGTGAGGCCGTGGTATCACTCCGGTCGAGCCGGCCCATTCATGCCGAAGCGTGGCTCTCCCACGGTAAAAATTATTATGTATTGTAAACACGATTTAATATCGTTTGATGACATTTATTTTAGAATTCGATGTGCATTATTATTTGGCCAGTACTATTCTTATTGACAATATATTATAACTGACGTCACAGCATTTCATAAGTACTTTAAATCAATATTGACTATAGTGAAGCATTCTAAAACGTTTTGGTAATAATTTCTTATAAAAGTTTTTCCTACAATTATAAAACGTCGTATGAATTGGATGATAAAAAAAACCTAGAATGGACAGTATTCTACAACTGTTAAGGTGCATTTTGTGAAGGATAAGGGCGGCAGTTTGTAGGATGTACTGTGATTTGACTCGGTAGAGATATATGTTTTATGACAAAAATATTTGACAATACACTTGGCGGTTGTATAATATTATAATCTAATTATATTTTTGTCTTATATTAACATTATTCTATTTTAGAAACATATTTTTGTCATACATATAATAGTGAATCAATAGGCGTCCAGACTTGTTTTTAATACACAATAAAATAATATTATCGACTTTTTTTTAGAATTTGTGAATGTATTATAGAAATTAGAGAAATAAATTATGTAAACCATTAATTGGTAGCAAATAAGAATACATCTATACGATGCGAAGTCTGCTATAAATAAGGGTTGGTGTTTTTTCATTTACTCCGATTTCTATCTTTTTAAAAGAAAACTCCCGCATTAGTATTCTGTGTCGCGGGGGACTTAAATATACATGAAAAGTAGACAAAGAACGCCCAGACACGGAACTACAATTCGTGAATTACACAAAGTGTAGTCCCATGTGGGATTTCAATCCACAACACTTGGCGCAATAAATAGCGGCTTACATCGCTTTTGTTTGACCGGTGAAAAACCGGCAGGCGGGGCATTGTGTCGGAATCGAACCGACTAAAACCACACGGTGTGCCACTCTGCGCCTAAGGCGGGAGAGGTCCGGGAACCGCTTTCTTATGCCATCCGGATCGCTTACATCACTTTTTTTTAACGTGTGAAAACCCCTTTGAGCCTTCACCCCACCGGGGTTTGCGGCGGGGCGGTGTGTCGGAATCGAACCGACTAAAACCACACGGTGTGCCACTCTGCGCCTGAGACGGGAGGAATCCAGGAGCCGCTTTCTTACGCCATCCGGACCCCTCCCAGCGCCTGCCCGCACCGAAGCGGGCACCGTCTCTATATGTTAAATCCTCTCAATTTCGGCGACGTACAGCACACGCGTAACGTCGCCCCCTCGCGGATGGCTTACATCACTAGGTCAACCGTTCAGTAAATTGTATGCTTATTTGCTACTATAGTGTCATACATAAAATCTAATAGGAACATACTATCAAAATATTTTGAATTTTTCATAGAGTATGTTATAAAACTTATTTCAACAACCAGCCATGGCTGAAAAGAACGCGTTAGAAGGTCTAGTCATTGTGTGAGTTTATTTTATATCAATTTGATCATTACGGATGACCTTGTTCGGCGTTGCGATTAGCAAATAGTACAGTGAGGACCAATCGCAAGTCCGACCGCAGTCCATCGTAACGATGGAGTTAATGTGAAATATACTCACACTGGGCCCTCAGAAAGTATATTCCTAACCATATGTGAATCATCATTTATATTAAGTGTATTGTATCGTTGTACAAATAACTAGAAACTTAAGTCTTAACAGTAAAAAACGCTAGAAACTTCATGAAAAAAAAAGTATTATTAGAATTTTCATACAATATGGTATTGCCCGAAAAGAAAATCGGTTTATTTTTAAAAGAATCGTAGCACATAACTGTGCATATTAGGTATGTAAAATTAAGGTGTTTGTTTTATTAATACTGTAAGTACTGGGTGTGCGTTTTGTATTTACAAGTATTTTTAACTCATTTAAAGGGCAATTTTGACCATCACATGTTTCTTCCTATAGATACCCAATTCGTAAATAATGTAATCATAAATACCGAAGTCTATTCATTGTCCAAAGGAGCATTCCCACTAAAAGGCTAGCATCTGAAAGAATTTTACAATTTTAAACGTTAATACAAAGGAATCAAAGTTTATTATATTGCAACGCGCCGCGGCTTCGATCGAAGACGCCCGCGGACTAACAGCTTGTTAATGTAGACTTTATGTATTGTACACACGATTTGATATCGTTTGAAGATCTTAAATTCTTATCGACACTTGTCATTTGGTGGCAATCGTCCTTAACTAGTACGTTTGAAACTAGATTCCAACAGGCGTTATGGCTGCAAATGTGTGGAAAGACACATGTTTGCTTTAGTTTTTTTTTTTTTTTAATATTTAACCTGCCAAAATGACTCTGCCCTGCCTGATGGAAAGCATGAGCAGAATCCAAGAGTGGTGTTCACCATCCTCAATGCGAAAAAGAACAATGCAGTATGGTGACCCACACTATGGCGACCTGGGGGGAAAGGGGATGGTGAGGGGGATAGGGGGCGTTGGATTGGGGTATGGGCCTCCGGTATCCTCACTCACTCGATGAAACACAGCGTAAGCGCTGTTTCACACCGGTTTTCTGTGAGGCCGTGGTATCACTCCGGTCGAGCCGGCCCATTCATGCCGAAGCGTGGCTCTCCCACGGTATATACTACTACGGTATATAGTACTAGAAGGATGTATTTCGTTTTCCATCAATTTTAAAGCAAAGTAAATCAGAAGCTGCACAACAATTTCAGACAACATTATTGACATGTATTTATTCATAAAAAATGCCTCTACATATAAGTTAACTGGAGTGTTACTTATGTACTACAATGTAAATATATGTATATAAGGCATTATATTTCATCATAAGTTTACATCCTGTTAGTAGTAGTCTGTTTTATATATTTATGGGTGTAGTCCAATCAAACCTTTGAGTTTGAGGTTAGGCCGTTGAATGTTTGTATGAAATATGAATTTGTCAGTCATATTATCCGACCGGATATCTGTGCCGACACATACACTCTTCTCCAGATACCGTAGCGTCCCACGTTACCGATATCGGATCGTGTAATGTGAAAACCCTCTTAGGAACGTATTGAAATTTCATGGCCGATCTATTCCCTGTATATCGTATTAATGGCAATTTACACAACACCACCCACCCAGTGTTCAATGTCTACATTACTAAGTTTGGCTAAAATCACTTGTCGCATAATATCTGCTACAGACGACATATTATAGCGAGTAATCTGTGCTAACTGATTAACCAGATTTATGGTTCATCGGTGGCAGTTGCGATCGATCGATATTAAATAAATCGTTGTCGATTGCGTTCGCGGGGATTTGTCGTCACGTACAGATGGCGATCGCTCAATAAGGACGTACATTACATTCATAGGAACGTCTTGTAGCAAAATTAAACGTATTTCTTTTATCTTTACAGTGTTTGGTTTCTTTATTAGTGAAGTTGCTAATGTCAGCAGATTTAATTCAATCGTCAGTGACATTATGTAAAAACATTGTTGTAAAGTACAATTGAAGTGCGTCATAATCTTTCATCTGGAATGAAGTGTTCCTTGCGCGATCTTCTGCGCTTGACTAAGCTCTCATAAAATAAAATGAAAAAGATGTTCTGCGGAAAACTAACGATCGCCGCCAATATTGTGCTCGTGTAGATACTAGAAACCTTTGATTTATCTAGAAGGCCTAAGGTACCTGTCGCGATGTCAAGCTACTGTAAGCAGTTTTTAATATTGACCTTAAATCCAGTGTATACAATTAAACAAATATATAGTTAAGAGACTGTAAAACCAGGGCCGATTGGTGGATTTCATTCTTATATTGTCGTGGTTATCCGATGTGTGCCTTCTCTATTGTATGTTTTAAGATAGATGAGACAGCAAACAAAATATGCTGGCTCAATGTAAACTTTTTACAAAAAAAGAATGATTTTATAAAATGGATGGTCTAAATTTTACGCAAACTATAATATTTTTAATTTAATTTAATATTTTTTATTCAATGGGACAAAATCACTATTAAATTGGTCTTTCTTATTTATTGTATCGCTTTAGTTTAAATTATTTGACTATGGACTGTGCGGAGTAAATGTTGCAAGGAATGAACATATTTTTGTAGTTTTCGCCAATACGCATAGTCTAGCTTGTCTATGATATGGCTATATGTTATCTCAATGTGTAACGTAGAGCTAAATGTTAATTCTTTTTAAGTTCTTTATTGATGTAATGTACTGTATATAAAAGACGTGGAAAACATTATCTGAGTTTTATTGAAGAAACCTAAAATATTAAAAATAATAGCCTTTATTAAGCAAGGCAATCTTCAGCTGTGCTGTCACAGGCTTCCTTATTTATTTTTTTCTTATTTTGTGCGGGTATCCCCAAGAGTACCTCCGGCTGGTGGTTATCGGACTCGAACCGATTAAAAACTGCACACAATCTCGGGTACTAGAAGCCGGGGAACCAAGTGTACTCTCGGAAGGAAAATCCTGGAACCCCGACGTATCTCGGCCACCCACTGTTTGTAGGTGGCCCCTCCTGTGGAGGAACCCTCATGTCCCTATTCTGTTTAGAAAAAGGCGCGAACACTTTAAAGGGCTCCAGGTAAGTGTCATAGGCCTCCCCTAGAGTTCGCCATCGAATGCGATTTTACGCTTGTCTTTTCCAAATATGTCCCGCTATTCTTATAATATCGTCTTCCCATCTACGACACTCCTTTTCCTACTTTTGTTTTGTCTCGGAAACCACTCTGTTATATCCCTAGACTATGTCTTGTTGTTCATAATCATATGTACTGCACATCTCCATTTTTTAGAAGAGAAGAAGAAACGTAAATTACCACTGACTTAATGTTTTACCGTAAAGCCCTTTGAAGAAAAGAAGGTACTCCTATCTTTAAGGCGTCTCCTGAATTACAAGCGTTCATGGGTGTCGGTGGTCAGTTTCCATCAGGTGACTCGTTGAATGGTAAGTATATCATAAGCAACCCATAATCTCCCACTGCTGGGCTCGGGTCTCCTCTCAGGAGAGGGTTAAGGCCATACGTCCCCACGCTGGCCAAGTGCGGGTTGGGGACTGGCAAGACAACGTTGTGGCTACGTAATCTTACCGTTGGATGTTTTTAAGCCGCCCGAAGGCCTCCAACTAAGCTTCACGACTGTTATCCTATGATAACAACCGGGACCAACTGCTTAACGTGACCTCCGAATCACGGAGACGCTCATGGTAACATGCCACCAGCGGTCACCCATCCAGGTACTGACCGCGCCGTCGTTGCTCGCCCTCGCTGATTGTTTCTAATCACCGAGTGCAACTGGGCTATGAGCGCCATCTGAATGGTAAGTAATAAGAGAAAATGTTAGGTAAAGTATATTCTTTATGAGGATGTTATACAGAAAGTAAACAATAACTTGGACAGGACATGATAGCATGCTTTCGACTTCAGATCATAAAAATATAAAACAAAACTATATTTCTTAACTGCTATAATATATAAATATTTTTTGGACTTGTGACAGATAACGCCATCTAGCTTAATGATAGGTAGATTGAATATAAATAATATGATCGTTTTTTGTTTTTGCGAAAGACGGTCCCCATTTCGTGTCATCCACATTTCTTATATTTTTTTTCATTAATTTCATCACGACGAATACTCGAAGACTTAAAATACTTGACATTGGCAGAAATAGCTGATCCGGCTGCCATATTATCAAAAGAAGAACATATAAATAATATTCATAGAAACTGGATGATCGTTCTTTTAAATGTCTAAATACGTTACCTAGCTATATATCAATTTATTGTCCCCGAAACCCATGCATAGTAATCAGCATCGCAAAGTAGCATCCCATGGGTCACATTGTACCGATATTAAGCCACGTTTTGGCTTGAATGGGCCAGCTCGACCAGAATAATACCACGATCTCACAGAAAACCGGTGTAAAACAGCGTTTGCGCTGTGTTTTACTGAGTTTCCTATACCGGAGGCCCTCCCCACCATCCAACAAATGCCGGCTACGCACTTGCAACGCCTCTGGTGTTGCGGGTGTCCAGAGGCGGAGGTAATCGTTTACCATCAGGCGATAAGTCTGCTCGTTTCCTTATCCATAAAAAATGGGTGTCGTAAAAGCTATCTAAGAGAGAAAACTTGTGGTTTTAATACCTATTTGAGACAACTATATGATACCCAAACCGTTGTTCCAAATCTGGGTGTTTGTATCCTCCTTTGTGTGCGATAATTGTCTTTTATATAAGAAATCTAAACCCAACTGGTCCCATTTCGCCGTCCTTTCGAATATACAAAAAGCGATTAGTAATATGTATCGTTAATTAATCAAAATACCTCCAAAGGTTTTAAATAAAAAGGCTTAAGATGGTGACAGCCCTAAACGGAGACAAGCGGCACCTTTGTAGTGTCCGCGCGGCTTTTTGTAGCGAGCGTGCAGGGCTGCGGCATCCAAGCTTGACAGATTGAAATTAAACCCTATACGCTATGACAAGGTGTAATCTTTAAAAGTAAGACTTTGTTTTTTATCATCGCACTTTCATAGTTTTTCCTTTCTCTCCACTTCCTTTTACTATAAGAACCTTCCTTGTGCCTTTACGAAAATATAAAAAGCGGATCTCGAATTTTGGTCATCGATTCATTTTTATTTGAATAGATTAGGGATTTTCAACATCAATCTCCAAACTTAGTACTTGTACCATGTACCTACTATCTTATATCTGCATTACACAAGCGGTTTTTAATAAATAGTCATTTTTAATGAGTTATTAATGAACATAGGTACTTAAATACAACTAAATTATTTAGATATAATCACTAATTAGATTTGTGTTATTTATTCAAACCAAAAATAAACACTGATTTATTCGTGAGCGCGTACATTCGCCTACGTATGATGTCATAAATATTTATCTTAAAAATTCCGACATAAATTTTATTTTTAAAGGAACACATTCTACTTCAGGCGGTCATCTGTGAGATATGTTAAATTGTTATTATTTTAATAAATTAATAAGACTTACATTTCTAAACTTTCAAAACTATCGCGTACCTTGTCAGACTCTCTAGTATATTTATATTATATCCAAAAGGTGCACTATAACGCAGCGAACACACAATGTAAGAGACATCAGCTGAGCGAATAGCTCGCCATGACAGGCGACTGGACGTTCTAAGATTTCTCGACTATTTGCAAAAAAGTTAATACAACTTTTAAGTGGGCAACATGAAACAAGACATATATAGAAATCTAATAAGGAATTACTAGTGAAGTGTACCACGGTAGTTTTATTGTTCAAAAGTAGTATAGTTTACAGATATAATACCCATATGTTCACATTAATGGCGATTTTGTTGATAATTATCTCCCTTATATAACCCACATATTTCACACAATATTCTATTTTTTGTCGGGGAATAATTCCCGAAATTCTTCTTTATGAAGTTCTTAGAAATCACCAAAACTCAAAAGGAATGCAATAAAAAAATTATTTGTCTCAAATAAATTTTACAATATACTCAGAAAACATTAAAAAAGTGAAAAATAAGGGAGGGAAATTCAAACTTACAAAACGCTTACTTTTGGTCGAAACGAAATGTGACGTCGATGGTCACGTCATCGAAGTTATCGGTGTCGAAATTCAAACTGTGTTAGTAGCGTTTGTGAGAAAAGGTACCTTCTTCCATTATTTTTATAGCAATTAAAACTGTTAATAAATATCAAATAACTGAAACACTAAATTGTAAACAAACACAAAATAACAATGACGTCATTGGCTGTGTCAAAATGGCGGAGTTTGAATAGCTAAAATTTAGTCAGTGTTTTAAATTACACTTTGAAAATTAATTTGACTATTGTCAAGCCTAAATTTTTATTATATTATATAATTTTTTTTCAATGATATAAGGATACAAATGATCAGATTAAGACATAAAAAAATACATGCATATTCCCTATTGATCTGGGTATGTACAACTATTTGTTGATCACACAAAGTGATGTCCCATGGGAGAAATGAACACAGATTACCAGTACGAAGTGGCAAGTCGACAAGGTGATCGCACAAACCGCTACACCATTCGCGCCATCTTTCTGAACTATGCAAAGGCTGCAACCATTAATACAATTTTTTCTATCTAAATATTAATTAAACAACAAACAAGCTATATTTGTTAATAATTTACACCCATCACAAGTTAACTAAACCTCATCAAAAAGTAATCGATCGCTTCTTTATTCCGAGATCTCGCGCGAACGACTCACGAATCGCGCTCAAACGGAGAGCTCGTAAATGTAACATAAAAATGCTTTTCACTTTGGGTCCGTCTCGTTAAGCTCACAGGTATGTTCGTAAATAATTTTATGACCGACAGTAACTGCTACCCCGTAAGGTATACCCTATTGTCATGTGCGGGAGACCTCTCTTTTTAATAATACGTTAGTTTAACGCTTCTTTCACATAATCAACAACAAATAACTATATTTACATGTACTAAAAGCAATTATGGATTTAAATAATCTCACATATTAACACACGGCCGTTTGATCCAAAACTAGGCAGAGCCTGTGTTGTGGCCAGCTTGCTGTTTATATTTGTCTGGGGCTCATGAGGCTTAGTTCAGGCAGGATCACTGCCACAGACAGGAAATCTAGAGTATAGAGAAGGTAGATGAAATATCATTAAAAGCGACTAAGTTGACAACAGCACTACAAAGATAATAAAAAATCGACAAATTGCACAGCGTCTGGACAGTATGGTAGGTATATTATGCTAAAACCTCTTTTCTCCTCCTTTGTCTAGCACCCATAATACAGGCTTTAGCAAGTAGATTTAACACACAACACACACAAACCGACTAACGGAGCAAACTCAGGTCAACGGCCCTACAAAAGAGAGAGATACAACTTGACACAAACTCTATCTAACCTATCTGGCTAGAACCGGTATTTTTAGCTAGAAACTCTTATCCTTCTCCCGAATCGCCTGATGGCAAGCGATTACCGCCGCCCATGGTCACCCTCAACACCAGGAGGCACAAGTGCGTTGCCGGCCTTAGAGGGACGGGCGAAGGGGTTGGTGTATGGGCCTCCTGTATTCTCTCTCACTCTGTTAGACACAGCACAGGCGCTGTTTTACAACGATTTTCTGTGAGGCCGTGATATCATCTTTTCTGTTGAGCCGGCCCATTCGTGGCTCTCCCAAAATCCCTATGTCTAGTACCCATAACACACGATTTGCTTAATTTGGACCTAGATGGCGTTGTGTGTTAGATGTTCAAATATTTATTTATTTTTAAGGAGGTGATCATTTTCAGCTACAGCAGCAGTTTACTGGTAAATACTGTTGACAATACATTATTCAAGATGTGTGTAATAATAATTCGTTAGTCTTGTATTTGGGTAAGTTTACCAATGTACACTTGAATCTTCGTTATGGTAACAAGTTGGACTCCGCTGATTTTTTGACTCTTGAACCTCGCGTTTAACTATAAAAATATTATTACAGGAAAGATGCTATAGAGTTGTGTATTACTGAGCTCGTATAAAACCTTTTAAAAGATTATAGTGGGTACTTTGTCTTAATGACTAATTTTTTTTTGGGGTCATAAAACTGGATCGAAATACTTAAAGCTAAGGTTATTTTATAGTACATCAACATCAACAACCCTTAACAGTTCACTTCTGGGCATAAGCTTATAGAAGGAGTCTTTTGGCTTGGCTCATATAGATTGGTATGGTTTGGTTCAAGTGTTCCCTCTCTTTTTGCAGTGTTAGTCGTAAAAGCCGATTAAAGTAGCCTGCTACACAGGTCAACGACCCGCGGGATGAATGTGTTGGTGACACGCTGTGTTCATAATTAGTACACCATACAGACATATTGTTTAAAATTTTAGATTTCACCAATTTAATCAATACGCGGTAATCAAATTTAATTACTGAAATAACATCTCTGAGGGCTAAACTTCTAGTTGCTATGACCATAGTGGTCAGCAAAGTTTTTAATCAATACTGATGACCTCACCAAAGTTTTCGGGGTGTTTAAAACTTTAATGAATTAAAATTTGATTATTCTATTTAAGGGAAGCAAGTTGTTTACTTTTTTTTTATATAGAATATAGGGAAAACGAACAGACGTATCGCCTGATGGTAAGCGAATACCGCCGCCCATGGACACTCGCAACACCAGAGGCGTCAAAAGTGCGTTGCCGGCCTTGAGGGATGAGGGGAAGGGTTGGATTTATGGGCCTCTGGTATCCTCACTCACTCGCTGAAGCACAGTACAGGCGCTCTTTCACACCAGTTTTCTGTGAGGCACGGCACTGCTCAGTATCGCTCCGGTCGAGCCGGCCCATGCATGCCGAAGCGTGGCTCTCCCCACACTTACTGATATAAATATTTCATTCATTAATCTACGTTTATTTTTTACGTTTCTATTAAATAAGACAATGTTCTAGGTTATAACGCAAGCCTCGTCGCTTTTCTCGACAGGCGAACCGGTGCGGTCGGCTTTCCAAGAATTGCCTTTTTAGGGTGTAACCATGGGAACAAGACACCGTGACGGAACACCGTGGCTCCCTACTACGATTTCGACGTAAACATTTCATGGTAGACTCTGGTAATATTGTTATTTCCAGTAGGTAATTGTTAGACGACTTACTTACATATATAAAACTAAGTGTAAAGTATAGGTCTTAAATGAAATAAAATAAATTCTAAAGATTATATACAATATTATATTACAAAGACTAAAGACTATGTTTTCTAAATAGACCAATAATAACAAAAATACTACGGGAGTGCCGGTACAAGGAAAACTTGAATATAAACGTTGTGCATTTCTGATATTTTGGATCGGTTCGGAAATAATTGTGCACGAATTGCTTTAGTTATCAGTATAAAAGTACTATCATTTATGTGGTAAAATATAACATTATTTTATTCCGCTATCGTACACAAACATGACAACTAATGGTCTTCTCTCCCTCCGTATTACGAATTTTCAATCAAGTCACGTGTCTTGACACAATTTTAACATTTTTTACCCATTACAAAAATCTTTCAAATTTTCGATCAGGTCGTGTGTCCTGACGCGAGCTTAACATTTTTTACCCATCACAAAACGTGTACAACGCTGCTAAAGAAGTTTTCATTTCAAAACTCATCTAGCCTCGATCAACACCTAAGATGCTTAATGCTTAATTAAACAGCTGTATCCGGAGTCCTAACCACCGGTATTTTGATCCCTGTAACCGGAGTCGGTTTTTTGCTTTATTTTTTATTTTATAGGCGCCAAACGAGCATACATATTGCCTAATGGCAAGCGATTAACATCGCCCATGGACATCTGCAACGTTAGAGGCGTCACAAGTGCGTTGCCGGCCTGTCGGGGATGGGGGGAGGGGTTAGGGTATTCGCCTCCGGTATCTTCACTTATTTAGTATGTCTGTGAGGTCTTGGTATCACTCCAGTCGATCCGGTACATTCATGCCGAAGCGTGGTTCTCCCACGATCTACAATTTGTCCCTTTATTTATAAATATACATTATTATTTGTAGTATTTAAAAAAGATGCTTATTTAATATGTTTCAAAGAATAATAATATCGCTTGGTGTAGACCGGGTATAGGAAAAAACTTGCGAATATGGACAAATTTCGGTTATATACACTCCTATTTTTGTATAAATCAATAAAGTTTCCGAGATGTATATCAATAATATGTTGTTATTTTACAGCTTTTTAATTGCTAACAACTTGTGTGTTCTGTACAAATTATTTTTTAAAAGAAAACTAAATTTATTAAGTACAGTCTGCAACATAAATACCGCATTTAGATATTTAACGGATAGAATCTTCCATGGGTTCCATAGAATGCAGCTCAAAGTCACTCTGAAAAGAATATTCCCTCAAAAAAATTTAATCTTTATTTTTTATTATTCCGTACCAGCCGACAGAGTGCTATCAAAAGCTCGCTTTCTATCGGTTTATTGCATTATAAAGTAGCTTTGGTCCCGTTTGTTTGTTACGATTTTAATGATAAGTTTCATTAAAATCGATTTAGCTGTTTAGCCATGAAAGTGTTATATGCGCTATGTGTATTTAGCAATAATCACGGCTATAATGTTTGCATTACTAGCTGATTCCGGTCTAGGCGGCCTGTCTCAACGGAGACTCGTTAACTACGCAGGAGATATTATAGTGCGCGTATACAAGTTTTTTTTTTTTTTTTTATATATTTAAGCTGCCAAAATGACTCTGCCCTGCCTGATGGAAAGCATGAGCAGAATCCAAGTGTGGTGGTCACCATCCTCAATGCTAAAAAGAACAATTCAGCATGGTGACCCACACTATGGCGGCCTGGGGGGAAAGGGGATGGTGAGGGGGATAGGGGGCGTTGGATTGGGGTTTGGGCCTCCGGTATCCTCACTCACTCCATGAAACACAGCGTAAGCGCTGTTTCACACCGGTTTTCTGTGAGGCCGTGGTATCACTCCGGTCGAGCCGGCCATTCATGCCGAAGCGTGGCTCTCCCACGGTAAAAAGTGTGTGTGCAAACACAGCCGATGAGACGGTTATTTGTCACGACCGGCGAGAGAACAGGCGCAGGACCGATGGCTTTATGTGCTCTCCGAGGAACGGGGGTTAGACCCTAACTTCCAAACAGTCCAAACTCCAGGCTGTTATTAAGCAAAAGAGAAAAACTCAATAATATTTTCTGGCCTGACCCGAGATTCAAACCCTTAGAATAAAGAGGCAGTTATAATTTGGTAATAGTGAGCTTGCAATACAAAACTCATTCATGGACTTCGAGATTGCAAGTCGGTTAACGCAATGTTGGGCAACATTAACTGTTCTTACAATTAGAGATTATCAAATGATTAGATGTTATAATCGTAATTTGATTAATTGTTAAACCATTAATTCGATTTACTATTAATGAATTGATAATCTTAATAGTTATGTGCGAAGGTGAAATGTTAATTGCTATTTATAAAATTTAATTTAGAAATTAGTAAATTTTGACTAAAGTATGACTTCATTTGAGTTCTTAGAATCTTTAAGTTCATGACTTAATCTAAGTAATTTAGGTTACAGTTTAATAAACTTTTTTGTACACCAGTAATTACAGTTTAGACATAACAGCATATCAATTAAAAAACTATGTATGAAAAGTAATTTTTAGTGGCCGAGATTAGGATGTAATTTATTATTAATTGAAATAACAATTGATGTGTCGAGAAAATAAATGATCTTGCGAGTACATTAATTAATTATATTAAATGCAATAATAAATGACTTTTGGGCTTTTTTGCCAAAAAAAATAAGTTGCCGTTGTATTTATTCCTTGGGTGTCGTAAGGGATGGCTGGCGGAGCAAAGAGAAAGAAACGCCCCGCCTGGCCTGCGTGAAATGGGAGGACAAAATCTGCTGTCTAAGAAAAGGGAGGCAGGAAGGCCTATGTCAAGCAGTGGACTGTTATATCCTGCAGATATGTCCCATAAGTACCTACCTACTGACTAGTCCCTAATAAAAAGGGCGACTTAATCTTGGTGTTTGATATTTTAGTAACTGACTGTACTTAAGAAATATTACGTAATAACTGTCCCAAGCTTCACACTGGGAACGTTCGTGTATCAAAAGCTAAAGTAAATGTGTCACCAGCCCATCGATATAATCGCCACAACACGCACTTGACGCCACAGCACATTTGTTCAACTAAAATATAGTACAGTTATAAATAAAAATACGGCAAGAGGCATTCTTTTGCCAAGAATATAATTTATTTGTAGGTGCGTTCAGTTGAAACGGTGAATCAGTTTCGTTGTCACATTTACTATTGGATTGAAATAGATTTAATGGTATTAAATATTATTTTTAAAATAAAAATGAGAAGAAAAACACTTCTTACGATGTGGCGGATGAAATCTTAGCTAAAAAATGAATTTAGGTAAATTACGCTTAGACACAGACCTATTGTAAAACCGAACCCATGACCTCTGAGTTTTGGCACTTAAGACAGCTATCAACCACCGTGCTCGCTGTAGTAAAATAACAAAAGTTAGAGTAAAAAGAATATCAAGGTCAAAACATTCCATTTTAAAATACAAACGGTAATTCCCCGTGTGGTATCGGATTGAGAATAGGGAGTGTTACCATCCCTATTGATCGTATAGGTGTCGCTAGAAGCGATTAATTAAGCAAATAACGCATGGCAACACCACTGCGGAGAGTATTTTTTTTAAAAAACACTACTAGTTCGATTTATCGCACGCAAAACCCCTGTATACAAAACTTTATGAACTTCGTTGAATAAAAAAATTGGTAGGCATAAGGACTATCTATAGAAGTGAAACTTATAAGTTACAGAATATTATTTTAAAAAAATATTTGTAGAATTAGAAATGTCATAATGTTGTTCTTCTTTTGATGAGATGGCAACCAGCCGGATCAGTTATTTCTGCCAATGTCAAGTATTTAACGTCTTCAATTCCACGTCTTCAATTCTAAGTCTTCAACTCTTGGTCATGATGAAATTAATGAAAAAAATATATGGATGACATGAAATAGGGACCGTCTTTCGAAAAAACAAAAAACGATCTGTCATAATGTTAAACATTAAAATAATCAACGTCAGACATTACATTGACGCGTACCCATAAGATTTTCCTCTACCAAAAAGTGTTCAACGCGACTAAAGAGGTTTTCACTTCAAACAAATATTGGAAAATAGATCTACATATTTGAATATATACAAGAATTGATCCTTTAAAAATATTGGATAGATCTTATATAGTAGGCTTATCAATCCGTAAGTACTTAACAATATTGTAAAACCAAGGTTACGATATTTATTTGTACAGATGTCTCCACATATGAAAGTATTTAATCAAATTTAGTTCAAAAAGCTTAATCGCTGCCTACCAGAACTAGGTTAAACCTGTATCTCAGGCGACCGAAGAAGGTAGAAGATTAGAAGTTAAGAAGATGAAGAGAAAGAACCTGAGGCGGATCTTTCCTATGTACAGCTACTTGCTGACAAGCAAAATCGTTCACATCTTCCAGAAATAATTTTATCCGTTTAAGCAACAGTTGAAGGGAAGGTACGGGAACCCGATGGTCATAAAGTGATGTCATATATTTATTGATGTATTAACACTTAATGCATATGTTGTACAAAGGCGGACTTAATGCCTTGAGGCATTCTCTTCCAGTTGAGCTAGTCGATATAGACGCAGATATAATTTTTTTATCCAACATTTAGGAAAAAAGGTTCGAACTAGTGCTTTCTGAGATTAGTGCATTCATTTAAACAAACAAACTTTTAAGCTTTAGAATATTAGTATAAAAATACATAGCAAGCCCTACGTATAGAATTCACTCAGACTACGCTACGTACGTACAGACAATAGTTGCAATATACAGGTTTCATATATTAACGCTATGGGAAGATTTAATCAAGTCGGAATGAAAAATGCCTGCGGGACTAAGCGGGGACGCACTCCGTACACAAGGTACCGTCTGCAAACAAACTACGGCAAAACCAAAAGGAGAATTACAATTTTGACAGGCTGTTTAATTTTAGAAATTCGTTTGTTCGGTTTCATGCGGCCTTTGGACGGATATTGGAATTACTAGACGGATGCCTTAATTTTAAGTTTTGTTCTTGATCTTTTCTTAATACAATAAAATTTCAAAATATGTCGGTCTCCCTGTATTAAAGTGTTCTTATTTTTGACCCCCGACGCAAAAAAGAGGGTGTTATAAGTTTGACGTCTATCTCTTTCTGTGTGTGTATGTGTCTATCTACTGAAATATCATATCTCTCAACGGATGGACAGATTTCGACTAGTTTTTTTTCATTTGAAAGCCAAGTTTTCTTGCGGTGGTTCTTAGCTATGTTTGGTAAATATTGATCCTGAAGTTTAAGAGTATCAGTTTTTTTTCAAATTGATGTAAGGCTGTTTTTACGTATGATTACTCGTTTAAATGCTTGTGTAGGGGGTTTAATTTTTTTAATTTAGGATTTATTACCCGACTTCGGCAAAGCCAAGAGGTATAGCAGTCTATGTATGTTTCACCATAGCGCCATAATTACTGAATCAATTTTAACGAATGTGATGTCAGTAGATTCGTAATAAGGGGTCATGTGATAAATACTAAGTATATGTTTTTAATTCTTTTCTTACGTAGACGGGCCATAATTTTTTAAACTTTTTTCTTCGTCTCTATTAGTATCCATAATTATTTTGATAATTTGATTACATTTCATTTTAGACTACATCACTGTTTTTACTTTTCCAATATTAAATCGCGGTTCTTATAATATTTTTACATTATTTGTATAAATTTGATCTTTATTTTTTATTTTATCTTTTAATAATAATTTGTTTGCTGTCCTTACTAGGGTGGAATGGCAAAGGGTTGCAAGTAATGAGAAGAATGAAAAATGGCCCTCGTCCCGCGCGAGTATTTATTAAAAACTACAAAATTCTTGGCCCTAACTCTCACTGAATCATGGAAATATTTGCTACACGTTAAATTTTGTTGAGTATATAAATGCTATTTTGTAGAAAGACTAGCTAACTCACACAACTTGCCTTCGCCACGTATCATTAATGCTTTTGTTGATTTTAGCGTAATGTTAATAATAATAACTATGTGGAAGAAAGGGTGTCGTGTCCTTCCAACACAAAGGGAAGATTCTCCGACCAGGCTAAGGTGATCACGCCTGGCGGAGCCACATGTTTGTCATTGAAACATTTTGAATTTTGAGGAAGAAGATGGCTAATATTTACCGCGATGACTGACATACGCAGACGGAGCCTTTGACAAAAGCTAGTATTCTATAAATTTTCATACAAATCTAAAAGAATCAAGATAAAAATTGGGAAACACAGTTTGTAGATAAACTTAGCTAAAAAGGCCGTTTATAAATAAATTAGTAAAATTTTGCAAAGTAGGCGGTAATTATATACACCAGTCTGGTTTTGCCGATGAATCAACCGATCACTATCTACCGAAAAAACACAACACGAACGAAATATCCAAACCCTTTCCTGTGAATTATAATTACACGGACAATTTCTAGTTATATCGTTGAAAATCGCCAACGAAACATCTATCGTTGCAACTCGCAAAACTAACATAAATTGATCCCTGAAACCCGAATCGGCCGCTTAATTTACTCAATGAGTCACATGCACGGTGGGTCAGGTTTGAGTGGTTAGTTGTGGCGTGCCAAGATCGTGCGATAGGGACATATTATAAATTGCCCTGTCCGTCTGTCTGTCTGTCACACAGCACGCGATGCAAAAAAGTTGGTACGTAAAGTAATCGGCCGTGTATTATGAAAGTAAACTTAAAATGGAGGAGGCATATTTTTTTAATATACGAGATTTAACGAGAAATTACGTGATGTAGGAGGCGCTCATAGCCCAGTAGCACTCGGTGATTAGAAACAATCAGCGAGGGCAAGCAACGACGGCGCGGTCAGTACCTGGATGGGTGACCGCTGGTGGCATGTTACCATGAGCGTCTCCGTGATTCGGAGGTCACGTTAAGCAGTCGGTCCCGGTTGTTATCATAGGATAACAGTCGTGAAGCTTAGTTGGAGGCCTTCGGGTGGCTTAAAAACATCCAACGGTAAGATTACGTAGCCACAACGTTGTCTTGCCAGTCCCCAACCCGCACTTGGCCAGCGTGGGGACGTATGGCCTTAACCCTCTCCTGAGAGGAGACCCGAGGCCAGCAGTGGGACGTTATGGGTTGTTGATTGATTGATACGTGATGTAGACTGCTGTCAACACACGATGAAATTCAGCAATTTACGTTTAACGTTAACGTAAATATGTAATTTATACTGGTGGTTTAGCAGCGGTCGAATATTGACCATAATTCACTTAGACTTTTCTTTTTTTATTTTTAGTTATCGACACTTCTCCTCTATGCAAAGTTTAACTGTGCCAAATTTCATATTCCTCAGTTTTCATAACTTTAGTAAATAGGTTTCTGCTTCACGTTTAATTCACGAGCAGACGTATATATAGCCTGATGGTAAGCGATTACCACCGCCCATGGACACCTGTAACACCGGTAACACCCGTAACACCCGTAACAGAGGCGTCACAAGTGCGTTGCCGGCCTTGGGGGATGAGGGTAATGGTTGCATTATGGGCCTCTGGTATCCTCACTCACTCGGTGAAACAAAGCGCAGGCGCTGTTTCAGACCGGTTTTCTGTGAGGCCGTGGTATCACTCCGGTCGAGCCGGCCCATGCACGCTACGCTCATTTCAACACGGTTGGGGCGGTACTACCCTCGCACAGAAGATCAATGTGAAATTACAGCGTTCGTGCTGTCATGTTTTATTGGTGAGTGCGAGACTAGAGGCTCAATGATGCAGAATCATCATTGTGTGGATTTAACGCTGCTATGGTGTGAATCACCATGCTGCATTGGGGGCATTCGCAATGAGTATACAAGAGTATACTCTTGGATTCTGCTTGCAGGCAGAGTAGAATCAATGTAAAACTACACAAAAAAATGAGTGTATTTGTATTTTAATTATGTACGTATATACAAGGTACTTTAAAATACTTTTTGTTGCATTATTCCGTAACTACAAGTTCGTTTTAATATGCTTGAAGGTCTTCAAGTTTTTTATCTGTACCGATACATTAAGGTTCAAATGCTTTTTTGTCTAATTAAAGCCAATCTCAGTAACTCTGAGTTACATGTTGTACAGTAAAAAATTACGCTACAGCTAAACAATGACTGCACAGATCGGATAGTGTTTTACGGTATCAGCTGGATGCTTCTACTGTACTGAGTATTGTGACTTCGATTCCCACATGGCAAAACACACTGCGTGGTCTACAATTTTTTTTCTGATCCTTCTATTATGCACATTCGTTAAGTTTTCTGAGTGCAGAATATATTCTTCTTGAGGAAGCTGTAAAAAACCTCAAGAACAGGGGGGTGTCAGATAAACTAAAATAGCACTCTAGGGAATGGTTATTAAAGTATATCAATGTTGCCCATTTCTCTATATGTCTTATTAAATTCGCTCCGTGAAACATCGTTCTTATTTAATTCATAATATAATTGATTAGTATTCATTTTAAACTAATAATTTCACTGAGGTAAAATCAGTACAGTACACAGTATACAACACTGACTTGTGACATTGATGCACACTACCGTGCACAAATTAATGTACCACATCCAAACAATAGTTATTAATTTATTAGTAGTTCCCGATAGCCTTGGCACGTCACTGGTAATTTTAATTGTCACTGGAGGGAATCGAAAAGAGGAAAATAATAGCTTTAGCAATATTTAGATATTGTTTGTTAATTATATTGTTTGTTAATCATATAATGTTGTTTTTGACTGTATTATTCACTTTAAAAGAAAAAGCAATTCCTGTACTGCCTCGTTCGCGCAGTGGAACATACGCCGTGCCAAATTTGATCAAACTTGTATATGATTTGCAAGTATTTGTTTAGGAGTTTGAGTGATTTCTATATAATACCTATGTATTTACAAAAATAAAGAATATATAAGGATTCTTTCAGTCAATCCTAGTTATATATTACAAACTCTGCTTAGTTTGGAACTAGATGGCGTTGTGGGTCAAACGTCCAAAAATATATTATGTAGAACTTGTAACAACAATACATGGAACATGGTCTGGGTCATCCCATAGTAAAGTGCCTGAGACTGACTGATGAGGTGCTTTTTGGTAGAGCCACTCCAGACTCTTGACTCCAAAACGAACAGGAGATTCAAAGTAAACCCTTTCGTTGGGACTTCACTGGGAACTATACGAATATTCAAGAAACGAATGCAAAGGACACCTAAACTCAGGCCAACAGTTTGTGGATCACACATATTGTTGTATATTATGGGGATCAAACCCTTAATACAAAGCGCAGAAACAAGCGGTGAGATTACCGTCTAAAGCTACTATAATACTGTGTAGTCTTAATAATACACTTAATTATAACAACTGTCAAGGATAGTTGTCATCTTTGGATAACTTGAAGAAACCCTTTGGAAATAGTACCTTAAGTTTAACAGTCGGAATTAGTAACCTATAAACGAAGTCGTCGAGTCTGCAACTAACATTTATTATACATATCGACCACTGGAGACAGGCATCTTCTTAGAACATTGGTTTTGGCCTATTATATTCGGACATTCGGACATTTAACACACAACGCCATCTAGTCCCAAACTAAGCAGAGCTTGTACTATGGGTACTAGACAACTGATATTATTACATATATACGCTTTTTTTTGTAAATACATACATATTATACATAGAAAACGCCCAAACTCCGAAACAAATATTTGCAGATCATACAAACATTTGGTCCGACCCAGGATTCGAACCCGAGTCCTCGTGGACAGCAGTCGCGTACGCTACCACTGCGCCACCGAGGCAGTCAAATATTAAGGGGTAGTGGAACCACGCATCAGCACGAACGGGCCGACTCGACCAGGGCGGTACTACTATAAAATGACAGTGTTCGTGATGTCGTGTTTCGTTTAGGAGTGCGAGACTGGAGGCCCAATGATACAGAAGCATCACTAAGCCGCCATGATGTGAATCACCATGCTGCATTGTCTCATTCGCAATGAGAATGGTGACCAACACTCTTGGATTCTGCGTATGCTTTCCATCAGGCTGAGAGTTACTTTGGCAGGCCTATACATAAAAAACTTTGGCGACTTCCACATACAGCGGTAACAAAAATATATGACAACACCATCTACCGAAGATACACTGAACCACGGAGTAAAGTAGTGTACGAAGAAGCTACCAATCCTGCATCGCGCAATAGAAGTTCTCGCGCCGATGAACATATATATAACTTCGCAACATCAACAGTTGGGCAGTGGCCCGCCAGGCATGATTACCTCGCTTGGTTGGAGGATCTTCCCTTTGTGTTGCAGGAACATCACACCCGTTCCTCCACAAAACAAATACCATGCTGGCCAAGACGGGTTGGTATAGGATTTGTATCAAGTTTTTCTTCTCTTCAGCGCTAATATCTTCACCCAATTAGTCGGCTTTTGATACCCACGGGATGTACTGATGAGGTGATATTCCTACAAAGCTACACAAAAGAATATAATAATGTCTTTATTGTACACCAGTTTTTTTATGACTGCTCTGCCTCATGGAAAGCATAAGCAGAATTCAAAAACGGTGGTCACCATACTCATTGCGAATGCAAACAATGCAGTATGGTGACCCGCAGCATGCCTAGTGATGCGATGTGCTAATTACAAAAGGTCTTAAAATTATGTATGTAGGAACAACTGGGAGGAGTCTGGATGTTGTAAGAAAGCGGTTCCCGGGTCCTTCCCGCCTCAGGCACAGAGTGGCACTCCTTGTGGTTTTAGTCGGTTCGATTCCGACACACCGCCCCGCAGCAAACCCCGGTGGGCTGAAGGCCAGAGGCGTTTCCATACGTAAAAAAAGGCGGCCTTATCTGTTTAGTGGAATCCCTTACAAGCAACCATGGGATGCCGAAAAAACAAAGAATTTTCATCAAAGAAAACTGTGAAAGGGTTTTCTAGGTTCAAGAATTTTTAGTTTCCTTACCATGTCAGACCAAGTACGACTAAAAACTTACTTATATAAACTTCAAAAATTCCTTGAAATATATTTCATTATAAATATTATAGTAGCAAAATAAGCGTGCGATATAATACTCGCCGTGCTCGTAGGTACCGCCGGCGGCATGTTTGCGTTAAACACACACTACTACATACGTGTACTGTAAGTATAATGAGCAAGGTACACTCATGTATAAAACTGTTAATGTAAATATTTTGGAAATAATGTTGAAATTTAAATGTAGGAGAGGCATGCTTATTCATATGGAGAAGAGGCCTGCTTTACCGATGATGTTAAGCAATAAACCATCCCGTGATGATTCTTGAAGTCTTGAGTTCCAGGCATAAATGGGTGAAAATAGTCTATTAGTGTCAATATACTCGATTGCCTTCTTAAGCATACCAAAACAAAAAATCTGCTGGCTGAATGATGTAAAATATAATCTTATTATTGAGTGGTAATTTTTGGAGCAAGATTTATATTTGAAAAGATTGTTTGGTTGGTACGAATTGCGTAGTGGTTTAAGCGATCGTCATGCCGCCTTCTACAGCTTTAAGAGTTGTGGGTTCAAATCAAACTTCATATGGGACAACTTTTTGTGTAGTCCACAAATTGTTGTTCAGGCTTCGCTGTTTTGGAGCTTTATCAGTGGCGCAAGGATGCGTGGGAGTTGGGTAGGAGTCCTGAGGCTCGAGAAATCGAAGACCAGAAATCCTAACTCCGCTGGGTTCTCATGGAAGAATGGAAGGAATGACTTGGGCAACCGAGCGCTGGGTACGCCGTTATTGCAGCCGTAAGACCCGTTATGGAGGATTGGATTGAGAGGCCTCACGGGAGCCTCTCATACCGGCTGACACAGGTGATCACGGGGAAAGAGTTTTTCGGAGAGCACCTGTGTCTGATCCGCAAGGAGCCAACGCTTGAGTGCAACCACTGCGTTTGCCAGACCGTGGACTCGGCATTCCACCCGCTGGCAGAATGTCCGGCGTGGGACGAGTCGAGGCGTGATCTCATAAACTGGTTTTTAACTTGGGTTGACTAGAGTTAATTTACCACTGTTGTGCTCGCCTGTACTTCGCGGTATGTATGTAAACAGAATGTTTGTACATCGGTCCGTCGGCGTCGGTCCGCAGGTACGTTTCATTCTACGTATGGAGTTGGGCCCTCACTCGACTGCCACAAAAGAGCAATGTGTACTTAATATACCTACTCATACCTACACTTTCCCAAATTACTGAATATATTATATACATATTAAATTATTAATAGACCTATGTTCGTCGAGAACCTGAGTTCGCAATAGACAGGTTAGTCAGAACAGGTTTTATTACATTCTCGTAGATGTCAGGTTATAGAAGTCATTCATGAAGTCAAGTCAAGTGAACCATGAGTCATTAACTAACTCATATTTGAATGTAAAAATGTAGTTATATATTTCTAATAAGCCATCATTAAAACAGATAATTAAATATAAAGTAACTCTCAAGGGGTTAGCTATAATCAGTTTCATAATATCTACAAATTAAATATTTACATTAATTCAACTCAAGTTCCAAGTACAGTAGATAAGATAATGAAATGATACATGGGCTGGACGCCGAGGGAATCTAGAACAACTTAAATCGACCATTGATCAATATAAAACTTCTTTGACAGGTTATATCGACTCCAGACGCTTTGCTTTCAGAACTTAATGAGAATAAAACAATCACAAACAGTTTTCTAAATAAAGGCACTATCTTAAATTCCTATCAAGATATCAAATAATATTAATATCACGCTCTTGGGTTTTTGCGATAGACCACACACAGACCAGATTACCAAAACATTTACCGCCATTCCTCAAATTCCCGCCAATCAACACCGTGACAGTTGACATTCCATACAAAATGGCGAAAGCGCGCGAAACGACCACAGAGTATAAACAATGAAAAGAGGGCCGGCCTCACGCCGATATGCAAAAATTTAACGAAAATAAAATACAGAAATAAAAGGGAAATAAATAAAATAATAAAAAAATGTATAAATCCAGCCTTTTTGTTTCCCGCTCCTCGGATGGGCTCTCGATGTAAAAAAAGCGCCCGCTTCTAGACAGCCCATCACTCTTGTTTGCAATAAGGGTGCTACTGCACTTTTGATGCTTTACATTTTTTATTAGTGTTATGTCCTGCCATTTTACTAGATAGTCAAGGCTCAGGATTAAATTTCTAACAAACAGTGTATTAAAAATTGAAATAACCCTTACCTAATTGGTTCAAAATATTTTTTTCTAGAATAATTTTTTTACACGAAATTTAAAAAAAAAATTAATAGCACATTTCGATGTATTATATAGAGTTTATACAATAATATACAATTTTCAAAAGAAAATGAACACAATGACTTTATGTGAAGGACTTTTGTTTTATTAATCAGAATTTTGAAATCTGTATCATTAGTAATAGGGGAATTTGATACAAGGAGAAACACAGCGCAGTTATAAAGAAAAAGGTATTTAAGTAAATCGGAGAATGTTAATGTTTCCGGCGAAGTAAAAGTGCGTAGAAACGCGTAACGGAGGTGAACGTAACTATGTTGGAGATAAGTGGTGTTATTAATTAGAGACAAGTGGACCTGCATAATTAAATGTTTGCTCTGTTGTAGATTGAAGCGTAACTAAAAGATAAAACCATTTCGGTGATACATAAAAAAATTAGCTTGATATTTATTATAAATTTCCTTACTCACTCGTAATAATGAACCAAATACCAATCAAAGTTACGATTAAATACTTTAACAGCGTGCAATAAATACATCACAATTATATAAATTACGATGAATCACGAGTTGAACTTTGAGTTAACCTTCATTTTAGAATGCTTTGAGGAAGTTAAAAACTTAGTTCATCAATAAAGACTATACCGGATAGCTACGCGTTCGGACAAGGACAAGGTTTCTTTTGTACATGGTTTAATATTCGCTAGATCCATATTACATTGCCAATTATTTCTCACATAACAACTTCGATAAATGATACAGCATTCTGATAAGATTGTGCATAGAAACAATGGTTTGTATCTCCAGTAAAAACCAAATAAATCGAAGTCTAGTTTTTTTTAGCAAGACTATAAGAAATAAGTTATTGGTTGAAAAAGAAGAACAAACGAACGGTTAAGGAAAAAAAATATTACAAAAAAAATTAAGTTCCCTAAGAGGACCCATATTCTGCATCAAACGGTACTATAAATAACTTAACGAAGCATACAAAATAAAAATGGATAAACATAAACCAATAACCTTTAATCTATATAAATAAGCGTAGTTACCTAAGTAAATGAGCAGACAAATCATCTGATGGTAAGAAACCATCGCCACTACCACCTGTACTGTACTGTACTGTACTGTACTGTACTGTACCACCTGTACTGTCCTGTACTGTACCACCTCTAACTCAATAATTTGTGATTATTGAGTTATACGTGTTGCATATTCTTCAGAGCTATAGTTTCAGGCTCAAACAATTTAGAATATTGTACCAACCGTCCATAGAAATTAAAGAAATGTGAGACAGTTACGCGCTTATGCGAGACGCACGCGATATATCAAAGTGGGCAAAAGTACATTCGCGCTATAACTACGTAGGCGCGCACAGCGACCGGGACGACGCGGGCTTAAGGATCGCGATCCACACACAGAGCTGAGCGATGGTATATTTTATAGCATGGAAAGATAATAATGAACGATAAACTTCGTTTTTATAACGAATCGGCTTTAGATCTAGTACAATATGGCTGAACTTGTTTTATTTTTCCACAGACTGCTATCAAACCACACTGTACAATAGAAAGACTATTGTCTAAATTTTTAGTGCTTCAATTATATTCGTATAAGATAATCGTATCGCAACCGGGATTGACTATTTAGACTACACGGTTGGCCTAGTGGTTTCAGTGGTTCCGGATCTCTCCCGTCTCAGGCGCAGAGTGGCACACCGTGTGGTTTTAGTCGGTTCGATTCCGACACACCGCCCCGCCGCAAATCCCGGTGGGGTGAAGGCACGAGGGGGTTTCCATACGTAAAAAAAAATGGTTTCAGTGTTCGCCACACCGCTTCCTACTGCGCCAAGTGTTGTGGGTTCAAATCCTACATGGGACAACACTTTGTGTGATCCATAAATTGTTGTTCTAAGTCTGGGTGTACTTTGTGACCGTTTCGTGTATGTTTGTAAAGATCCCGGTAACACAGGAATGTATATTCCTAATGCGGGAGTAGTCTTTAAAAAAAACTGCTCTCGGAGGCACGGGGATCTTCATTTTATAAAGAGGGGATACCCATCATAGACGAACCTGCCTGACTTTGTAATATGTTAACAAACCTGATGATGATGATGATGATGATAGTGATGTTCTCCTAGCCGATTACGGCCAAGGCGGTTAATCTCAACGGAGACCAGCCAACTACACAGGAGATATTATGGTGCACAAGTGTGTGCGCAATCACAGGTGCACTCTCTGTTCCCTCTCTCTCATAACCCGATGGGTCGGTTTAACGACGTGATCAGGGAAAGAACAGGTGTAGGACCAGTTTTACGTGCTCTCCAAGGCACAGGGTTCAGGCCCCAACTTCCAAACTCCGAGCTGTTCTTAAGTATTTATATAATCCGAAAAACTCTGTAACACTTTTAGCCCGACTCGGGATTTGAACCCGAGACCTCTTGATTGGCAGTCGATTACTTCAGCCGCTAGACGAACGAACCTGATAACTACTTAGCCACGAGCTACTCATATAACAAAATGAGAACTGAAAAAACAGGCTGCTCAGCTGGCCTAGTGGTTTAAATGGTCGCTACGGCGTATCCTACGGCGCCAAGTGTTTTGGGTTCAAATCCTACATGGGAAAATAGTGTTATCCACAAATTGTGGTTCTAACTCTGGGTGAACTTTGTGTACTTTTTTTGTATCTTTATTTGTTTAGAGGCTTTTATTATAAAATAATATGTTAGCCCCATCGTGGCTATCCGTTTCATGTATGTTTGTAAAATCCTCCGCGAGAGAAGATGTATACTCATAATGAGAGAGTTTAAAAAAAAAAGTGTGTGTGTTGTGTGTGTCAAACTGAAATATAGGGTATAAAGTTTGTGAAACTAAGTATCAAAATAATGTATATCGAATTTGTATCCATCGAAAACTTATTAAAGAATACGATAGATATATTCATCATCTATAGATAGATATATTTATAGATGAATTAAATAAATCCTAATCACAAATGAAAAAATTTTATAGTAACTACGAACATTCAGTGACAATAACATATTAGAAGCAAAATTATCTAAGAATTTTTTTTTTTAATTTTTTAAAGACATCTCCCGCATTAGGAATAGAATTTCCTGTGTCGCGGGGATCGTTACAAACATACATGAAACGGACACAAAGTACACCCAGACTTAGAACAACAATTTATGGATCACACAAAGTGTTGTCCCATGTTGGATTTGAACCCACAACACTTGGCGCAGTAGGAAGCGGTGTGACGACCACTGAAACCACTAGGCCAACCGTGTAGTCAATATATAGTATGGTTTAAATCCCATTGTTATACAAGCTAGTGCTTAGTTTAAGCCTAGCAGTTTCATGTAACAATGTTCCCATCGAACTAAAACTTATTTTAATTGCAGTTTCTTTATCGACCACAAGTTCATTAACCAAAACACAATTATTTCTCTACTAAATTACTTTAGTTGTAAAGTACATACCTCCCATGCAGTAACTAAATACTAATACATGCTAAATATAAAATATGCTTTAATTATTTCTAAAGCACTTAAACTAGTTTAGCTGGACCACCAGCTTTGAACGTAGAGGAGCGCAGCCGACCGCCGTGCAAGACAAGGACGGAGAATAAGACGAAGGGTTGCTCCGAGACCAAACAAGCACCGAGTTTCTAACCCCACATCTGTGCCAACAGAAATACGATTCACTATAGACGCGCACGACCATAAAGTATCGCATTTAAAATACACGCCAGAGAGATAAGGAATTTATTTAAAAGCTTTGCATTTCCGTGTAAAGCGAATGTTTTTGATAATGATTCTTATATTAAAAAATCGTGGATTTTTTACTGATCATAAATATATGAGTTTATGATTGGGTTTTTAAGTGTACTTCGAAATATGACCGTCCTAAGTTGGGACCAGAGATGGAATTATTCTCTATCTCAAATATGTTACTTTATGGGAGCTTCGTAACAATAGCAGCAAGGGGGGAGCGGCGCGCGCATCAAGTACCGTATACCGTTGTTCGCGGACGTTAAGATAATAAATCGCATACTTTATAGACGTTTCGCCTAGAGAGGATATGCCAAGATAACAGTAACTTTCGTGCGGCCCTGTACGTTATACAGTAGGTATATGTTTTTTTTTTACTTTGAACGTCCGTCTTGGCCCTAGGTTGTGCCTAAAATAAATTTAAAAAGTTAGAACATTCGAAGATTTGAAAAAGGAATTTGGAACGAGAATGTCAATAGTGTAGGTACTTGAAACGAATTTACGTAATGGATTGTTTTTAGTATTCGCATTTTGACTTTCGAATACCGATTTGTAATTATTTTTTAAAAATAGATCATTTTAATAACGTTGTTTATCTTTTTTTTTATTATATAAGTAAATTTTATAGAGACATCAAAATAGTTTCTGAAATAAGCATAAAAAAAATAAATACTATCAATAAATATTTAACCGTATTTAATTCAATAAAACTTTGCAAGTATGAATTTACAAAATTTATTCGATTTGTCAATTTTCAACACGGAATCGAAATCGTCTGAAAAATAAAAAAATATTTTGGACATCTTACACACGTTATCTGGTCCCGAGCTTAGCAGAGCTTGTGTTATGGGTAATAAACAACTGATAAATAAATATATCTTTTTTTTGTAAATACATGTAAATTAAACATAGCAAATACCAATTATATCATACAAACGTTTGGTCCGACTCGGGAATCAAACCCGAGACCTAAAGCACAGCATTCGAATATAGCTACCACTGCGCCACAGAGGCAGTCAATATTACAAGTATAAAATATTGTAACAGGTTTCTTTATATTTAATTAATATTTCATATACGATAATCAATAATGCTTTAGTATTGGTAAACAATTTTATTTCTTTCCCGATCTTTTATACCACTGGGGTTACAAATAAGCATTCGTCAAACTTAGCAGATTATGGTAGGTACATCATTGTTACACATTTTTCTCCTTTATAAAAATCTTCGTAGCTTTACGTGGGAGTGCCACGCTTCGGCATGAATGGGCCGGCTCGACTGGAGTGATACCACGGCCTCACAAAAATCCCTCCTCCTATCCCCGTCCCCATCTCCCAAAGGCCAGCAACGCACTTGAGACACCTCTAGTGTTACGGGTGTCCATGGGCGACGGTAATCGTTTACCATCAGGCGATACGTCTGCTCCTTTGACCGTTATACGATAAAAAAAAGCTTGTTTAAAGAAGTACCCTTTATATTTAAGGAAGGCGGGGTCTTGAGTCTATGATCCCATCCTAGACTGAGTCTAATTGATACCAACTAATACTAATTAGCTATTTAGTATTAATTAGACTGATAATATACAAATAACCTCGCCCCTCCCTCATCCACCCTTTTTTAAAAACCGAATTATGCTAAGGTATCCTCATATTAAACTGTCATTTCAACTTTTATATAAAATCACAAATAATGTAACAACCGGCCTTAAGTATTGTTACCTAAGCCTATAAAATAGAGTAAGGTAAAAAAAAATAGTATCTGCCAATGAAATTATCATTGGTCTATGGTCTTGTCAGTGAATATTTATTTTCCTGTAATCTGTAATGCTTCGTGGTGCCTATAGAATAGAATAGGTATTATTTTAATTACCACAGCTAAAACGAAATGTATTTTGTATATTGCCTTTGTGAGAATTAACACCTGACGCCTAAGGTCATTCTTTGGTAAATAACATTATTTTGTAGTTTCAATGAGACAAGGTTCTAGTGAAATGGAACAGCAGTAGCCATTTTTAAACGCTTTGAGAACTTTTTAGATCAAGACCTAAATGTTTATTGGGCTGGTAAACTGAGTTCTTTTTTTAAATCAATGCGATTTGAAATCATGCGAAATGTTTTTTGAATTGTAAATTCTATTGTACTATTGAAGCAATGCATTAATTCTTTTCTTTTATTTAACAATATTTTTTTATTAAAACCATAAACAACGCTCTGAATATTTTGAGGCAAAGGCATTTAGTTACTACTTTTGACATGACATAAAACTGTCCTATGCGATTCTAGTTTGTTGGGAGATCGTTTTTTGTTTCTTCGAAAGACGGTCCCCATTTCATGTCATCCACATTTTTTTATATTTTTTACCATTAATTTGATCTAGACGAAGGCTTGAGGACTCAAAGACTTAGAATTGAAGACGTTAAATACTTGACATTGGCAGAAATAGCTGATCCGGCTGGTTGCCATCTCATCAAAAGAAGAAGAAGAAGATTCTAGTATGTTTTCTTGCAAGAGTTTAACTATGGTCAGCTCGCAAGCGGTTTTCTATTGCCTGTGGTATAAATATTGATTTTTCAACTTATTAAAATTTGAACTGTAACACTCTTTTCCATGACGAGAAGTTTTATTAAAGAAAAAATACGTTTCGTCTGATTACGAATATTTTTAGTACCTATCGAAGTAACTGCTGTTAAATATTCGCAATTCGTAGAAGTGACGTCGTAATACCAATAACTTCACATAATTGTTTCCAATCTAATCCAGAAAACCCAAGAATAGCTAATTAACCGTCTTTTCTAGGCAAACTTAGGTTAGGAAAAGAAGAAATCAGTCATCTAGGTACATCCTATCTTCATCAAAACTCACAGTGTCATTAAAACACGCTACAGTGTGGACACGGGTTGTTGTACAATATCGACAGTCCGGTTATAACATGTTCGAACGCCTTTTAACAGCTTTATGGTGCTCTCAAAACCTTCGCCACCGTTATAACAGGCGAAGTATGAAGCTAAAAAACTAGTTCACGATAAAATTTGAACTTTCCCTCTTTATACGTAAGGCCGACATATTTACGTAATACTATATTTACATCAAGTATTCAAGGCTTTGAATTTAGAATATACGAACTGTCATGGCTTCATTTATTAAAATATATGTTTTAAAATTTGTACATGTCGGCGCCATTTTCTGTTCAGTTCGAAATTCGAAAACAACGCAGTGATACCATGAGTAATAAAGTTTATTATTTATTTGTGTTATATTTTTGGTTTTCCTTGTTTTAAATACATTTTACCTTATTTATACAATGTTGTTGTTTTCCTTAGTATTTTTAGGAATCTACAAGATTTAAAATTTAAAGGGAAAATGGAGGTAATAATGTATTGGTAATAATGTATTACACTGGTGTGTACCTAAATACTAGATAACAGTGTGGTATCGGTAATTTCATGTGATGTTATACTGTTCTACCTATTTACGTGCAATTTATACATCAGTACTATGTTTCAAAATAGAAAATGGTAATGGTAACTAATTAGATTTTTTAAATCAGTTTAGGCAGAGCAATCAGTTAACATACATATAACAACAAAACGTTTCAGAAACTTTTGACAAAATTAATATAACCTACTAGCTGAGTCCCATGGTACAACAACAAACGCAGGTAAAGCCATGGGGTGAGGCTAGTCTAAAAAAAAGTATCCTAAGTTACTTATTTTATTATCAGCTATCTGTTATGCAAAAGTCCAGTCGAAATCGTTCCAGCCTTTTCATATGTCAGTTGGAACAAACAGAGACACAAAAAAATAAAATTCCTTTTTTTGATGTAAGTATGACCAGAGCAATGATAATCGGCATTGGGATGTTAGTGCCCGCAAATATGCTGATAGCTTGTTCTACCTTCGAATTCAGTTCTCCCTCAGGGCTACGAAGGTTCGATGCCTGGCATAGTCCCTCCTTGGAAAAACTGATGTTCAGGTAAAACCTGTTGAATTGTGCTCCGGTGGCGCAGTGGTGGTGTATGCGCCTACTGTTATCGCGGTCTCGAGTTCGATTCCCGGTCAGACCAAACGTTTGTGTAATCTGCATATTTTAGTTTCGGAGATTGAAAGTTTTCTATATATGATATATATATATATATATATGTATTTACAAATAAATAGTATTTATGTCTATACATATATCAGTAGTCTAGTACACATAATACAAGCTCTACTTACATAGTTTGGGACTAGATGGCGTTGTGAGTTAGATGTCTGAAAATGTTATAAGTATTCTAGTAGTCGACCCCAAATAAAATTGGGAATTATATAGCCTAGGAAATAATATATAGCTATAATTATTTTTCACTATATACCTAAGGTCTGAGCTATCAGATCGTAACTTGTTCTATAAACAACCATTTTGCATATGTATCTGTAAAACGCATACATATGTATATAAATATGTATATAATGAGCTTGTATGTCCCACGCAGGCGCGACTATAGCTGTACCGTTATTGGAATTAACTCTTCTTGATATTTGCCTTTTTTACCTTAAAGTATATTATTTTTGTCATGTGGCAACATTTTTTAGTTTCACACCAAAAATCCTAAAAAGATACGATTTAATTTCAACACCAGTTACGTAATAGTGTGCATATAGGTATAATAATATACTACCTTTTGCCTGCAGGTTCACCCGCGTATTGGTCGGTTATCGCAATGATTATTTAAACTGTTATAACTTATTTATTTATTAACCTATAGAAACGAAACCAACACTGAATGTTAAATGAGACAAATCGCAACGCATCAGTGAAGACCACATTCAAATCCGTTAATCCGTTTCTGAGATAAGCATGCACAAATGTACTAGCAAATAATTTAAAATTTCAAAGTACTTTTTTTTAATTCAATTGCGTTCATAACGCTTATTTAGTTTTTCTCATATAACTTACAGGTGTAGACAGCGACCAGTTACGATTTAAATATCACAGATGTGTATATATATATAAAGGCACGTCAGTGGTTTGGTTCGAGGGAGCTGTTATCAGCTCCCGAGCGGGGCGACGGCGACCACCTCGGACAGTGAAGAACCGCCAGCCTCTCGCAGGCGCATCGCAGGTCCCCTCTTCGGAGGGATGACCGGCGGTTCGAGTCTCGAGGCTGGCCAAACCCAATGCGGTCACTGAACCGGTGCTCATAAGAAGTGAGGCGCGAGGACATCCACTTTAAGGAGCCCCAAAGTTTCCTCGCCCTCATTTACAGGGCGGGAAGAAAGCAAGCGAAGTGGTTTGTTTTGGCATTACTTTGAAAAGTGAGTGCGTCATATAACGGGCGACTATTTCATGGCTTAGTAAGAAATATAATCACTACAATCGTCAGATATATACATTTGGCACAACACTTCAACGATTTAAGAACCAGGTCCACACTCTTACTGACGATTAACATGTACTAATTAATTGATGTCTTTATTGACATTTATTTCCTTACTCTTTGGACAACCTCTAGAGATACTGAGTATTTTATTTCTTAATTCTGTTAGAATTTATGCATGAAGTGTTTATCTACATGAGTTGTACACTTAGATAAAGACTTTTAGCGTGTTTTGTTTTGTAGTTACGAATGTTTTAGTGTAATAACTACTAGTAAACCATTAAATAAATATATAAATGTAAAAATATCTGTAAAAGATTTACTTACAAAATCAATGTCATTTGTCATAGACAGTCGATTATATACACTATATAAGTTATATGGAAAAATTTAGGTTACAATGTATTGGGTTAAATTAGCTGTCAGGCAATTTGAGGGCATTGATTTCCCAACAACGAATGTCTTAAAGACGCTAAATTTGTTCTTTGAAAATAATCAAGTATCAAAACTGTTTGCTGTATACATCACTAGTGACCACGCTCTACGGTCCAGTCGACATTATACTATATTATACCGGCTTAGTATACATACCTAGTATTAATAATCTGAGTGCTGTCTATACAGCACGCACTGTGTGTTTATCTATTTTATTTCAACGGACCCTGGACATCGGAATGGCTTTTAAACACATAATAGATATTAGTTTCTGCGTCTTGTCAATGTTGCATTAAAAAGGTTTAATGGATTGTTTCGTTGTCTTTGGTCGGTCCAAACAGGTATCATATCTTTAGTTTTATTTTAATTTCTAGACCTGTTTATAGATTTTCGAACATTTATTTTTCACTTTGGGAGACTCTCGCTTCGGCATGAATGGGCCGGCTCGACCGGAGTGATACCACGGCCTCACAGAAAGCCGATGTGAAATAGCGCTTGCGCTGTGTTTCACCGAGTGAGTGAGGATACCGGAGGCCCATTTTTTTTTTTTTTTTTTGACGTGGTGGAATGCCTTTACGCACTTCGCTCCCCCCCTGCGGGTACAGGGGGGTTCGCTTCGTGTGGGACTCCTGACTGACACCAGCCAGACTACCCACTAAACCACCACGGTGTGCCACTCTGCGCCTGAGACGGGAGGGATCCAGGAACCGCTTTCTTACGCCATCCGGACCCGGAGGCCCATACCCTAACCCCTCTCCCCATTCCCATTCTCCTCCCCATCCCCCAAAGGCTGGCAACGCATTTGTGACGCCTCTGGTGTTGCAGTTGTCCATGGGCGGCGGTAATCGCTAACCATCAAGCGATACGTCAGCTCGTTTCTCCGCGATTCCATAAAAAAAGAAATATATATATTTTTCGTTTGTTTTTAAATAGCTAGGATATGGGAAGTAAGGGTTTTGTATTAGATTTCTAGTATACTTTTTACTAACCACTACTACATTACTTACAATTCTTGATAACTTTTCTACAGTGGTATTTATTTTTCGTACATTTTAACACAGGACGCCATCTAGTCGCAAACTAAGCAGATCTTGTACTATGGGTACTAGACAACCCCCGTCGAGCCACGATGGCTCGTTGGTCTACGCGGCTGGAGACTCCACGTGCTGGCTTCGCCACCGTGGAGGCTCTCCAGCCGGTCATCCTCGAGTGGGCAGGTTGGCAGCACGGGACCCTTTCCTTCCGACTGACGCAGGTGCTTTCCGGACACGGTTGCTTCGGGAAGTACCTGCATTCGGTTGCCAGGAGGAAATTGAGTCCCGCCTGCCACCACTGCGACTGCAGTGAGGACTCGGCCCAGCACACGCTGTCGGTGTGCTCCGCTTGGGCGCCGCAGCGCCGGGCCCTCACTACAGTCATCGGATTAGATCTCTGGCTGCCGGCTGTCGTTCGCTCCATGGCCGGCGGCGAGATCAGTTTTACCGCGGTCGCGACCTTCTGGGAGGAAGTCATCTCGCAGAAGGAGGCGGCGGAGAAGGCCCGGGAGGACGACATCCACTCAGACCCGATCCGTCGCCGCCGAACCGGGCGGCGGAGGCGCGCCTATCAGCGCCTCATGCCGCCCTGAGTGTGGCCGCGGATGGGCGGGACGGGTTTCCCTCCCCCATCCCCTTCACAGGCCAGCCGCGAGGGGGCAACGTTACGCGTGTGCCGTACGTCGCCTAAATTGAGAGTTTACCATCAGATGACGGAGCCCGCTTCAGTGCGGGCAGGCGCTGGAAGGGGTCCGGATGGCGTAAGAAAGCGGTTCCCGGATCTCTCCCGTCTCAGGCGCAGAGTGGCACACCGTGTGGTTTTAGTCGGTTCGATTCCGACACACCGCTCCACCGCAAACCCCGGTGGGGTGAAGGCCCGAGGGGGTTTCCACACGTAAAAAAAATGTGTACTAGACAACTGATATTATTACATATATACTTTTTTTGTAAATACATATATATTATATATAGAAATCAGCACATCATACAAACATTTGTACCGACTCACGAATTTAACCCGAGACCTCTAGCATAGCAGTCGCATACGCTACCACTGCGCCACCTAGTCAAATAGTAATGGCAGGAGAGTAAGTCAATTGGATGTGTTAATAACAGCAGTTCCCAGTTTCTCTCTTCTCAGGCGCAGAGTGGCACACCGTCTGGTTTTAATCGGTTCGATTCCGACACAAAACACAGAGTATAAAAAAAGTGCAGTAAGTCAAAGGCAGCTATATTTTTTTAATTGCTTATTTAGAATGTACGTGGAATGAGCTTCTTCCTATCTCATCAACAACCCATAATGTCCCACTGCTGGACTCGGGTTTCCCTCTCAGGAAAGGGTTAAGGCCATACGTCCTCACGCTGGCCAAGTGCGGGTTGGGGACTGGCAAGACTACTTTGTTTCTACGTAATCTTGCCGTTGGATGTTTTTAAGCCGCCCGAAGGCCTCCAACTAAGCTTCACGACTGTTATCCTGTTATCCTATGATATCCGGGACCGACTGCTTAACGTGACCTCCGAATCACGGAGACGCTCTCGGTAACATGCCACCAGCGGTCACCCATCCGGGCACTGACCGCGCTGTCTTTGCTTACCCTCGGTGATTGTTTCTAATCACCGATTGTAACTGTGCTATGAGTGGTCTTCCTACCTAGGTTTCATATATGTACGTAAATTAGGAGTGCATTTTCTTGTTAATAAAGAGCAGTAAGTACGTTAAGAAGAATTTGTTCGTTCTTTCATGACACCGTCTTTTCTGGAATTCCCTCTCGATTACCACAGCAGTTCTTATGTACAAGAGTACGAATTTTTTCTTTTTTGAAGTGAAAACTATTTAGTCGCATTGAGTACTTTTTGGTAGGAGAAAATGTTATGAGTTCGCGTCAACGCGTCACCGATATGCTGACGTCACAAAATTTCTTTGGCCGCTTTGAGCACTTTTTGTTAGGGGAATATTTTACGGGTTCGCGTCAGTGACTTGCTGTTGCTTGATGTTGATAATTTTAACTAAAACATTATGAAAGAGCGGAAGCTGAAAGACTAGGTGAATCGATTTTGATGATTCTTTTTTTATTTGGGCTCGTGCTTCCCGTGTGTTTAGTTCATGAAGTCAGTGTTTTTTGTTAAAAATTTTGTTTTAGGAATATATATACATACATATTAGTTTTTGCCCGCGATGAGCTCGTATATGTCGATCATCGCGGTTGATGGTAGCCTATGTACTTCTTTAAAATTTAAACTATCTTCATACCAAATTTCTTCGAAATGGATGCAGTGATTTAGCCGTGAAAGAGACATACAGTTACCTTTGAAGTTATAATATCAGAATGTATACCTAACGTTCGCCGCATACTGCGTTGTTGGTCTAGTGGTTAGCGTACGCAACTGCAGATCAAGAGATCTCGAATTCGATTCCCGGGTCGGTCTGCTGTTGGGTTTTTCTTACAAGAAATACTTAATAGTATCCCGGAGTGGTGGTGGTGTTTCACACCCGGGTCTCGGAGAGCACGTTAAGCCGTCGTTCCCGGTTCTCATGAACAATCGTTACTGGGAAAGTCAGTGCCCTGAAATATACTGACAACTGACTTCGGATTCAGTTCACCCTCAGGGTTGCGGAGGTCCGATGCCATTCGCTCCGTCTAAAAACTGATATTCATCTAAAACCGGTTGGACTAGTAGCCGACCCCAAATAGTCTTGGGAATAATAAAGGCCGGGAAGATGGAAGATGATGACCTAATATTCGCCGCCGAAAATAAACCTATCTTAACATAACATATTAAAAACCATAGACAACCAAAAATACTTGTATTTTTTTTATTTTCTATTATATAGAAAGAATTAATCATTTTTTTTGGTATTAAAACAGTTATGGCGCGTATAAATAACATTAGCTGCTCTACAATTTGTGGTATCGTTGGGTTAGCCGTAATCCTAATTGTAGATCCTGTCGCTTTTGGATTCACCCTGCGTCGGGTAGCCTCGGGGTATTCGCTGATAGAATATGGACTCGAATTAAGGACGTCGTATTAGACCAATTATTTCTGTGAACAAGTTAAATTAATATGGCTGCGTTAGAAAAATTGTTTTAAATTTTTTTTTACACAGTTTTATTTGAAAAGAACTTGATAATTGATTGAAAAGAAGCCTATATTATTCATAAATGCGATTGCGATAAGTTCGCAGATTGTTACCGTTATGTAAATCGTGGTAGAGCCAAGCTTCGGCATGAACTTCGGTTCGACCGGAGTGATACCACGGCTTCACAGAAAACCGGTGTGTAACAGCCCTTGCGCTGTGTTTCATCGAGTGAGTGAGGCCAAGAGGCCCATATCCCAATCCCTCTCCCTATTCCCCTCCCCATCCCCCAAAGGCCGACAACGCACTTGGGATACCTCTGGTGTTACGGGTGTCCATGGGCGGCAATAATGGTTTACCATCAGGCGATACGTCTGCTCGTTTGCCCCTTATACCAAAAAAATAAAATAAAAAATACGGTATTAAATTGATACCTCAAATCGCCGTGAACAGCGATACAATCAACAAACAACACAATATTACCCTGTTTAATTAAAAGTATCTTTGTAAGTTCCGTATGATACCTCGTAAGCACTTCAAACTCAATAATATGACGTTAGTATTTATATTAAACACTGCAAGGTTTATCATTTTCCTTCCCTATTCGTTTTTCCAACAAGTAGGTACATTATATTGACCTTAGCGTCTACTGCTGACGATGAATATTAAGTTTGTACATTTGTTTTAATTATACGTATACTCTTAAGTTATTTGAGCGTTGAACACATTCTATCTACTATAATACTTGAATCTTTTGTCTTTATATATATTCATTCTGTTCATTTAGGACTTTAAACTACTCGACAGATTTTAAAACAGTTTTCAGGAATAGATATAATAATTCAAGAGAAAAAGGAAATCTGAGATTTTCAAAGTATTCTGTGCGAAACCGAGCAGGGTGGCTAGTAAATTATAAACTAAAGGTACTTTGTACTTTGAAAGGTTTGTGTGTTTATTTGATTGCATTTATCTCAAGAACTACTAGGTATAATTAAAAAACCTTAGTATTGGCTATATCTAACATCATGCTACGATAAATAGCAGCTTAGCATAAATTAACAATTATTTCCCAATTTGAAACAAGTATTTTAGTAAAACCTGTTAGTATACTGTCATAGTGCTAACTGACGCGTTGGTCTAGCGGTTAAAGTATGCTGGCGATCTAGAGATCTCGGGTTCAAATCCCAGGTCGGGCCTAAAGTGTTATTGTGTTTTTCTGATTAAATAAATACTCAAGAACAGTTCGGAATTTGAAAGTTTGGGTCGGAATCCCAGTGCCTCGGCGAGCAGTTTACTTGTTGTGGTCCTGCGCCTGACCTCTTCCTGACCATGTCGGTTAACCGCCCTATCGGATAAGGAGAGTGAGGGAACAGAGAGTGCGCCTTTTTTCCCACACTCTTGTGCACTATCATATCTTCTTTTTAGTTGGCTGGTCTCCGTTTAGACATGCGTGGCTGATACCGGCTAGAAGAACAATATAGTGCTAATTTCTAAATCAAGGTGATAGAAGCTTCTCGCGGTTGTAAATTTACTTTAAAAAGAAACATTTTTGCAATTCGTTTTGATTCTTACTTTAATTATTACAATGGCTACCCCGACAGACTTCGTTCTATCAAAAGATAAGAACAGATAAGTAAGATGTCCAAGAAAAAGGCTTCAGTTTATTTTTTCCCTCAATAACAACAAACCTTGTGCCCTAACAAAATCATTGAAAAAAATTAACCGAATCAGTCCAGCGGCTATCAAGTTTTGCGCTTTGTAACACGTTTGGCGATACATTTTTATTTATATAAAATAGATTATTCAATGAAAATAAACTGCTCAATACATTTACGACAAAATGATACTAAGAATAATAAATTTGTTTCCTAACATATAATTTGTAGTATCGAATGCCCCGTCATTAACAGGAAAACATTTTAGTTCGAATCGCCGAAAGGGATTAACCACCTATTAAATAGTAATTTTTGTTAACCATTTTGATCGTTCGTAAATTCGACGAAATTGCATAATCATAGGGTTTTTGTGACCGACTGGGGGTTGCATTAAGTTTAAAATAACCCACGATGCCACTCATGTTTTGATAGCTCCCACTTAAGGTTTAGAGTTCGATGATAGAGAATTGGGCTGATATTATGTCTGTGGTAAATGAGTGGATGCCCGTCTGGTGGTAAGTAGTTATAATATATACAACATATTCTATAGATATACATTGAAACCTGGTAAATTGGGATCTCCGTCCCCCGCTCATAGAGGTCGAAACATATTGTTACACCATTTTAAGAGGTAAAAATGACAATAAAAATGAGTATTTTTGGTTTTGTGAATTAAGTCTAGGTATTTATTTATTATTCCAGGGTTTTTCCTTGCTAGGGTGCACCTGGGGACGCCGGGGTTCCAGGGATCTCCTTCCGAGGGTACACCTGGTTCCCCGGCTTCTAATACCCGAGACGGCGTGCGGTTTTAGTCGGTTCGAGGACTCCGACATGCCAACGGTGATATCCTAGGCGATTTACGCACGAGGAAAAAAAATCTTTATTTATTATAAAAGAAATGACGTTCGAACGTTATAAACAAACGCATCGAAACCGGTCCCAAATTGACAAAATATCTCACTTATACAGGGTATTGAGCTGCAGAGTGCCATATATAGAGGTAAACATCGAAATAATCTTAGAACTCAAATCTCATTTAACCAGGTAGAATTTTCACATTAACAGAGGTGGAGGAAAAATGCCGGGATCTCATAGGAATTTTCAATAATACAGGTTTAACTATGGTTTAACTCAATCAATCAATCAATCAACAACCCATAATGTCCCACTGCTGGGCTCGGGTCTCCTCTCAGGAGAGGGTTAACTGGTTTAAAGGATTTAAGCAGGTTTCACTGTAGATAGAAATGCGGCGCAGTCATTGGGGACTGTCGATAGAAATGAAAATTGTATCACTTGTGAATTGTATCGTTGAGGAAGGGAGCGGTGACTATGAAGTGAGTTTCACGCTTTGCGTTCACACAAAAAATTTACCTACATACATAGTATACATAGCTCGAAGAAATCGTTCGAGCGATGCGAGTTCCAGGATTTCGCACCTTGAAGATTCTCGCACCAAGAAGTTTTCACTTCATAAATCTTTGATCTCTGAGGCGCTCATAGCCCAGTTGCACTCGTTGATTAGAAACGATCACTGAGGGTCAGCAACGATGGCGCAGTCAGTACCTGGATGGGTGACCGCTAGTTGCATGTTACCATGAGCGTCTCCGTGATTCGGAGGTGGCGTTAAGCAGTCGGTCCCGGTTGTTATCATAGGATACAAGTCGTGAAGCTTAGCTGGCGCTATTTGGGCGGCTTGAAAACATCCAACGGTAAGATTACTTAGCCACAACGTTGTCTTGCTAGTCCCCAACCCGCTCTTGGCCAGCGTGGGGACGTATGGCCTTAACAGTCTCCTGAGAGGAGACCCAAGCCCAGCAGATGGACATTATGGGCAAATCTCTGATACCTCACACATCACATCGTCTATTCTTAACTAGGTAGACCCTGTCCAGGCTGTGCCAGGACAGGGTCTGCCTAGTTAAGTATTTGATTATATGAGAACTTTAAACTATCACTGGTTATTACAATGTAACTCTTATTAGCTTACTTAGCATAAAAATAAAGGTAAAAATGTGAATGTGGAAGTATCTCTGTCCGTCCACCGATTTCATTGGAATTTGGCATTGAGATACGTTGATTCTGAAGAAAGGACATAGGCTACTCCTTTTTGTGATCACCGACAAACACGAAGGGTGAGTAGCGCGCAAAAGCTTGTTCAAAATATTTGCACGAAATTAATTTAGACAAAACCTCGTGTCCCTCTATCAACCAAATGGACTAAAAAATGACTTTTGCGTATCTAACGAATCTGGCCAAGTTACGTGCCGGCCTCTAGACTCTAACGCCCTTTAATAAGCGTAGCGAGCTTCGGTAAGTGTGAGAGTTTACAAAAATTGCCATGGCCTTAACTCCGATGTGCCGATCGAACGAATGGCTCCAGCTATAGAGGCACCTCATCCTGCGGAGCATGGCGTCCTTGAGTTCACAATTCTGGTAGACGAGGAACAATTACAGCGCACCGACAACACTGACGTGTGCATCTAAATGGACGGGAGCAAGATTGACTTGGCCTAGTACAGATACCAGTCTTTCGCACAGTTTCACTAATGAAACATGTATCTAATTTAAGACGGAGCATATGTAAATTGATTGGTAAATATTCTGTGTGAGAAAGAAATAAAGACTATATTATTATTATTATTGAGGGCCGAGTCGGCGCAGCGTTATCCAAATGGCATAAAAAAGCTGAAACCAGGACCCTCAAATTTGCTCTATCGCCTCACTGCACCGTCTACAAGGCGGAGCTTCTGGCGCTATGCAAAGCGATTAATGAGATCCTCAAGCGAGGCGAAACCACGTTCGGTATCTTCAGCGATAGCAAACAACACAGCAACAGCACACACAACAAGCAACACCTGCAAAGTCAACTAATGCTACCATTTATGCTCCGTTTCGCACAAGTGAAGCCGGCCGGGTAGCTAGCATAGGATAGTAAATTAATCAGTACCATATGGTATAAAGTACCTTGCAATTAGACTTTAAAACGTCATAAGTGCATTAAAAATGTAGTGAAAGTGTCCCTTCGATGACCTGTTGTATCTACAACCTAAAGTTTTTGGTTACAATGGAAACTGTACCTTATCACCCTAAAAATAAAGCTTATATCAAATGTATAACTAAACGTGGCCGTGTAAAACCTACAGACAGGAGCGTCTGAGTTGCATAATTTAGGTTTGACGAATTTGAATCTTCTTTGTGACTGTAAAAGGTTTAAAATTAGTGTGAGTTTTCTGTTGGTGTTTTGTGCGCCGGTGCAGTACTGTGAACGGAACTCACGCGCACCTGCTTCCGGTCGCGCGACTTGTTTCCGGTAGATGTGCAACAGCTGGCACCATACGGAGATATGGAGAGTAGAGTCGATAGAGATCAGTAGAGTTCAAAAGTATTATTGTTTTGATGAATGTACTACTGCAAAATAGCTGGTTTGATTTCTAATGAGAACATTTTTTTATAACATACACAAAGTATTGTCCTCGTAGGATTTGGATTTGAACCCGTAACACATTGCGCAGTAGAAAGTATTAGGCCCGCCGTGCAGTCTTTGATCAAAATGAGGTGTCAAGGACTTCGAAAACGCCTAGTTCTGGGAGCCAGTGGATGTCAGCGTATGCCCTCCTCCGACGCCCGGTGCGCCTTCTGCGGACCGAGAGAGAGGTCAGGATCTCCCTCTCCCTTTCCGCAGCCTCCTTCTGCGAGATGACGGTTTCGCAGAAGGACACCATCGCGTCCCAGGACTCGTCCTCGGTGTCGACCATAGAACGAACTACGGCCGGCAGCGAGAGGTCACTGCCTACTACAGAGATGAGGGCACGGCGCGGCCCCTCCCAAGAGGCACACTCTGCGAGCGTATGCCGTGCCGTGTCCTCCCGACAGAGACGCAGTGGTGACACCGAGCATCCGGTTCCCTGCCTATGCGACACAGGAACCTCCCGATGCAGCCATACCCCGAGAGGATCTGCGTCACACGGAACAAGAGGGAGCCGTGCCTTCTCCCGAGTCACAGGTCGAGCAGATCAGATGTTTGTAGTAGATCTGCAAATATTTGTGTCGAAGTTTGAGTGTTTTCCATGTATAATATGTATGTATGTACAAAAAAGTATGTATGTATTTATATCAATTGTTTAGTACCCATAGTACAAGGCCTCATTACACAGATCTGCAGATCACAGATTTCAAAGCCTACATTAGAAAGAAACGTTATTGTTTAAACCATTCTTTATTAGTAACTTATTATATAGCTAATTCAGAAAGCATTAATAACGATGTTCCGAATAAACTAATAAATTAAACTACAGAATGGACAACCTCTTCCTAATTGGAAGTCGGCATATAGTACCGTTATGAAACAAATGTTGCATGACTTCCATGAGAATGGAATCCTGATGTTGAAGGTCGACATTTTAAGTAGCCTGTTGGGAAATACGCAAATAGGTTATATTTCATCAAATTTTAACGCGATTAATACAACAGGGAACTACATATTGGTATCAAGTATAACCATGTAGTATTGTTAAAACCTTGTTTATTTAAGTATATTATATAACTGTCTCATGTAATCTTGTTTCTTGTTTACTTTTGTAAAGTTTGAAGTTGTTTAAATTTTGCAATAACTGTACTGCCATCTAGTATCGAGTAGAAACACTATTTGCAAGATAAAATTATTTTAGTAGTTCAAGTAAGTTACAACAGATAGCGCTTTATTAAAATACCAATTTAAATTCATAATTCCGTGTTTCTAGTGGTATTTATCCCTAGTCCTAATTTTGAAGTTTTCACCACAATTTGTTAGAAAATGATTGATAACATACCTTAATCTTCTTAGATTTCATAACTTTAATATCAAGAGCAGTTTGTTTACCTATTATTAAAGGCAAAAAAACTGATACTGAACACGTCAATCCCTAGACCAGTGAAAATATTACCCTATTTTTACATGACGGATATATAAATATTATAAATTACATGAGTATATTCGCTAGTAGCTTTTACGATATTCGCACAAGCTTAGCTCGCGCTTTCAACAGATAAAGATTTTTTTATGGAATCACTGGCAAACGAGCAGACGTTTCGCCTGATGGTGAGCAATTACCGCCGCCCATGGACATCTGCAACACCAGAGACGTCACAGGTGCGTTGCCGGACTTTGGGGGATGGGGAGGAGAATGGGGATGGGAAGAGGAGTTGGGGTATGGGCCTGCGGTATCCTCACTCACTCGGTGAAACACAGCGCAAGCGCTGTTTCACACCGGTTTTCTGTGAGGCCGGTCGAGCCGGCTCATTCATGCCAAAGCGTAGCTCTCTCATTGTTTAGCGTGAAGAGGAATGAGTAAATTAGTTTTATTTTTATTACATATTAATATTAAAAATTTGTTTTCTAAACACAAAAATAGACTAATCACTCTTTCTATAATTCGAAGTCGGTTGGCTTCAAAAATAAGGAAATGAATGAGTGCTCATTTGTGTATATTATTAGCTAGCCTGAGAAGTGCCCGTGTGTAATCATTACTCATCATCAGCCTATCGCAGTCCACTGCTGGACATAGACCTCTCCTATAGCACGCCACTTAGTTCGATCTATGGCGTTCACCAACCCGCCTGCCCAGCGGGGTGATTATGAGTAAATCCCTCCATGAATAAGCAACCATTACTCTAGCGCCCTTTAATAAGAATAGCGCCCTTCAGTAAATGTGAAGATTCATTGAAACTCTGCTACCGGCATCACTGGTACTGGTAAATGATTTTTTTGTATTTAATAGGGCGCAAATGAGCATTCGTATCGCCTGGTGGTAAGCAGGCCGGCACGACCGTTGTGGTACTAACCTCGCACAGAAGATTAACCTAAAATTACAGAATTTGTGCTGTCCCGTTTCGTTGGTGAGTGTGAGACCGGAGGCCCAAGGATTTTTTTTTTTTATATTGAAGCTGCCAAAATGACTCTGCCCTGCCTGATGGAAAGCATGAGCAGAATCCAAGAGTGGTGGTCACCATCCTCAATGCGAAAAAGAACAATGCAGCATGGTGACTCACACTATGGCGGCCTGGGGGGAAGGAGGATGGTGAGGGGGATAGGGGGCGTTGGATTGGGGTATGGGCCTCCGGTATCCTCACTCACTCGATGAAACACAGCGTAAGCGCTGTTTCACACCGGTTTTCTGTGAGGCCGTGGTATCAACCCGGTCGAGCCGGCCCATTCATGCCGAAGCGTGGTTCTCCCACGGTAAAGATGCAGAAATGAAAGGATGCAGAAGCATCACAAGGCCGCGACCGCCATGCCTCCATGGTGTGGGTCACCATGCTGCATCGTTGCATTATCTGCATTAACAATGAGCACCACTCTTGGATTTTGCTTATGCTTTCTACCAGGCACAGCAGAGTCACTTTAGTAGATCCATACATAAAATAATAATAATGATGTGGGTCCTTAATGCATTGTCTGTATACGCAACGAGGATAGTGACCACCACTTTTGGGTTCATAGTTTCCATCAGGTAAAAAATCATTGAGGTAGTATATATAAGAAATAAGTCGAGCTCTTTGCATCCAATTTCAACACAATTTGATGGTAGACTTTAAATAAAGAGGAAATCTGCTGTCCTTACCTCTTATTTTAGCCCCAAGAATCTCTTTCTTAGTCTAGGTAACACATTATAGAGTCAATAGGACTTAGGTAGTGAATACTAAAAGAAAACAAACAATACTGTTCCGTATATGAAGATATTATATTTTCAAAGAACATTTATTTTTTAATCTCAGCATAATTTCGGTCAATACAACTTGTGAAACAATACGCCCACGTTTATTTATATACCATTATATTATGTAACAAGTAACTAATATCATTTAATTTTATACCGTAATAATTATTGTGACTTGATCATACAATACAACTACACACTTGAGTCAATATAAAAGATTAATTCGCTCACGGCTGCGCTACGTCGAACAAGTATGGAAGGAATAGTACCAAGAGAACACATCGACGTCGTGAGGTGTACCAAAGACGCGCGTGCCAACGACGTAAGAACAAGGTCATCGACGTAGCGTAGCGTCGTTATACATCCCGCCTACTATACATATAGTACACTACATTCAGCGACTGTGTATAAAAGCCATAGAATTTTGCCAACACTCTATAATTTGTGATTAAATAATATAACATTTTTATATAAATTAGTGGTAGTTAGAACAGGAAGGACATTATTATAACCTAAAGGACATCGGTTTGTTTAACATAACATGTATATAAACAATTGTTTAATTTCTTGTATACTTTAGTAACAAGTAGTCGAAATATTACAGTTTCAAACGTAACAATGTCCCGTGTTAGAAATGTTTTTAAAGTTTTTTTTAAGAAATATATGATTTTTCGATGTTTTCTTTAAACAAATATCTGCAGGAAGAATCCAATTTATGAAAATGGGACACATTATCATTAAAAACAATTGCTTAAAACAGCAATAAGCTTAAATGGCTCAAACACTTAACTAGATGTACAAATAATTATTTTATATCTGTTATAGATAAGTAACAACGTGTGGAATTTAAAAAATATATTTCACAAATTGGATTCGTAGACACCGGTGCTATTATTATCACAAATACAATACTGTTTCTTGTATAACATTTCATTTATAAAAAGCTTAAAACACGTAAATATAAAAACACTCGTGGACACAAATATTGAATTAAATGTACAACGCAACTTTATTTACCTTTTTTATTCCATCGATTTCTTTCCAGATTTTTTGGCAATGGCAATAACGGATATTTGGCAGTAAGTAAAATAAATAAATATTTTCAGACATTTTAACACACAAATCCATCTAGTCCCAAACTAAGTAGAGCTTGTACTATGGGTACTAGATATCTGTAGTATAAGTGTTGCCAATCATTTTTTTACCTAGTAACACAGAGTATTTATATTGTGCTGCCCGCCTTAAAAAATTACATTATGCATTTATTTCAATATATGCGACCTACAACTTGGATAGTTCGATAGCTGCCGTAACGGAAGATGTCTTGTTTTTTCCCGCGGTTTTTCAGTTCAACGCTATCAGTCGAAGAGAGCAGACGTCCCTGCTCTTTCGCTAAGCAAAGGAGGCTTTCGCTTAACAAAAAATATTATTTTACTTAGACGTAAGGCAGTGCTGTTGACATTATACAAGCTTGTCTCACGAAAATATTTGTAATACCAATTTCCTAAAAGTTTTTTTTTATGATTTATGAATAAGAAGCTACATTTTATATGTAATGATATGCAGACCGTCAGCTTTGAATATTTCATATAATTTGTGCATGATATGTAATAATTTATTATAAACATTTGTCTGCTAACAAACATACAGTTGCAAAGTAATTACTAATATCATAACAGTGTCTACTAATTTTAAAGTAACATTACATTGAACAAATCCCTAAGGCCAAAGTTGGGGATAAAAGTTTTAAATTACTTCTTTGGAGAAAAACATTATAATTATTCTACTATTTGTGTTTTTATACAACGTGTACGAAAAATTATCACTGAAATAACAATAGTTCACTAATTATTATCTCATTATAAGGCTTAGAAATTAAAATTAAACAGTTTTTGTTTAGTCAAATTGCTCATTCGAAATGTTTTTGGTGCAGTCGAAACTCTTAACTAGTCAATAGTACTTTTAACTAAACAATGTCAGCGAAAAGCATAGACAACTATTATTTTAGTTAAAAATATCTTTAACGAATACGTCAAAACAAGTTTTGATTGTAACAAAATAATCAAATAAGCAATAATTAATCCCATTTGGACTAAATTCCTTTACAAATATTTATGATTCTTTTTCTACACGTTGTATGAAAACTAATTAATATTTATTATATTTGTATGTTAAAGCATAGAACATTGATAGATTTGACTAATTTAAGTTAAAAATAGACATCAAGTGTTCTAGAATATCGGTAATTATTGCTCTAATGAGGGTATACATTAACAAGTGCCGTACAATATACGATAATATAAATAAGTTGGTTCCTTCGATTGTATGAGATAAAAAAATAATATCTTACTTTAGGGTTACCGGAAAATAAAATAAAACAAAAAAGAAAAAATAAAAAAACAAAATTTATTTATGTACAGAAACAACATCTTTGGTTTTCAATCATCGTTTTTAAATTTGGAAGGTTTAGAATTTGCAAGCGGGCATTTTATTTTCACTTTTTTGGCAGTAAATGCTGGAGTGATAAGCGATGATGAGTTGGTAAGGTAGCGGTGATGAGTGACTAGTGCAGTGATGAGGGCTAAGGCCACAAACAGATTTACGTTTTGACTTAGCTGCGTTCGTCGTTACAGCACTGTCGCTGGGATGTCCTCCTCCTGTCATTACGAATATGAGTTAACACTTTAATCCTGATTTTAATACCCAGTAGTTTCAAAATTCAGACCACGTCATCAAATACTAATAAAAAATTATAATATTCAAAGAAGCTTGTCATTTTACTAAAGACAAATTTAACCCCCTGATTCTTAAGCGCTATTCAACTCTAAGCAACGGTTCTTTGTAATTTTCAATCTTAAACTCACATACTTAAAGTTGAAAATAACACAGAACCGTTGGTTAAAATTAAATAACTTTTATCAATAAGAATATCCGATTTGCATTTAATATCGTTTATTCTGAAACTGCATTCACCCAATGTATTTTCCTCTGTGGTTTAAATTTTTTTAATAAATTTTAGTACCGTAACAATTCTTTCACTCCTGTAATCCAATAAATATGGGGTTTCACATTAATATTATAGTAATAAGATAAAATTATCAAAGAAAAAAGTCTAAAGTCTATGGGGAACTTTTTGGCAATGGACGGGAACAGATTGTCAAATAATTGACATAATCGGTAGTCCCCAAACTCACCAATCGACACACTAGCAAGTGCACGATGGCTGTCATGTCCCACGCATTTGACATGAATATCATTAAGCGCTTATATTATTTGCAAGAACACACACACAGACTAAGTAGTAATAAATTGAGCAATTTTTGTTATATTAAATTCTCAATTCCAATTCAAAGTAGTTGTTAAATTGGCGCGCTAATAGATGTCAAGCGATTGTCAAATATACAATGAAATGGCGTCACTGCTCCGCCATTTTGAGTGGTCATATCTGACAATTATGAATTTCGTATTTGGAACATGTGTATTTTAATCCTCAATTTGGCAAAGTAAACATGCAAATATACAAAATGTCGGGAAGAAAGTGTTGCAGCGTTTAAATACCTATTTAATTATTTATTTTAATCGACTATTAACTAAAATAAAACAATCAATGCCAAAAAAATCAAGACTAAAAGCTTAACAGTTCCCTATCAAATGGATGTAGATAATAGATTTCTTAGGTTTATAATAAATAACATGGAAGAATAGTGTTCTTTTTAATATTGAAAGTCAAGTGTTGATTTTCCTGGATAATCTTTTCCCTTGGTGGTTATCGTAGCAGCAAAACCGCATTAGGTTAGCCCGGATTGTTGCGAGATCAGCGCAATCAAGAAGGTCTTTACTGACGAACCTTGCTTTCTTATTCATTGAAAGATCTGAGGGTTGCTATGATCGAAACTTTGATGACAATCCATCTAAAATACTTCGAATTGCCTTCATCTTTTAAGGAAAGTCATGAAGATAAAAAGAGTTAGTCAATCTTTACTTAAAAAGTAACATATACCCTCTAAGAGAACTAAAAATATATCTTAACAGTTAATTCAAAGTCGTTATTGTAGTTTTCTTTAGTTTCTTATTAGGCCTTTTGTTTCGTAAAGTTAGCTTGATTTTTTTAAAATAATGGAAGTTTGGCAGAGTAATATAGTAATTGTTTACCATATTAAAAAAATGGTTTGTTGTAAGTACCATAAACAATAAATCAAGGGATTTATCCATAGTCCATTTTTTGTAATCGATCGATACATCGAATCGATGTTATGACAGATTTTCGGATTAACAAATTTAAGATTTTAGATTACATTCCAAAACGGATAAGTTCAGATTGAATTATATTAGATATGGGTGAGCTTTATTATCAACTTTCTTTTATCCAGTGTAAGATTGACATCAAGTCAACCACTATTTACCTCTATCAATAGTAACAATATCTGCTAATTCAGTAGCCGAAGTAATGGTTTTATTTGCCTTACCTCAAGTTTAGAGGATACTTGTGTAGAAGCAGAACCTTTGCAAAAAAGGGCTTATTAGTTTCAGGGATAGCATCAAACCATGCTGAAACCCTCATTCTCTATACTGTGACTTGTATACCCAAACAATTACATTTTCATCCGCAATTGGTAGCAGTTCATCCGCTAGGGTCAATCCCGGCAGTGACCCTTCAGTGATTGCAGGAGCTGTGTCATTTGTTCCTCGTCCCAACTGTAGAATACGCTCGTTCTGGACAACACACGAAAATATTTAGAAAATCATTCATTATTGGAATTATAACACGCTACATATGCAACACGAAGTGCATCTGTTTATAAAACAATAAAATTCCCGCAAAACATTCTCAGAAAAAACTGGTCAAGTCGTACTTTCGGTGAGTGAGTGAAATTATCGAAATCTTAAATACAATGATGTATGTTGCCCTAATTCTGTTGTGATTCTTAAAGGGCAACATTGATCATTTGTAATATTACTTTATTAATATATTTAGCTCCAATTTTAAACAGAGACAGTTTATAAGTACTGAAATACAAGAAGGTACCTATACAAAGCTGTGTCTGTAGACAGAAATAAAAATTAAAGGAAGATTGAATTGTGTGCTTATAAAACTGTCTTTCAATTTATATTATTTACCTCTGTCTTAAGTCTATTGAGCAGTTTGTCTCTTTCTGTCCTGAGCGTGTCAGATCTGTTTGTCTCACTTTCATCCAGTACACCCTTTACTTCAAGTTCTGCTATTTGTGAATCCTTCTCGCTGATAGCAGATTCCAAGATATCTTGGCTGAAAGAAGACATTACATTTGAAGAATATTGTTGATACTTGAACTTCAACGTTCATTATACATAAATGTGTTTGCGGAAAACCATGGAAGAGCCACGCGATAAACTACTCGATTCGAGTAGTTCTTAATTGACTGACAGGAATTAGCCTGTGAATACGGCCAGTTTGTTTTACTCCGAAACCAGAGACAAGACTACACACTTGACTACACGGTTGGCCTAGTGGTTTTAGTCGTCGCCACACCGCTTCCTACTTCGCCAAGTGTTGTGGGTTCAAGTCCTACATGGGACAACACTTTGTGTGATCCATAAATTGTTGTTCTAAGTCTGGGTGTACTTTGTGTCCGTTTCATGTATGTTTGTAAAGATCCCCGCGACACAGGAATGTACATTCCTACTGCGAGAGTTGTCTTTAAAAAAAAAAAAGACGTGAGTGTCACAAACTTTACTGTTTAAATTTAATTACAGCAATACTATTTTTTTAAAGAATTTACTCTGTGTGGTGATGGATAAAGAGTACAGAGTGTCAACATCTCTATTTATCTAGTGGGACACTAAGGTCATAAACTATACAAAGAGTACTGGAAAGAGAAGGAAATAAACCAACTTTTATGACTAGAAGGGTATAATATTCCGAAAGTCCATGTATTAAGTTCTATGTTAGTGATGATGATGGTTAAAATGATTATACAGAACTTACATAACATGCGATAACTGTCGCAACACATGATCTCTACTGTTTTGACATTGGGTGAGCTGTTCTTCCAACTGCTTCAAGCGCTTAAGTACAGAGCAACAAGTTTCACAATTCAGTGCTGAAGCGTTTTGTAGTGAACGGATTCGCTGCTCCATTTTACTCATCTGGGAAAAAAATATAGATATTAAGGCAATGTAGCAACTGTGCTAATTTATTATTTATCGAAGTGTATTCTTTCTTAAATTTATTGAAATAAAAATCATCTTTCTAGCCTTTATTGGCTACCATTTCAATCGGTTTTATCTAAATATCAGTTTTTCTGGCATCAGATCTCTGTAACCCTGAAGGTGAACTGAATTCGAAAGTTGAATTACTTGTATATTTGAGGGCACAGACTTCCTAATTACAATTGCCATGGATGTACCTAACAACTGTAACCGGCTGTTGTTATCAATGATTTCTTGAAAACAAACCCAACAACACTTTTTGCCTGACCTGGGAATCAAACCCGATCACTTTTCCTTATACTAAAGATCTCGAACTATAAATAATTTATAAATAATAAAAAAAAAAATTAGTTATATATGGGCGTACTGAGATGGACACATAATATCTTCATCCTCAAACTTAACAGTTTTACTTTTTTTTTATGGAGTAGGAAGTAAACGAGTAGACTTATCGCCTGATGGTAAGCGATTACCGCCGCCCATGGACACCTTCCCCAGAGGCGTCATAACCGCGTTTCCGGTCTATGTGGGATGGGCAGGGGGTTGTAGAAACAGGTTGAGGTATGTCTCTCCGGTATCGTCATTCACTCGGTGAAACACAGCGCAGGCGCTGTTTCAGACCGGCTTTCTGTGAGTCCATGGTATCACTCCGGTCTAGCCGGCCCATTGGTGCCGATGCGTGGCTCTCCCTCAGTAAAAACACTGCTGGGCATTGACTACTTAGAAAGGAGATTTTGACCTTCTGTTTGGTTTCGGGTTTATCTTAAGTTTTCTTCACTTTGCCCTACCTAGTATACTCAAGGTTAAGATTTCCCGTTAGTGATATCATTAGTGATACTCCATATCCTTAATACATCACCACATGAACGGATGAAGACTCATTTAAGTTTTTAAAATAATTAAAGTATAGTATAATAACTTACCCTTCTTAAAGTTTCAATTCTCCTCTGTTCTTCTTCGTAAAACACTTTCTCTCTCTCCGCCGCTATCATAAATGATTCCTTCAAAGCTTCCTCCAACTCCAATATCCTCCTATCCTTACAATCAGTCGCGTTCAAAACACATTTCTTATTGACTATTTTTTCCAGTTCATTTATCCTTTCATCTTTACTTCTTACAACCGCCAATAATTGTTCGAACTCAGCTATATTGTTGTTTTCCCTTAAAGCTTCTTCTAATATCGATATGCATCTTTGCTGTTCTATTATCTTTGAGTTCTTGATGCCCATCTCTTTCGTCATATCGTATATTTTTCTCGCCAACTTACCAACGTTGTACGGTTCCTTTTTCTCTCTAAAGTGCAAATCTAAATCATTATCACTTCTACTAAATCTGCATTTATCAAGCCTATTCACTACCTTACCACTCTTTTGCAACTCGAAAAAACTTTTGCTTCTTTTTATACTACTTATCTCAGGAGCATCGGACATCTTTAAAATTTCCGATAATATTAGCGAAGATTCGTTAAGCTCTATCTCTAAATCGATTACTTTCAGTTTGCTCTCTTCCAAATTTGTTTTGAGTACATCTTTTTGTGTTAGAAGACTCTCAAGTTCCCTCATCGTTGCTAGTTCACTCTGCCTCGCGCGCGTCAGTTCCTACCGCAGGGTTCGAAAGTTGAAAATAAATGACAAACAAAAAAAAAAACAATATAAATGAATAATTTTACTTCAACAACAAAATTTCTCAACAATATAAACCCAAAAATAAGTCGAGAAAGGTGAACATAGAGTTAGTCGTTAATATAGTTACTGATATTCGCATAACAAGGTTGAAGCTGGGTAACATCGACTAGTGGACAACTTACTCGATCTACCTAGATACAAGTTTACTTAACAGTTTTACAATATTGTATTTTTATTACTTAAAAAATAATTCCCGCTGAACACGATTACTTATTTTGTTTTTAAACATCACTTAAATTATTTCTAAACTAATAATTATCGTTATTGTGTGCAGTTTACAATGTACGATTTGAGGAGTGAACGGCGTTCGGGCTATCAACAAGAGATCAATCAATGCATTATTATATGAACACTTTGTTATAAATATTCAATATAAATATTGATAACATTACTTAATACGAAATTGCGTTTGTAAAGCTTACGTGATGTTTACCGAAAGACGTGGAATATGGATGTCGCTCGAACGTTAGTCAGATAGTTAAAGAAAACGTTTAAATGAAAAGAGCAAATTAATGAACGACAGTCTTGGTGCGAAGGAGTAACTTAGAAAAAGCTTTTGAGGAAGCCAGCGGGTCCGGCCTGCGTGAAACAAAAGGTTTGTATAGATTAGTTGGTTAATCATTAAACAAACAACATGCCATGAGCGGTTAAGATTTCAAACAGTCTTGTAATTTTATTTATAAAACATTTTTTAATAAATCAAATCCACAATTACATTTAAAGTTTAAACCTTTTTTTGAAATGTTTAAGGTCGAAAATGGCATAAAACTGTTACTTAAATTTAAGTAAAAAACGTTTGAATAATCTTTTTGTTAGTGGAAATTTTAACCGCTCAACGACAGTTAACAAAGCAGTAAACTAGATTAGATAATTATAATGTTGAATATTAGTTTCAAAGATTAATTTATTTCAATCAATCAGTAGGCCATTATGCCGTAAGTAATATTGAGTAACTATAGAAAAAATATTATTTTCAAAGACCAATCGCAAACTAAGCCTCCTTTTGGCATTTGCATATACAACAAACAACAACAACAACAACCCATAATGTCCCACTGCTGGGCTCGGGTCTCCTCTCAGGAGAGGGTTAAGACCATACGTCCCCACGCTGGCCAAGTGCGGGCTGGGGACTGGCAAGAATACGTTGTGGCTACGTAAATCTTGCCGTTGGATGTTTTTAAGCCGCCCGAAGGCCTCCAACTAAGCTTCACGACTGTTATCGTATGATAACAACCGGGACCGACTGCTTAACGTGACCTCCGAATCACGGAGACGCTCATGATAACATGCCACTAGCGGTCACCCATCCAGGTACTGACCGCGCCATCGTTGCTTACCCTCGATGATTGTTTCTAATCACCGAGTGCAACTGGGCTATGAGCGCCTACATTGTATTTGCATATAGTTAGTAAATAAATTAATTTCTGTTATTAATTGCATCCAAATGCGTACAGCAACAAGTTATTTTTTTGTTAATTATTAAACCAATGGAAACAATCTTATATTTTTGTTGATTTTCGTCATGTATAGGAATAAATTTGAAACATACCTCTTCTCTTTGTGCTTGTGCTTGTTGCTGACTTTTCAGTTTGGCTTGAAGATTTCGTACAGACCTGAAATGTTATGATTCAAATCAGAATAATTGCCGGTATTCATAAAACTCATACTTGATTCAACGATTCCTTTAAAATTGTACACCAAGCAAGACCTACAGAGGTTTATTTAAAATTACGTAAATTTAACCATAGATTAAATTTGACACAAAAATTGCATCGAAATCATCTATTTTAAAATATAAATTTAGTTTAATTTTGTGGTACCTAATATTAGTTATTATTGTTCCGTGTTATGACTCGGGCCTATTCTTGAACCAACACTACCGCGGCAGGCAAACACACGTTAGGGCTGCACGTCTACAGTATTTTAATTAGTTAATGACTACTAAAGTTACGTTTAATTATTTTTTATATAATAGGGGGTAAACGAGCATACGTATAGCCTGAGGGTTTGACAAAAAACAATTTCACTCACTGTTGCAACTCCATGATATTCTTCTCTTTCTGAGCCGCCTCTTCTTGCGACATCTGGACGAGTTGTAACAAGCGTTCAGTATCAGCTGTTAATCGTTGTGCTTCTTCCTTACTCTGGTCAAGCAACGTCTTCAGTTGTTCAGCCTCCTTTTGCGTATCGGTTAGCTTTCGATTCAAGTCTGAAGCCGCTGCTGCACTGCCGCCAGCCTTGAATGATAAATTGTCATTGCTTAAGAACGTAAATGGTATACAACTAACAACAACAACCCATAATGTCCCACTGCTGGGCTCGGGTCTCCTCTCAGGAGAGGGTTAAGGCCATACGTCCCCGCGCTGGCCAAGTGCGGGTTGGGGACTGGCAAGAATACGTTGTGGCTACGTAAATCTTGCCGTTGGATGTTTTTAAGCCGCCCGAAGGCCTCCAACTAAGCTTCACGACTGTTATCGTATGATAACAACCGGGACCGACTGCTTAACGTGACCTCCGAATCACGGAGACGCTCATGATAATATGCCACCAGAGGTCACCCATCCAGGTACTGACCGCGCCATCGTTGCTTACCCTCGATGATTGTTTCTAATCACCGAGTGCAACTGGGCTATGAGCGCATACCGGCGCAGCGCAGTGGGTATATTATATGACAATTTAACACTTATATTTTTAAAATATAATGTAAAATTTACAACAATCCCCCAAATTCACTTAACTATTTTTGTTTAATTAGCATAAGATGCTTTATATTAACCGAATACATTTTTTGAAATATTGTGAACCATTGAATATAATTTGTTATTTTGCAATAAATCATCTACCACTCTCGTTAGAAATGAGAACGTAATTGGTATTTATTGAAATAAAAAAGAATACTGTAATTATTTAATAATACCTTCCTCAAAGACGCTTCCATTTGATCCATTTGCTCTTTTCTCTTCTTTAACTGTCGATCTAACTCTGCTAACGACTTCTCCTTCTCCTCCACGTCTTTCCTCTTGTTTTCCACTGTTCTTCTCTGCTCCTCAAATTGTCTCTTTGCATCTTCTAACTTCTTAAATTCCTCTTGCAATAGCTTTTTAGTTTGGGCTGTTTCGTCCCCAGCTTTGGCGTTTTGCGCGCCCGCTTGCTGTAATTTCTTCGTCGCTTCGCGGAGATCGACCTGTTTCCGATAATCATGTATTAAAAATTCAAGGTCATGTTAATTAGGGCACACTTACATTAGGCAAACAGATTTTAATCGTATGTTTGCTGTTTGAGACCAAGTAAGGTAACATCAATAATGTATAAGGCATAGTTGTAGCGCAGTAATGTTTTGTATATTTACAAAAATCGATGTACATTTTTAAAATTTAATTTATCAATCATGCTGGTCTTGTTTAAAGCAAGGAAAGAGAGAACCGTCTCAAGAAGCAAAGAGTTGACCACGTTCTGTTTGGATAGCGTAATAGTGCCACAAGAATATCAGTTTCAAAATCACGAAAGCCTAAAAAAGCTTACATGATACATCGCAAATATCAATTCAATAAGCGTAAAATTTATTTTACAAGTAATTGCAAAATATATTTTATTGAATCGCAGCCAAATAATTTAATGATAAATAGTCCACCCAAATACATTTATTAACATGAACAATGGTTGCAAATATACACAGTACAGTAGCTGAAAAAAGATATGTAAAAGTAACAATTCTCAATAATGAAGCTGCAATTTTCTTGCACCGAACATTTAAGCCACCAATACAAAATAAGTATTTTACTATTGTACCACAAAATTTGATTTCGAAAAAGGTTTGTCGCTTTTAATTCTTAAGCATTTATACATTTTAAATTTTGGAAAATAATATGATTAATTTTTAATGGTTAGCTATTCAAAATGTAAAATAAGGCAGATCTTAGACAATTAACCCAGAAAAACAACAACCCATAATGTCCCACTGCTGGGCTCGGGTCTCCTCTCAGGAGAGGGTTAAGGCCATACGTCCCCACGCTGGCCAAGTGCGGGTTGGGGACTGGCAAGAATACGTTGTGGCTACGTAAATCTTGCCGTTGGATGTTTTTAGGCCGCCCGAAGGCCTCCAACTAAGCTTCACGACTGTTATCGTATGATAACAACCGGGACCGACTGCTTAACGTGACCTCCGAATCACGGAGACGCTCATGGTAACATGCCACCAGCGGTCACCCATCCAGGTACTGACCGCGCCATCGTTGCTTGCCCTCGATGATTGTTTCTAATCACCGAGTGCAACTGGGCTATGAGCGCCTATTAACCCAGAAATTTTAACTAATATTTTACATCAATATTCAGTTGCTTAATATCGTTCTGGCAAAAGCTCTCCACTGTTTCTACAGTGTCTTGGTAGAACTGTGTTACGACAATAACGATATTACGGAACTCTGAAACACATCGGCATCTAATCAATCATAACCAATGTTTGCCTAAACACAATAAAAAAATTGTGCCTTTTTTGCTTGTAATTTTATAATGTTTGAAGTTTGTCAATTTTGTGGTATGATAGTAGGGTTGCAATCCCGGTGCAATGAAGATGTGGTGCAACAACTTTGCCTCTCACACATACAAAGTTCCATGTTTTGAAGATGAAACTAACAAAATAAATACAAATGAGGGGTTGGAGGATGCCCAGCGGGCTGTGGGTGACATGCTACGACACTATACAACAACAATGCCCGGCGATGATGTAACAAAAACATGACATCCAAATTAAAAATATCTATCTATCCTGTGCAATGATCGAAGCAGACAATGTTCGTTCGCGGCAGCTCAATCGAGTTTCCATGTTCATTCCGTTTATAAATCAAGGCAACTACCACATGTCTTTACCATAGTTATTACTACAGTTTTTAATAGTTTAAATATTTTGATTACAGCTATAATCATATCATGAGATAATTTTTTTATAATTTATCATAATAAAGAGTCGTTGTGAAAATCAATGTTTTCCCAAGTAACCGTATCTATATATTTACATCTGGCTTTTTCATTATTCTTGTCTTGGTAATAAATAAAAGATAATTTTATAACTATTAGAACTGGTTGTGTATCGTGGTAACCACAAATGCTAAACTATAACATGTAAATTCGATTGAACCACTACGCGGCACTCCGCTCTCGCCGGGCGATCCTCCAACTGACCTGGCTTTTCTCCAATTCTTGGACAAGCATCTCCAGTTGTGCTTGGCATCGCTCTCTTTCTACTGCATGCGCCCGAGACTCGGCCTGAGCTGCTTCAAGTTGCTTCTGTACTTCTCTCACGTCGGCTCCTCCACGCGCGGTCATTTGTTGCAATTGTTGCTGTTGAGCATGGAACTGCTTCTCAATGCCCTGCAAGCGTTGTTGACACTCGGCCAATGCTCTTTCCGCAGCGATAGCTTTCGATTTCTCTTGTTCGACTGCCGCACGCCATTTTTCAAGTTCACCAACTTTTTGGGCCTCTTTTTCAGCCTTTTCTGCCCTGTGCCGAATCGTTTCCTTTTCTTTACTAACCATTTGTACTTGTTGTTGTAACTTAGCGATTTCTCTATCACGATTTTCAAGGGCCGTCTTTGCGCCGCGTTCAGTATCCTGTGCCATCTTACGCTGCTCTTCTTTCAGTCTCCGCACTTCTTCTCTTTGTTTTTGCAATTCTGCTTCCGAAGCGTTCAATTCGCGCTGGAAATTAACTAGCATATCTTGTGATTTTTCTAGTTGTGCAACTAACTGGTCGCGTTCAATGGTAAGTTGTTTTGTGTCGGCTTCCAGCTTTACTATTTGTTTTTCTATGGCATCTGCTTGTTGGTCTCTCTGCTCCAATATAGACGCCATTTTTTCTCTGTCTCGTACGGATTGGGCTAATTCTTGCTGAAGTTTCACTAAAGTTTCTTGCGTTCGATGGTCCAGAGTTCTCTGTTGTTGTTCAACATTACGTCTGGTATTTTGAATTTCTGCTCTTAGTGCATCTCTTTCTTGTTCTATTTGTCTCATCTCTAAGATTGTTCGCTCTAAACGTTCATGCATGCGACCAAGCTCATTTGTCATCCTATCATATTCTACACGAGTAGTTTCATTAGTTTCTTGGTATTTGGCGAGATGCATCTGCGATTTTTCGAGTTCTTTAGCTAAGCGACCAGCTTCCATTTCTGTTGCATCTCTAGCTTGAATTGCTTTCTCAAGTTTATCTCGAAGACGTTCAATTTCCAGTCGGTCTTCAGTTCTTGCTTTGTCTCCAGCAACTGCTTGTAGTTTCATTCTTTCAATTTGTTGTAGTTCTCCTTTAAGTCTCTCATTATCTTTATCCAATTGGTCTGAACGCAGTTTGAGCTTTTCACATCGATCTCTGAACTTTTCGCACTCAATATGAGCGCGCTCTAATTCCGTCCGTTGTTTCTCCAATGCTGCACTTAGTTTCGACACTTCACCTTTAGATATTTCTAACTGTATATTCATTTCATGGAATTTGGTTTCAGCTTGTTCCTTTTCTCCTTGTAAACGTTGAATATCAGCCTGTGACGATTCGTAGCGTTCCCTAGTCTTGTCAAGTTCAACCTGTAGCCGATTTATTTCGTTACTCCATTTGTCCTGTTCAAATTGGTATTTACCTCGGACGCTTTCGACGCGTTCAAGCTCCGTTCGTAGACGGACCACTTCTTCTTCTGCCTTTCGTGCCCGCTCCAGATCAAGTGTTGTTTTTTCCAATCTCGTTCGAAGTCGTTCTACCTCCAACTTAGTCCTTTCGTGTTCTTCTTTAGAGTCATGATATTTTCCATATCTAGCTGCGTATCTTTCAGCTTCTTCTCTTGCTCCACTGGCATCTTGTTTTACCTTATCCAATTCAGCCTGTACCCGTCTCAGCTCAGCTGATACTTTATCATGTTTGTCATACATTTTTTCTAGCTCTACTTGCACCCTAGCCATTTCTTCTTGCGTTTTTTCGTTTGAGGCCTGTGCTTTACCACATTGTGTCATAGCCCTATCATATTCAAATTGTAGACGTTCACTGTCCGCTATCAACTTTTCTTTCTCAGCTTGCAATCTTCGTAATTCAATTTGACTCTTTTCGTACCTATCACGCACCATCTCGATGTCAACACTTAGCCTATCCATATCTTCCTTTGCCTTTTCTTCCTGTTCTTTTGTTCGGCCGAGCTGTAACGATGCCCTGTCATACATTTCTTGGAGTCTAGCCAATTCATCCTGCAGTTTTCTTTGATCGTCTCTTGATTTAGTTGCTAAATGAGAGTGTTTCTCCAATTCTAGTTCTAATCGATCCTTGTCCGCTTCTAATATGTCTATCTTGTTCTGAAGACGGTAGATTTCATTTTGGGACCTGGAATAAAGGGAAACGTCATTTATAATATTGTTGAAAGAATTATTTTACTGCGTTTAAGTGCAAACATCGCCACCAACACAAGACGACATGTACTGTATTACAACAGTAGAAAGTCAACTCAATCGTGGTTAGTTTTTTGTTTGCCTATACAATAGGAACCAAGACTGAATTATCTTCCTATAGTTGTATTACAGTGAAATAAAAAGTACCTATCATACTTCTCAAGCATTTTTTCGTATTCTTTGTGCGCGGTCTCTTTTTCTTCAATAGTTTTTTGTGTGGAATACAGGGCTTTATCCAGTTTTTCTTTCATAATTTCTAATTCTGTTAATGCATTATCTCGTTCCATCTGAAAGATATACATTACAATTAATTAAAAAGGTCCTGAGTATATTTTATATGCGTTGAGTTGTTCAGAGAAATATTTTTTTTGTTGAAAATATATTTGAAGATGCTGAGAAGGAAACTGTACCGGCTATAACAGAACTAGTTAATTCATTTGATTGAAATGGGTTATCAATTACTCTAATGTAATCATATACATTGGATTGTAAGTTAAACAAATGAATAATTGTCATCGGATAGGATAATAAATGTACTTTTATTTGTTATACAACTTTCGCTCTAGGAATAAGTTTTATATATTCGTTACTGACCGTTACACAGAACTTTTACATGTATACATAGATAAAATGAACAAAAAAAGAAGTCAGGCTCAATGCAACAATTTTTGAATGTCACAAATTGTTTACTCAACTGAAAATCAAATCCAAATACAAACACTAGCGCAGAAGCGCAATAAGGAGACCACATTAACCACTAAACTATAATAATATATATTTATTTTATTATCCAAAAAACTAGAGCATAAAATAGTATCTAATAATCAAGTAAGAGTTACTCACTGTAAGCTTCTGGTGTTGTTGATGTGCTTTTTCCCATCGTTCTCTCAGCACATCCAGTTCAGTTGCTGCACTATCTCTGTCCCTAGCAGCTCTGTTAGCTGCAGCGGCTGCTGCTTCAGCTCGTTCACGACAGCTAGCCGCCTCGGCGAGGGCTGCATCACGTTCTTTTTGGATGCGAGCTATCTGGCTCTGAAAAGAATAGAATTTTGGTTAAAATTTAGTGATATGATAAAAACTTATTTAAAAGGCGTTCGTCTTAATTTTATTATCATTGTGGCGACTTCCACATACAGCGTCATAACTATATGACAACGCCATCCACCGAAGATACACTGAACTACGGAGTAACGTAGTGCACGAAGAAGTTATCAATCCTGCATCGTGCAATAGAAGTTCTCGCGCCGATTAACATATATACAACTTCCCAACATCAACCGTTGGGCAGTGGCCCGCCAGGCATGATCACCTCGCCTGATTGGAGGATCCTCCCTTTGTGTTGGAGGAACATGTGGCCCGTTCCTCCACATCATCATCCTTTCTTTCTTCTTTCTATCGCAGTCCACTGCTGACCATAGATGTTTAGTTTACCGCTTGTGTACTTTTCAGCAATTACTTTGTTTATTAGATTTATTTAGTGTTTTTACTTCTCCATTTACTATTTATTTATTAAAGGTTACTGCCTCGTTAGTCTAGTGGTTGAAGTATGCGACTGACAATCAAGAGGTCTCGGTTTCAAATCCGGGGCGGGCCAAAAGTGTTATTGAGTTTTTCTGATTCTATAAACACTTAATAACAGTTCGGAGTTTGGAAGTTGGGATCTGAACCCCCGTGCCTCGAATAGCATGTAAAACTGTTGGTACTGCGCTTGATCTCTCCCCGATCGTGTCGGTTAAAAGTCCCATCGGATTATGACAAAGAGGGAGTATAGAGTGCGCCTGTGTTTGCGGACACATTTATGCATTGTAATATCTCCTGCGTAGTTCGCTGGTCTCCGTTGAGACTGGCCACCGTGGCCGTTACCGGCTAGGAGAACATTATCATCATTTATGAAATGAAGCTTTCTTGGGCTGCTTTTTTATTAGCAAGTATCCATACCGTAGATTGCATGAGCGTCATGTCCTAAATTAAAGTCAAAACAATCCTTAAGATAATAATATAAAAACATTATTACTGTTAAATGGTTTTATATCTTTCGTTTTCTTCTTTTAAATGCACTTCTAAAACCGCGTTAGTACTATACAAGTATTCATAACAGATATATGGTAAAAACCCAAATAGTACACACATACAAATCAACCCCAACGTAACCAGAGACATAGCCGCATAGTGTCATGTAGAAATTCGGGGTGGGCCTTTCCGATTTCCTGGCAAGATTCCACACAGAGTCATGACAAACGGCTATCAAAACCAGTGTCTCTGGATTTACAACCAATAAACATGGATACCAAATACTGAATAAAACCTAGACGAGTGTTGACTGTGGTATTGTATACTATTTTATTACATTCGCATAAATGTATCGTCTTGTACTAAGTTGTGAAATAAAACAATCCTTACAAGAACAGGGATTCATGTAACTACATGTATAACGTTTTTGTGGGTAAAAAACACCTTTTTTTTAACGAAACGAATAACATTTGAGTTCATATTATGAAGCTCTTTGTTATAATTTATCTATATTATGTAATGTGCAAAGATCAAGTATTTTTTTTACTTTTATTAATTTGTTTGTAGAACTGGGTAGATAAACTAGCACCATTTTAGTAATAATTGTTCTTAAGTAAAAGTCGTCTTACTTAAGAAAATAAAGAATGCTATTATTATAAAGAAGTATATATGGTTGTAGGAGGTAATTTTAGAATTTACCGAACCTATTTTGAAAATTATTTTACCATTAGAAAGCCACATTGATTGTGACTGTCAGAGGCTATAATGTTATACCACAATTAATTACCGCGATATTCAACATACACGCGAGTAAAGCCGTGGTGGTTGAGGAGCGAGTGTGGTTAGTAATAAATAAATGATCTGATATTGATGAATGATGATGAATCTGGTAATTATACATAAAGCTGTTTAATTTGCAAAAATATATAAATATATAAAGTTACATTTAGATTGAATTGCGTTAGTTGCGGCGCCGTCACAACTAAAATATTTAAAGAAAAAACTTTTTGGGTTACCAAACCGTAATTTTTGAATAAACAAATTCCAACATTAAAGACGAGTGACGTTCATAGACTAAACATACTTAAATGAATGATTCAAACGAATATAAAACAGGTTTTGCAATCATGGCAACTGTGTCTAATAATTCACTGAGGGAGCTACGCTTCGACATAAATGGGCCGGCTAGAAAGGAGTTATAACGCGGCCACACCGAGTGAGTGAGGATAACGGAAGCAAATACCGAAACACCGCCCCCAACCATCCCCCAAACGCTCTCGAGACGCCTCTGCTGTTGCGGGTATCCACGAGTGGCGATAATCGCTTACCATCAGGCGATATGTATCCTCGTTTGCCCCATTTATACAAAAAAAGAAACTAATTTCGGCCTAGACAACCAATCATCGTAATCAGAGACTCAATCATACAATCCAATATCGTTTAAAGCAATTTTTTAAAGTAGCTAGCGATCGATTATACGTCATAGATAAGAGGAAAGTTGATTCCAATCTGAGCGAACGATATTTGATCTAGAATGAACGATAACTTTCGATTATATATGTTATAGGTCTGAATTATTTATCTGTATATCAAAATTGGATTGAAATATGTGTCCTTAATGCATTGTTTAATATTTTTGATGTTATAAGTATTATAAATAATCTTCTTCCGTGCTTTTTCCCAAATTAGGTTGGGGTCGGGTTTAAGTCTAGTACTATGCTACACTGTAATGATATATAACTATCGGTACTATAAAGCCGAACTTCGATTTTTGTACTGGAAACCTCTTGGGTGGACAAAAATCATGTAACTCTAAGTATATTATGTATATACGTGTACTTTCTGAGTGAAGCAAAAGCGCGAAACTCACGTCACCGAACGCTTCCCATGAGATATTTTTATAGTTTTAAGTTTTCACTTCTCTCAGTAATGGTAGTGAGAACTAAGGTCTCATAATTGCATTATTTCTTTTAGACAGTCGGCTGCAATTAGACCTCATTCCAAGTACTAACCGATATCAAACTTCTGTGTAAGTTCGTATGATTATCATGACAGACGGAGCATCGTACTCTCCGAGAAGACGTGTGGCCTTAACCCTCTCTTGAGTGGAGACCAGAGCCCAGCGGTGGGATATTATGGGTTGGTAATGATGATAATCAGTGCTTGTCATAAAAGACTGGAGTTAAAAACAATTATAGTCAAAATTTATTGAGTTCACGCCAACCATATATCATCCGGAGTTCAATAAACTCTTGGACTACTGGCAGAGATTAGTAGTAGTAGCCTAATTCTAGAGTATAACGGTTTATGTACAATGATATCATACAAGTATGTCTAGACAGAACGGCGCCAACTGAAGACATTGTTAATGTCTGAGTTATTTCAGTTCCACACACTTGAAAAGCTTCATAAATAGCAAGCACAGTCATTGTATTCTATTATTTATACAATTGTGAATGTAAATAAATTTTCTTAATACATACGAATTCTTTTGGTATAATAGAAAATATTAATAAAAAAATACTGACTTCAAGGACTGGATCAAAATGAAATGGGGAGCAACAGCTTTTAAATACAAAAAGAATCATCAAAATTGGCTAGCGTGAAATTGAGTTATTCGTCCATTTGTCATGCACATAAGGAGACTTATATGGTTTACTCACTGTCAGAACGGGACCAAACCAAAATGAGACCACAGGGGAAGCGCCAACTTTCAAGAATCGTCAAAATTGGTTCACCCAGTCAAAAGTTCTGAGGTAACAAACATTCGAAAAAAAAACAGTCGAATTGATAACCTCATCCCTATTTTAAAATCTAAGTTAAAAATTTAAAGGTTGAATGTATCGTGGAAGGCCTACAGGTATGCCTAAGGGCTTTTGTTATCCTGTAAAATTTTATACGAATAATGCAAAAATACTGAACATACATCTACTATACGCTAGAAATTGCCTTCTATACTACGTTATCGCGACGGTTTTGTGTAGAGTATGTAAATTTCTTTCCTCTCCAATACTGTTATCTCGCGAAGTTAGCTCTCTAAAAGCCCACACACATAACTGCGAAGAATTTGCGATGCGTTGCGTATTCGACGCAACGCATCGCAAATATTTGTGAGTTCGCACGAATCCACCGCAAGAACTTGACTCGCGTCGCAAATTCCTACGATATTATATTTCACTCGTTGACGCCATTTTAGACTAGTCCGCTCCCGCTTTGAGACAGCTTAAGGAAAAGAGGTCGGCGCCGCTGTCGTTGTGTGGAGAATGGCGAGATATGACGTGGAGTTTTTCTAGTCGCAAAGCTTAGTATTTTCAAGTACTTTAGTTCCCAGCAGCGTTCATTTTTTTTAAATCTATATTTTACTTTTAAGGAACTTTTGAACACAGTTCATGCCAATTCCATCTTAACCTAAACATATAAATATTTAAAAACAACAAACAAGGAAACATTTTTTTTAACCGAGCTTTTATCTTTTACTGCTTAAGTAACTATTTTAACCTATTATACACTTGTAAGAATATCAACATTATGTGGGTATTTTTACGAGTGCATACAACATTTAACCTCACGTGACGAGGGTCTTGACAACACGTTAGTAAATGCACCTAGATCTAATTTACTTATATTAAATTCCTCAATAATTATATTTCTTTTAGCTTCGTTTCTGACACATTCCATTAAACGGTGATGTACATCCTCAACCATATTACAAACTTGGCAGTTAGGCGAGTTTACTTTTTTCATTAAGCGAAGAAAGCGAAAGCGTTGAGTGGCATATCGAAGCGGGTGGGCAGTTACCAAAACATTACGATTCACAACATAATTATTAAACCATGGGAAGCGAGGAGGTTCATTTTGTATAAATTATACCAAATGCCTTTACATTTACATATATCATCAAAGTGCTTTTTCCACTCATCGTTACAATGTTTTTTGAATTTTGATAATATTTCCGAATAGATAGGTAAAGCAGCGTTCATAATCGTAATAAATGTATGAACCCTACAATTTTATTGTTCTCTATATATCTACCTAATAATAACAGTACCGAAACAATATTTTTGTTCTCCATGTCACTATTCCTAAAAACACCTCAAATACGGCTAACAACATTGAAAGTATGGTCATCTGCAACAACGCTTTGCCGCACGAAATCGTATCGCATCGCAAGTTCCTGCGATGCGGTGTTATATCGCATCGCATCGCAGTTATTAGCAGGGCTTACAACAATGAATGAATAGGGCTGGTGATACTGTAAATTCTCGACCAGTCGGATAAATTTTATATCAAAAAGAAATTATTTTACGACAAATATAAAGTTATTTGTATGCATGCTAGTTTGTCGGTACAACAGGTACCGTCGTTTTATTTTTATTTTTTTATGGAATAGGGGGCAAACGAGCAAACTTATCGCCTGATGGTAAGCGATTACCGCCGCCCATGTACACCCGTAAAACCTGAGGCATCACAAGTGCGTCGCCGGACTTGGAGGATGGGGAGGGGGATGAGGGGAAGGGTTGGATTATGGGCCTCCGGTATCCTCACTCACTCGGTGAAACACAGCGCAGGCGCTGTTTCACACCGGTTTTATCTGAGGCCGTGGTATCACTCCGTTCGAGCCGGCCCATGCATGCCGAAGCGTGGCTCTCCCACGGTAATTATATTATGTAGATCAAGTTACAATGTAAACGACTATAAAACACCTACCTATTATAAAATCATGAAACTAAAATAACAAGACTAGACTCCAAATAATAGTGTACTGTAGGCACAAAGAGTTATGAAGTTGTTTTTCCGTTTGGCCTAGTGGTTTCAGTGGTCGCCACGCCACTTCCTACTGCGCCAAGTGTTGTGGGTTCAAATCCTACATGGGACAACACTTTGTGTGATCCATAAATTTTTGTTCTAAGTCTGGGTGTACTTTGTGTCCGTTTCATGTATGTTTGTAAAGATCCCCGCGACACAGGAATGTATATTCCTAATGCGGGAGTGGGCAAAAAAAAAACAAAAAAAAAATACTTGCTCTTTACCCGACTACAAAGAAGGATGGATCCTATGTTGTTTTTAGAGTGTATGTATGTATGTATATTTCTTTGGCACGCCCTAGAGCCTAAACGGTTTGTTGTATTTATAAGTGAGTGGGGTCAATTGATTCGTCTTATTCGTGGGAGTGACAAGGGTACATCAAAATAAAAATTATTTCCAGTTCTTCAATGAATTTAGTAAAGATGGCCGATATTGACGCTGTCAGTTTTTTTATTTTAAATAATTCGTTACCTTTATTTATATACCGTAAAGCACTATTATTTGGACATTAAAATAACTGTTCTATTCAAAATGTTTTACATGAATGAATGTTTTAATTACAATGAATGAAGAGAAACCACCACCTAGGTGAATTGTTGTTTAGTATGCAAATGTATGTAAATAGGCACACCTATACTTTGAGGCTGGTATACGCCTAGGATTGTTCACCGATATTAAAGGCTATGAAATTTAATTTTAGATTGTGAACACCATGTAGGGTTTGACTATTAACATTCTTGGTTTTTCAGCTACCGACCCAAAAAAAAGAGTTTGTAAATTAGCACATGACTTGTGTATGAGAGTCTTTGCGGACAAATCTGTGTATATGTAATGCTACGTTTACACGCCTTCGAGGACTGGGCAGTTGCTCAAAAAGTACAATACTTCACAAACGCTCGTGCTATGTTTACACGCCTGCGAGGACTTGGCAGTCGCTCATAAACTACAATCCTTCACAAACGCTTCACGCTTCCTTTGATCTGTGTTCAAAAACCGACACCGACTCGGGTCGGCAACAAGCTATCACAACCTCACGCAACCCAAGCCAAACAGCCCGTTTACACGCTTGTGTTTGTGGAGGGTTGTCGAGGCGTGGCACGCGTACTCACCACAAAAGGATAGAGCTATTTGTTTTTAAGTTCACTTGATTAAAAGTGTTCATAGTTAAAAGCCATTTGAAGGTCTTCAAATTGTCTCTACGTGCTTTTCTTCTTATTTTCACTTATGGTTGAAGGGATTTTTGAGTCAGGGACAATTTAAATTGAAGGCTTTTCGATAGAATGGTACGGAACTAACTTTAACCTGACTACAACAAAGTCAAAAGAAAGAGTAATAATTTTGGCAGTCTGTATATATTTCAGGAACCTTGGCGTTTAAACTCCTTATTGAATTGAATGAGGTACATCGTTATCAGCAGTCTATTGCAGTCCACTGGTGGACATTGGCCTCTCCAATTGCACGCCACTTAGTTCGATCCTCGGCTTCTGGCATCCAGTTCCTACCAGCCTTGTTGTGCAAATCATCACTTCACCTGGCCTGTGGACGTCCTACACTACGTTTACCCCAATGGTTATCGGTTCTACGCCAAATATGGTTAGCCTACTGCCACTTCAGCTTGCTGATTCTTTGACGGATCACCTCGCTTCTGTTGCCATCTATGTCATCATCTAGAGAAACGCTGAGCATAGCCCTCTCCATAACACCGATTCGTAATAATGGCCCAGGTGACAATGGCTATATTCATTGCATCAAAAGTTTTTACGTAATCGAGATTTTATTTCATTTTAAACTTTAAACTCTTTTTCTTTGTTTGTTGTTGTTGTTCTCTATTGCTTTGCATTTTTAAATAAAAATCCGGTACTATAAAATGTACATATACTACTATAATAAAATATATTTGTATATTTCTTTTTCGTATCCAAATTCAAGCATATATCAAATTTTTAGGTATAGCAAATAAAAATATACACTTGACAAAAATTAAAACGATTCGGCTGCATCTAGCATTTACGAGTACACCACATGTAAGCCGTAAATGGCTCAGAATTTGTTGGAGTACTAAGAATTGCCTTTTATTATTGCCCAGCGCGTTTTCGGCCTCCAAATGGCAATGGGGTATTAGTCGGTTTAAGTCTCATATTAGATCCTCACCGACCGTTCATTGAGGATGGGCCAGGAGTTTACACGAGCGCCGGGAGGGGTCCAGATGGAGTAAGAAAGCGGTTCCCGGATCCCTCCCGTCTCAGGCGCAGAGTGGCACACCGTGTGGTTTTAGTCGGTTCGATTCCGACACACCGCCCCGCCGCAAACCCCGGTGGGGTGAAAGCCCCGGGGGGTTTCCACACGTAAAAAAAGGAGTTTACACGAGAAAAAAAATGACTAGTGCAAAACTGATATCTCCTGTATCCGAATGAAATTCATCTGAACCTTGACAGAAAAACTAAAAGTTTATAAATGAAACTTACCTGAGCTTTATCATGTTTGTCGTGGAACCTGTCAGCATCTAATTGGGCAGTGTCCCTCTCCTTCTGCAGCCGAGCAGCTTGACCGAGTGCTTTGTCCAACTGGGATTGTAGGGATTCGAAATCGTAGGCCTGTTTCTCACGATCCACTTGCAGCTAAGGAGAAATATACATAGTAGTACATGTAGTTACTTCACCGTTTGAATCACCAGTTACAGTTCAAGAGAACACAAGTAGATGTTACTCAATTTTAGAGGTGCTATAAACGTTTTCTGATGGTAAGTATGGGCATAACAACTTTGATAATAGAACCATACTTTCTTTGCAATTACATATCTAATACTTTTAAACAAGCACTTCTTGTATATATATCTGAATCTCGGGAATGGCTCCAATTATTTTTTTTTACAAATGGATGGACCAATTTCAATGTGAATTTATTTCATTTGAAACCCAGTTTCCTTGCGTGGTTCTTTACTGTGTTTGGTTAATATCAGTCTAGCAATGTAAGAGTATCAGCTCTTTTCCAAAATGATGTAACGCATTTTTGAGTATGATTACTTGCTTAAGTACTTGCTTAAGGGTTTTTTAAATTTTAACTTGCTTGTAAGCGATTACCGCCGCCCATTGACACAAACACCAGAGGCGTCACAAGTGCGTTGCCGGCCTTGGGGGACGGGGAGGAGGGGATGAGGGGAAGGGCCTCCGGTACCCTCACTCACTCGGTGAAACATAGCGCAGGCGCTGTTTCACACCGGTTTTCTGTGAGGCCGTGGTATCACTCCGGTCGAGCCGGCCCATGCATGCCGAAGCGTGGCTCTCCCACGGCAAAGAATACCTCTAATTGAATGAGGAACCGAGAGTTAACGGTATCAACAAATTTCATAAAAGCCATCATGTTATTTGTAAAGGGATTTTAAATAAACAATATAAACGCCTACATTATGAATATGCATATCTTATCATAATAATTAGGTTCACCTACGCACAACTGTTCAATGAAAGCTTGATGCTTAAGCTCGTGATGAGAGTATACAAGTATGTCTATATATGTATATTATGTCTATGTATAAGTGTACATACACATAGTCAGTGTAAAAATAAACTCTCAGGCTTTCGAATTATGGTTTATAATATGAAATTGCGTAGATATGAAATGGATTTTGTGAATTTTTACTAAGCCTTTAAAGTTAACGTTTGTTTTGTGATTTTACGAAAAGAAACAATATTGGGTACTATATATATTATCTACATAAATAAATAAAATTGGAGTATCTGTTATTAATATTAAAATAACCGCTTTTTAAGTATGTACATAAACCAAAATAACATTTTTTTGCAACTTTCGCAATTTTTTCTGTTTGTTCCTGGTAATCTCTGGAACGTCTGGACCGATTTCTACGGGACTTTCACTGGCAAATAGCTGTTGAAACAAGGAGTAACTTAGGCTACTTTTTTAGATTAGTTTCGCGCCGCATCTTTGCCCGTGGTTAGAACAACAAACGCAGGTACCACTGCGGGGGTATTCAAGTGTCACGTTTACGATTAATTCTGAAACTATCTAATCGATATTCTTGTTTTTTTTTTAAAGGCATGTTTTGCTGGCGTGCCTGACCTTATATAATACAGTTAACTTCACGCTTAAACAAATAGGAACTAAGTATGATCAGCTAGTATACTATAACTATATTTCGCAAACTGACCATTGTTCTCCAAAGAGAATTTATATGGATAACAATATAAAAACTGTTTAACGAATTTACCATTTTTGAATATGACAATATCGTTCAACCACCATCCAATACCAAGTTTAAATAATCTGTGCCCTTCATTCCTTAATTGTCTGTCGTTAGCGGTTATTCTGTTTTATAAAAATTTAATTGGGATCAAAGAGGACGCATACCTTCTCAGTAAAAGGAATTATCAATCGGTTACATAAGAAAACAAAGAATAAAAAATTACGACCGAATTTAAAAACCCTTCCTTATTCAAATTCAATCAATACGCTAAATTCTCCGTTCCCTTAAATTAGTCTACTCCTATTTAAATTAAATTAGTATAATTATATTATATATACCTTTCTATTTTCGGCAGCAGCCTTATCGAGTTTCTCTTGAAGCTTGTCAATCTCCGAGTGCGCAGTATCTAGTGAGGCCTGCAGTTTGTCTTGTTGCAGTTGAGCCTTGCCAAGAGTAGCTTGAGTTCTTTCTAGTTCTTCTCGTGCCTTGTCTAGTTCAGCTACAGCCTTATCGCGCTCAGAATGGAGACGACTTACTGAAGACTGAACTCTGTTGTTGGATAAAGGAAACAATACGTCAGAAAGTTACAGCATATTATAGCATCTCTTTGTATCTAATATGTAATGACAGTTTAGTCTTGGTTTACCCGCTATCGTCTCGTTAAACATCTATACACATAAGTAAAATTGAAGTGTCTGTTTGTAATTTTTAATTAACCAATGAAATGTATATACGATAGTTACATCAAAAAAACAATTTTAAAATTTTTATTTCTCCGTCTGTCTGTGTGTTCCCGCTAACTTTTGGATGGGTTGGACCAATTTTGAAGGGAATTCTACTGATAGGTAGCTGGTAATATAAGGAGTAACTTAGGCTTTAGCTTTTTATAGGTAACATAGCTAGTCATCAATAAATTCTCTGTTCAATACAGGAAAATAGGTTAGACTTAATTATTAGTTTTGAGATGAGCGGGTTTAAAATGTTTTTATCTAGATTTTTAGATGGAAATAGTATCTAAAGAGTTTGATTTTTTCGATTAGGTCGTATACCTGTTTTAATTCCCAAATATGCAGGAAAATATTGAGCAAAAAACATGTTTTAGCGATTTTGTTTTCTGTTATTTAGACATTTTTTTAAATATATTTACTCACCTATCATATTCCTCTTTAAGGCTATCTTGTTCTGTTTGTGCATTTTCAAGCTTGGCCTTTAGACGGTACACTTCACCTTGAGACTTTTCCAATTTGTCTTGCAAAGCACTTGCTTCAGATCTAGCTCTTTCAGCATCTGCTTGTGTCACTCTCAACTCAGCCAAAGTTCGTCTCAACTCAGCAGCATTCTTATCTGCCTTCTCTTGAACTCTATCAAGTTCTTGAGACGTTGTCAATGTACTCCTACCGAAAGTAGTTTGAGATCGCTCCAATTCATGCTTGAGTCTTTCATTTTCAAGTTCGAGTCTGGCCAATCGCTGTTTAGCTGCTTCCCAATCTGCCCCCGATCTGCCTACTTCACTCGCCGCTTTATCCAATTCAGCTTTAGATTTGCCTAATTCTGACTGCGAGCTTTCTAATTTAGCTTCAAGCCTATCTTTTTCCGCTTGAGCTCTTTCAAGCCTAGCACCAAGTTTTTCTACTTCGCTTTCCAGTGCATGTAATTTCATTTTATATTCGGCTATCTCTCTTTCATGTAGTTCTCGTTCTTCATTTTTCTCGTGTTCAGCTCTATCTCGCTGTTCTCTCAACTGCTGAATCTGTTTCTCTTTATCACCGATTACTTCTTCCAGAGAAGAAAGTGCTCCTTCAGAGGAACAGTGATGTGCTTGCATAGCGTTCAGTCTAGCTCGAGCCATGTCTACTTGATTATCTTTTTCTTTCAATAGATCTTCTAAATTTTCGATCTGAAAATATTAATATGTTTTAAACGCGCACAGCGCAAGTGTAAAACATGTTTAATGTATTAAATTTGTGTTATAAAAAGAAATAAAAAAACGAAATAAAAGTAAACATACCTCAAAAGAAAAGGTGAAGACAATCACAACACAAACACTAGCTTAAAAACAAATAAAACATGAAATAAATAACAATACAAACATAAAATAATATTTTTTTACTACAATTAGCGTAAAAGTATAGTCAATAAAATTAAAAATATTATTAAAAAACACTGTGACGGTCTATTATAAATGCAAATAGAGTAAATCTTGGTCACAAAAAACGCCGAGAATTTTGAACATTACTATGTACTTTTATATTACTATATCAAAACTGAACCAAACCCGTGTACTTTGAGGATCAATAATTAATTGGATTAAAGCATAATCTCTTTGTATAGGTTTCTCTTAACGTTAATGAAATTAAACTTTAGACACTTCTGAAGAATTTAAGTTAACCATTGATGTATCAAGTAAAACAAGATTGTAAATGATTAGGAGATTATGTAATGCCGCTAATTTAAGACGTGCTGTTACTAAAGTTTACATAATGACAATGTGGTTTGTAGATGTCATTGCAGCAATAGTCATAAAATAGTCGGATAGCCGGGTTAATCGGGAAGGCTAGTTCATTCGAATGTTTTTATACATTAAGTATTAAATGTTTTGATTGGAACTAGAACAACTGAAATGGACAGAGATGTTAGAGGCTTTGATCCAATTGTAGTGATAGTTGATTCTCTTTGATGTTGTTCAAAAATTATGGTTGGATTTATACAACCGGTTGAATGAATTTACTGGATGCAAGTTTCAAATCTGCCCATGAATGAAATAAGGTCAAAAGAAATACATGATATACAAAAGTCGATTTATTTAAAATTATTCATGTCGAAACTAAAGTAATAATCACAATTTGAAAATACTGATATTTTTTTATAAAATATGAAAAAGTAAATAAATAAAAACAATAAGGGAAGTAGATTTTAAGTAAATAGTTTAGAACTAATTCAGTCTTAATTATTATGTAATAGAATGCTTATATAGCGGAATAAATGTAACATTGTCGTAACTAAAAACATCAACATTAAGAATCTTCAAGAAGATATTTCAAAATAAGTATGAAAGGGAAAAATCATTTGAACTTTTATTCAATTTTCGATTTCTCAGGAAGCCGATAGGCTGTTTAACATCTTCTTAATTTAAAATCTCTTGTGTTTATATATCTATTAGGTTGTAAGATAAAAACTCCATGAATCTCTCCATTTATTCTCCATTCTTATCCTTATTTTTTAGAGAAATAACCAAGGTGGTTGATATAGGCATAAAAACAAGGTCATTGAAATGGACAGGACACATGAGGAGATCGCAAACAGAGAAATGGACTAGAAAAGTTACGAAATGGTATCCCATGTATGGAAAGAGACATAGAGGAAGACCGGTAAAAAGATAGGAAGACGATCTGCCAAATGGATGGAGAAGAACTGCGCTAGACCGGAACAAGTGAAGTGAATTAGAGGAGGCCTATGTCAGAAGGCAACCTGACCTGCCGATAATGCTACTTGATCAGATATCATTTAATTCAATTTCAATTAAGAAAAAAAGAAAGTTTAAAGCAGGTTACAGGAAATAAAGGCTATTTTTATTTGATTTTATTTTTTTTCCCTATTTAGGTTTATAGTAATCCCCTTTTAACTCTCGGCAGTCAGGGCTACATTCCGAATTTCGAAAAGGTCTCCCTTTATATCATCATTTTAGCTTTTGGTAGGGCAAAAACCGGAATCGAAAATTATAAAGAGCTCTAGTTTTTTGCGCTGAATGAATCTTCATTTCCAGCATTTCATACAATTTACCTTTCTCTGTAATACATTGATTTTGCGATCCTTGATCTCTGAATGATCTCTGAGTTCTGCGAGCTCGTGTGCTGCAGCCAGCGCCGCCGCGGTCTTCTTCTCCACCAATCTGCTTTTCTCGTCCAACCGGGCCTTAAGTTCTTCCACCTGCGCATGGTAGCATTTCTGTTTCTACATAGAAGTTAACAAAAAATTACGAATTACTCACTAGGTACTCAATCTTTAAGAATTTAGTGTTAATGTTGCTGTAGAAACAGTTAATTTTACTGTTGAAAATTATATTTTGACTCAACTCAATTATGTCCTAAATTTGCTAATTATAACGATTGAAATGTAGATATTTAGTGCAATTAGCTTTTGGTCCGACATTTATCATGACTTACATCAGTCTGCAGCATACTATAGTGTTCTTCTTTAGCGCATAGCGATTCTTTCAACACGGCGATATGACGTTGATAGTCTTGATGCTGCTCCTCTAAAGCCTTCATCTTGGCCGCCATCGCCAAGATCTCCTGGTCTCGCCTCTGGATCTCCAACCGGAATTCGTCCAACTGCTCATCATTCCACCATCCATCCGAAAGTCGTTATAGAATTAGATAAATCCAAAGATTTGATTAGTAGAACACAAGAAATGGAAGATTCCAGAAGTATAAACCAAAGAAATCTATCTACTTAGGCAATAAGTGATGGCGGAAATGATACTGATGTTAAAAACTTTAATCTACTTAATATTACTGATCAATAAATGATCATTAAATATATACTGTAATACTTAGTGACGTTAGTACCGAGATTATATGAAAAGCGACGCAAGCTTTTTATGTCGGTATTAGTTAGTTATACGAGTATATGGCACGAAATGTTTCCAGCACTATAATATTGAACACGATTTAAGAGCAGTGCCATGGAAGACATTTCGATAATCTCACACGATCATATATTTCACATGCAACCATAAAACTTTATAATCGACTTAGGTATAAATACTTAGTAAAAATCGTACCGAGTCACAAAATTGTAAATGGACATCAACACTTGGAAAACTTTCCATACTAAAATCTATTAAATATGAAAGTTTGAAGCCTTGATACTTAGAAAGTTTTCCAGTGATCCCATATCTAATTAATGGTACCAAAAGTAGTTCGACAGTAAACATCGTTGGATGCACGGGCGCCTACGTTGTGATACATTTATCTACCGTTACTGTGAGAGAAACTGATGAAACATGACCACTACATGAGAGAGGTCGGATCGTGATGAACTAGACTAGTTGATGTTGATGCGGGTGACGCGGGAACAAAGCTGGAGCTGGTTCTGGACGATGACTTGCAATCAACACCGAAAGCACAATATGACCAAATCAAAAAAGATCAAGGAATTTCACAGAAACGTCATTACGAGGGTAATTTCATTCGATGCGTTCGACCTCGACAGTCTTTATTTAATAACAGTCTATCTCTAAATCGTCAAATTTGGTGTCAACGTAATCAACCTCACATGTTTCATCTAACCATACAATTTACATCTAAATTTATATATTCGCTTCGTCTAAGGCCCTATTTAACAAAAATATTTAAATCGACATCTTTCAAGAATATAATTCCTCTTATTTTAATAAAAATAGCTTTAACAACGAACAAGTTTACATAAAAATATTACGAGTCAACACAGTCGGCGACGATTTCGGCTAAGTTCGGACTTAAAGCAAGAAATTGACACGGTACTCGTCGGTCGTCGGCGACGTCACAGAGTGGTGGCACTATAGTAGGGCGAGGCGCGCGCGTGCGCGTGCGCTGCTCGCAGCGCGGGGCGCGGCGGGCGCGGGGGGGGCGCGCTCGTGCGCCCGTCCTTCATCACCCGCACGTCGTTCAGCAGAAAACTTACTTGTCTCTTGAAGGGAGGTTCGGCCTTATCATAAAGCGAGGTGTGCGAGGGCGCGAGCGAGGGCGGCGGCGGCGACACGAGCGCGGCCAGCTCGCTCTCGAGCAGCGCGACCTGCCGCTCGAGCGTGGCGATCCGCGCTTCCTTGGTCTCGAGCACCGCCGTGAGAGTAGCCCCCGCACTGCCACCCGGCAGGCCGGCCGCGGCCAACGCTCGCTCCAGCTGCGCCTGCAGCGCCCGCAGCGTGTCCGCCGTCGCCTTGAGCTCCTGCCATCACGCGAGTCGGTCAGCCGCCGCCGCCGCCCGCCGCCGCCAGCACCGACGGCGGCTCCGCTCAACATACAACCTACCTACGACCGGCGACGCGTCTCGTCCGCTCCTCGCTGGGGCTGCGTGCCGGTCGGACAGACATATTCTGCTACTGCGAACTAGCCGCGGTGGTCACGGCAAAAGACCCACAATGCGCCGTCGACTCGACGCAGCCCCAGTTGAAGGCGGTACAAATTAAATTTTTGCTTCTAAAAACAATGATTGCTCAACTGAATGTCCAATAAAATTTATACGAGACGGTCTTCTCTAAGGTTTATGTGACGGGGACATAATGAGCTGCTAAACATGCAATGTCGTGATTTAGTTTGTGTTCGTGTCGATACTATTTTTTGTTTTTTTTTGTGATGTTTAAGGCCGAATACGTTGTCTAGGGCTTAATTTTGAAAAGTTTTAAAATAATAATAATTGTTATGTATCGTCGACGTGTACGTGGCGGGAGGAGTTAAGGAAGTTAGAAAACGGTAACTGGTGCTCGGGGCTCAAGCTTTGACAGTGTCACAGAAAGTCCGTGGGAGTGAGAAAGCGATATCTGAGAAAGATTGTAGGAAGCCAACGAGTGTGATCGATCAGTTAACATATAAAGGCGACGCGACAGTCACATTCGGCTCAAGAGTCAAGAAATGAATGAAATGGTATACTATCAAGAGCAACACTAACAGAAACAGTGAACGATGATAAAGGTATCACAAAATAAAACGCCCATGTGGTACATAATATACTAGTAAATACATAAATATAAGAAAGCAGAAATGACATGCACAATATACGAGTAGAACAACAACCTATTTTACAGAATGCAGGATAGTTTCAATTACAGGTCCAGGGTAATAACAAAATTTCCAATATATTGTACTAAAGCGACTGAATATTAGAAATTTTGCCACACAGCTCATGCACACACGACACATTCGACTATTACAATAATTACCTGTTTTTGTGCCATAGCTTGCATTTGCTGGAACATTTGACGTTCTTCTTCTTTACCTGAAAGTGATCTGGAATTGTACTTCTGCCACAGCAGATGTCGACCAAATTATTGAGATTTACTTTAGTAACTCACCCATTCCTTTATTTTGCAGCATTTCGAGTAGTTTTTTGATACTTTCATCTCTGGCCTGGAGCGTTTGTTTCTGTGTTTCGATCCTCAGTTCTAATTCCTGTTCGGAAACGAAATATATATTTTGTAAAATATTGTTTTTGTTGTTACACGGAATGCAGACCATGACTTTGACTACACAGGTTGACCTAGTGGTTTCAGTGGTCACCACACCGCTACCTACTGCGCCAAGTGTTGTTCAAATCCTACATGGGACAACACTTTGTGTGATCTATAAATTGTTATTCTAAGTCTGGGTGTACTTTGTGTCCGTTTCATGTATGTTTGTAAAGATCCTCGTGGCACAGTGACACAGGAATGTATATTCCTAAAGTGGGAGTTATTTTATTCACTTACTTTTATAGTATCCCTCAATATTGCTATTTCTCTTTGTAGATGTTCGTTTTCAGCAAACAAGGCTTCTAGTTGTTGTTGGAGTTCAGGAGCAGGCTGTCGCATGCGCAATCTCAGTTCTTCTTCCAGTTGTCTTACCAGCATAGCTTGTTTCTGGAAATAAAAAACTTATTTAGTATTTAACGTATTTATAGCACGCCTTTCTATTGAAAGGACTATCCATAGTAGAGGTCTTTTAAAGATTGAAATGAAATAGTATTGTTAAGTACTATTTGATACAATATAGAACATAAAGTAATGTAACATCGCGTCCCCGTGCATAAATGATTATTACTGTATCTTTTGAGTGCCTACCTTCCAGTACAGTTATTATTTCATCTATAAAGTTTTTTGTAATTGCATGTTGAATAATGTACCGCATCAATTTGGATTAAATCATTATAGAAGTTGTTTGGATTTTTTTGGACAAAAACATATACAGCTATATATAGGTAAGACATCTGTCGAACAAAGATATTTCTCTTAGTAAACTTTTTGTAAAACCTGGAGATATCTGTTGTCCTTTTTATCCTTGAACTTTTCTCTACTGTACATTTTATTTTAATACATGACCTTTTCCGAGGCACACACTCGTGTTTTCCTAAAAAAGTGTGCACCCGAAACTATAAACGAAGGTTCAAATGTATTATTTTTCCCTTTACTAAAAGTCGAACACCTGCACCAAGAATCTTGACAGTAAAGCCTTACGGCAAGATCATAATACAAAAATAAAAAAGAAACATACAGCCAAAGTGAGAACCAGCTTCTTTTTTAAACTTAACTTTTGTAAGTCACTCTGCTCATTAGTCTTTCTAAAGTCTACGTACTGGGCAATAAATCATTCATGCTGATTAATATATTTGCATTGAAATATATTAAAGCGTAAACGAAAATTATCAAACTACATCAACAAATCCTGATAAAACTTGCCCGAAATACATTATAGTATTATATAAGAGTTTTTGGACGAAACGATGTCGCTTAAAATATACATGACAGATGGTACCAAAACCTTTACACAATGGTAACCACATCGACTCGTTCGATATTAGTTTGCGGGTCTCGTCAACGATGTCGTTTACTTTGCATTAGTCACATATTGCCTGAACTTCTATCCGATACGATCGACAAATTAAAAATTTTTTATGGCTTGATTTATTTAACCAAGCAAAATAAATATGGTCATAACTGAGGCATTGCACGCAAGCGAATAAGTTCCTTTTAGTTTTGAGTTATGAAATAGTACTTATTTTAGTCGGAGAAATATTATTTCAATGTATTATGTTTATATTGAACTATCTGAGGCTGGAGGTTCAGTTTACCAATGTTGAGTCTTGATAATACAGGATTATTGAATAATTAGTATTTGTTTGAACGATATTGTTAGCGGGTAAGCTGGTGAATTGGCAAATGGATTTGTACGTAATTTTATCGCTATATATTTATTTGATTCTTTGACAGACTCGCATATTGCTTACTCAGAACGTTTTAAGTAGTCTTTTGTACAAGGTGCTCTAAATTAATTTTGTTATTCAAGGACAAGTAGTTTGAAATTTTCTTAGATATTTGATGTTGAAAAATTTTACGGTGGTAACAAATACACGTTTATTTTGTGGAAGGATCTTTATATGGGATAAAAAAGGGTCCTGTTCTAACACGCGAAATAAAACTTCAGTAGCAAAAATGTATACGAGAAGGGTCACAAACTAAAATAGACAATCTACTCTTCAGATTCTAGAAACATTAACTTTACTACCTACTACTTTATTTGCAAAGTAAAGTTTTTTACAACACATAGCGGAATAGGCTCCATTTTTGCTTCTATAAATAGTTAAGTCATTGTAAAGGGAATGCTTTCACGACAGTCACGTACCTCAAATAGAAATCCTGTAATTCTTAAATTAGGTAAGTAGTACAAATCTTTTGGAGTAGATTTTCGCATTTCTATTGTAACAAAAATATTTAAAAACAGTCCAATTATACTTTGGATTGTCAAAAATATGTTAAGATTTTGTGCAGTGATTAATAATTGAATGAATTGAATTAAGAATGGAATTTCAGTTACATCAAAGGCAAATCGCTAAGAGTTCGCTTTGATTATACGCCTATAATAATAATATAACACGAGGTTGGAGTGGAGTGGAGTTGGTGAGGAGTGAACTATCGGATCGGTTCTACCCTCGCATAGAAGATCAACGTAAAATGACTGAAATGCGTGCTGTCGTGTTTGCTTGGTGAGTGCGAAATCGGAGGTCAAATGAGGCAGAAACATCACGAGGCCGCCATGGTGTGGGTCACCATGCTGCATTATTTCATTGTCTGCATTAGCAATGAGTATGAAGAGATAACTTTTGGATTTTCCTTATGCTTTCCATAAGGCAGAGTAGAATCACATTTGAAGACTCATACAAAAGCAAGTAATGAATTATTAAAAAAATAAAACCCGACTGCGCTAATATCACATATAAAATATACAAGTTATATATATATTCGTAATCACCATTAAACATTCTTTATTTTGATACCACTCTCGATGTATTTTGAAAACATTTTTTTTGATATTACTTGCTCCAATAATCCTTAATTCTCTCACAGCTAAGACGAATCTAATGACACCACATAAAAATACGACAAGCCGTTAAGGCTCTAGGGCGTGCCAAAGAGATATACATACATAAACTCAAAAACCCTCCTTCTTTCGCAGTCGGGTAAAAAGGCCGGTTATCAAAGAACGCACTTTGTCTAGTTTGGGATCAGATAGCCAATTACACAACCACATATTCACTTAAATATACCCAAAAAATTGTTCTCTTTCAAATCTAACAATATATTACAATTATTTTATGATACCCACAAATTGCTACAAGAAACAAATTAAGTAGCATAAACCGTTTTATAAGAATTCAAATCACTGGGGAATTTCCGAGCACAGCTGTTATAATGATATACTCGTATTCTTGTAATACCTTTTTAAAAATGTTCTTTAAAAGTGTATTCAGGGTAAACGGTTATAATGTAAATCCAATTATAATAACGACAGTTTCATTGAAACTTGCTTGAATTAAAACACCCAGCATTTAATCGTCATAATATTTTCTTGTAGAATTCTCATAGTAGTGTCTAGTTATTTAAGAGCACGTAGAAGTTAAAGCCTGTCTGTACGATGAGCTAGCGTTCGTTAAGAAAAGGCCGACAGGGAAGCCCTATTGATTTGAAGATTCTACTTACAAAGAAGGTTGATACAAGAGGCCATGAGAAAGGTGAAGCGTAAAGAAACTTGCTTGTAAGGTAATTCTAGGTAACTACTACGTCTTATATTCGAAGCGAAAAATATAACATGGCGGTACTTCTTCTTCATCTTTTGATGAAATGGCAACTAGCTAATCGGCTATTTCTACCAATGTCAAGTGTTTAAAGTCTTTAAGTCTGAAGTCTTCGAGTGTTCAAGTCTTCGTTGTGATGGAATTAATGATAAAAAATGTGGATGAGATGAAATGGGGACCGTCTTTCGAAATAACAAAAAACGATCTCCCATGATAGTACTTGTAACTTTGTAAAGTTATGTCATGAATACACAGCATGCTCATGTCAATGTAAATTTTGTAAATTAAATCAGTCCCAACTGAACGATTTTTCCGAGATAATACCAAATGCCATTTGGTGTCTCCTTGATAATTTGTATGTCAGATCATAGTTATCACTTGAGTTCTTAAGGGGTGTAATTGTGGTAAAAACCTTCGAATGTAAAATATTTTTTAATATTACTTTTTTATGGCAGAGCGGTCAAATGAGCAGACTTTGAGGAAGAGCACGCTTATTCTTGAAAGTAATTAATAAGGTTGGAGTGTATAGGCGTGGCTTCTTTATAAAACCAAATCGAATAAACTAATAAGAGAAATCATCTTTTAGAACCTACTTAAAATATTTGTCAAAACATAAAACATATTGAAGAAAAACACGTAAAAGATTGCAAGTCTGTGGAGGAACAGGTGTCATGTCCCTCCAACACAAAGGGAGGATCCTCCGACCAGGCGAGGTAATCATGCCTAGCGGGCCACTGCTCAACGGTTGATGTTGGGAAGTTGTTTATATGTTAATCGGCGCGAGAACTTCTATTGCGCGATGCAGGATTGGTAGCTTCTTCGCACACTACGTTACTCCATAGTTCAGTATCTTCGGTAGATGGCGTTGTCATATGTTTTTGTTGCCGCTGTATGTGGAAGTCGCCACAAGTCTACGAATTTAAAATCAAAAACTTTCATAACTGGTCACGAATCAGATATCCAGACGATGGACTTTGAAACCGAAATACCAAACATGTCTCGATTTTGGTCGTAAAGTGTCCAAACCAAAGTGATAGCCACATTGAATCCGAACCCACACAGTTACAACAATTCCAGAACTTAACACGCATCTTAAAATCGTAAAAGAAACAAGCTTCGAGCTCCACAAACCCATGTTTTCCGATTTCTTCCGATTTGTATTCCGTTTGCGTTCGTATCTCCGAGTTTTATTAGTTCCGATATGACGGCTGTGTATACATACATTATTTATTCGAAGGCAGATTTCAAACGTACCAACGGTGCTACAATTTGCTATGGATTTTGACTGGCATTTAGATAAGCCTATCACGCAAATCGCTTTTTGCATGTTTAGATATATTTTGAAAGTAATACAGCGTTAAATACGATTTTCACAGCAGTTGATTTTGTGATATAAACATGAAATTATATGCTTAACGGTGAAGGTTTATTTATACAAGGATTTTTTATTTGGTAACGAGAGAAACCAGTGGTTTATTACATTAAAAATGATACAAAAATACTTCTTTATACTAATAATAAAGAGAGGAAAAGTTTGTGAGGTTGTAGTACTCTTTATAAAAAGTCGAAAAACTTGTTAATTCTTGATAGTAGGTTAAGGATTATAAAAAAAGTTCGTAGCAGTGGAGGTTAATTCCCGAGAGTCGACATTATTTTTCCGAAATTTTCTCTATTTCCGAATCTTTTTTTTAAACTTCTCTAGCACTAAGAAGTTTTTGGGTTCCAAAGTTAAAGACCCACTTTTTAGAATCTGTAATTGTTTGTAACTTTCGATATTGTTTGTGTATTGGTTTAAAATTTTCGTACACTTTTCTGGACTTCTTGACGAGTCGAACAAGCAAGCTATCACACGTACATATTTTAATTCACAGTATCAAGAATTAACACGTTTGCCAACTCGATGACAATACTATAAGGGGTAATTTTTGAATCTACAGAACCGATTTTGTAAATACTTTTACCAATAGAAAGCCACAATTTCGTGTCTGTGTAATTTTAAGAAAAAATATTACCGCAAGATCAGACATACACGTGGGCGGAGCCATCTAAAACTAGATTGATAGATGGTTAGATAGAAAACTTTAATTCTACACCATTTTTTCAATTTTAGGTAAGTAAAATGATCAACATATAATGTACAAAGGGCGGCCTTATTGCACAAAAGCAATCTCTTCCAGGTAACCTAGTATAGTCATATTTAAAATCAAGACTTTTAGCAATGATGTTAAAATTGAAGATAAATTTAAATGAAGATAAACCTCAAATTACTTTTTGTGAGATCATGTTCTTGTTATAAAATAATGAATGTAGGCGGATAAAAGTGGCGAATTACATTCAATCTCTAAACATTACTGGCTGGTTAGTAATGCTAATTTTATTGTAAACAAGTTGTGCCTGCGATCTGGTTTTGTAATAACAGTAATCTAAATCACTCCTTATCAGTTATCTGCCAGTGAGTCTTGTCTAAATCGGTCCAGCCGTTCCAGAGATTAGCCGACACAAATATATATATATAGATAGAATATTTAGTGCCGTTCATACTTTCTTACGCATTTAATGAAATTACAAACAGACTATATAGATGTAAGGATATTATTTTGAGTTAGATTTATATCTGTGTTATTTTTCGAACTGATCTGGATTTTATTTTTGGTAAATTTTCCAAACATTAATCCTAGCTAGATAGATTTATCGAAATCAATCAATTTCATGAAATTCGTTGGAGCCTTTTACGAGATTTAGATGATATATATACAAGATTGCTCGTTTGAAGGTAGGTACATGGTAAATAGACACCAATACCTTCGTTTATATGACAACATTAAATAAACTAAAAACGATATTCTTTTTCGTTTAGATCTAGACATAATTAAGACACAGCAAACGCTAAAGGAATTTGTAATTCTTTTGAGTCAATATTTATCTCATAATTAATTTATGGTTTACACAGAGTAAAACTTTGTCGTTATAAAAATAAGTTACTAATGTTGTCTATATATAAAATCATAACCCAAAATATATCTGCGCAGGTACATCAACTGAAGGCAAATATTTGTATAGGACAGACCGTGGTACTAACAATGCAGGAGAATGCGGAACATGACTCGACAATAGCTAATTTGGGTGAGGACATTGTAAGAGAAATCGCGATTTAAACCATTGCACAAAATTTACACATTTACATAAAGTTGGTGATATCTAGTAATTCATCATCTTCTTAGCCTTCATTATTCCTTGGATTATTTGGGGTCGGCTACTAGTTCAACCGGTTTTACCTGAATAACAGTTTTTATACAGAGCGACTGGCATCTGACCTCCGCAACCCTGAGAGTGAACTGAATTTGAAGGTTGAACGAGTTGTCAGTATATTTGAGGGCACTGAGTTCCCAATAACAATTGTCATAGGTGTTCATGACTACGGGACTGACGATTCCATACTCTGGGCTACTATTAAGAATTTCTTGTAAGAAAAACCCATCTCTAACTCAACACATCTCAAGAGAGAAATCTAGAAGTCTAACCTTGCAAAATACGCTTAATACTTTTTAATATTTAGGTTTATGTTTTTTTAGTCTAATTTTACTTAGTGTTGATTTCGTAAGCAAAATTTATGTTATCTCATTGTGGGGGTCTTGTAATTATTCCAATACGACTTTAAATTCAGAAAAACATTTTACATACAGCAATCAAACTAAGATTCAGCCGTAAAAAATATGAAATAAAATCAGCAAGTGTGAATTCCTTACACTATGGATTAATATTAGATGTACAATTTTTGGAAAAATTAAGCCCGCGTTGGAAATATGTCCTGTATGGTAGGGGACTTTACAAACAAACAAGAATCGGCCATAAATAAGTCCGGGAGAGTCACGATTTAGCATTCATGGGCCGGCTCGACCGGAGTGATACCTAGGCCTCACAGAAAACCGGTGTGAAACAACGCCTACGCTGTGTTTCACCGAGTGAGTGAGGATACCGGAGACCCATAATCCAACCTTTCCCCTCGTTCCCTTCAACGCACTTGTGACGCCTCTGGTGTTACGGGTGTCCATGGGCGGCGGTTATCACTTACCACCACGTGATACGAATGCTCGTTTGCCCATAAAAAAAAAATACAAAAAAATAAAGAACATCCAAACTCAGAACAACAATTTGTGGATCACACAAAGTGTGGTCCCATGTGAGTTGAACCCACAACACTCAGCTCAATAGAGAACAGCGTGGCAACTGTTAAAACCACTACTGTGCAGTCAATTATGTATAACGTTATAAATAGTAGGTTTAAAGTTAACAATATCTCAAAGCAAGTAGACCATCACAGCATACATATGAACATCCTTAAAGAAGTGTGTTGAAATATAGTCAGTATCACTAAAAATAAACACCAAAAGCGGGTAAACACTAAACAAATCATCTTGAAATTCTCATTTCTTCATGTGATTACGAATAGTATCACACAATAACAGCATCGAATACATTAGGAGCACAAAGCGGGTATCTAAACCGCTTTCCGCTCCGCTTACTAACAAACACTCCCTCTCACTGACCCTTCCAAGTTTCCTTTGCCCTATTTCTTCTTTAATTTCCACTGAATCGATATTTTCAAGGCCCACAATCGTTTATTCGTATCAAACATTCATGTACGGCCCTTGGGGCCTGCATCCCAACATGAAATACATGAATTCTCGGCGCAATGAAATACACGAATTCCATTTCATATAAAGTATTGGATTTTTTGTGACCAAAGTCTGGTATTTACTGACTAGGGTTTATTGTTGCTGAGGATATTAGAAACCTAACCTTATCATGGTTGAATGAGGTTTACATAAATGACCAAAGTTTTACCCAGATATTTCGCTTTGATAAAAATTTTGTTCGAAAGTTGAGGGTGGTATTGGGCGGTTCTCTGATTCTCAACTCTGATTAGCATATACTCTGAATAAAAAGTATAATATTGTGAGTAACATTGTAAAGGGAAAATATTCGCAGTTTTCAAATTCTTAGCAATTGCAGATTTGGTCGTTCTGACTGCCACGTTGGTCTAGTGGTTAGTGTATGCGGGTTCAATTCCTGGGTCGGGCTAAAAGTGTTGTTTTTTTAATTATGGAAAAGCAACGGGAGTCAATGGGCGGCGGCCTCGCTTACCATCAGGCGATACGTCTACTCGTTTGCCGCCTATTCCATAATAAAAATACATTGTTTTTGTGAAACTGTAACCGTTTACGCGGCGCACTCAATAAGAGTTCTTATAAGGACTATTTTGTCCCATATGTGCAATATGTTTTATTGATATTCCGCTGCTTTTTATCCTAGCGTACAAACAGACTTCGCGCTTAGCGCGAAAAGGATCTTTATAATATAAGTATGGACTTAGAAATCAACCCATGCCCGCAATACATAGAGCCGTATAAACCTCCGGTCCGGTGTTGCTCTAAGCTCAATAGAAACAATTATAAATATCTCTAAAAAAACGTAACGCGTCTCGTAAACGTTACAGTAATTATGGCCCTGATATAAAATTGTTACTATGTATTAAATGCCGTTTCAGAAAACAACAATATCAGCACTGAATTTTATGACGTCATAATCTGTAACTGTCTTTGAATCGTACAAATTTTAGTATCGGAAGAGATAAAAAATACATGATCGTAATTTAAACATACGCAAACTTAAACCTATCAACGCTGACAGTAAAAATATTGTTAGTCTGTTGTATGTTAGTCCCACGGATAGTAAATACAAAGTCCACTCAATTTATTTACGTGTACAGAACGTCAAGCATTCAGATTACGTAAAGTGACTAGTGATTATACACATGCCATGTAGAGGTGAGGGATAGCCCCCAGTAGGGTGGGTAGGTAGTTTTGCTAGAGTAAGGCTAACGTACGGAGGCCGTGTCACCGGATGGATTAGTGAAGGGACATGGGCTGGATAGACGTGTTTTGCATCAGCATTATTACAGTACGGTATATTGCTGTTTATAAATTCACGAATGATCGCCGGCAACTTTACTTGATTACACACTTATATGAAATAGGAGAAGAAAATATGGTCGAAGGCTTTATATAGGATAGAGTTTTATGTGTTTTGGCCGTAGTTTTGGTTAGGAGGCACTAAGTTGTTCATGTAAAGGATAAAATAAGACTTATTCAGTCCGGCGTTTAAGGTTTTTGATGACTGGAGTGGACGAGAACAATTATATATAAATACAAAACCCAAAAATTAAATATTATTGTTCATATTATAGGTAACATTCTAGACAACTTGATCACCTATTTGAATTAACCATAATTATGTTTATTAGTCTGTAAGCCTTCTTCAAAAATAAAATAAATAAATTATTTCACTAGTGACTTTAATGACAAGACAATTCTTATTTTAATTATAATTAAGCTGTTACTTTAGGATGATCATTTTTGTTAGGTTTGAGTTGTTTAGGAAAGTGTTAGTGTTGTGATATTTATAAACAGAAAGGACTAAAAAGTTCTATTCATTAAACATTTTTACTAGGGCTATTTAAGTACTTTCTAAAACATAAATATGAAATACATTTTCGAATGTAATTTAATAATGAATGAATCAGGAATACGAGGAATATTAAACAAAATCTTAAAAATGTACCGTTATAATGTTTTTTAAATTTTGTTTTCAAGTGTAAAGTATTTTGGGAGCTTATGACGTTAGCTTCATGACGTGATATTCCATTTAGCACAAGGATTAAACATATATCCGTTTCAGGGAAATTCGTGGAAAATTAAAATATTACTAATAACGGGCTTGATAGATTAGGTGCGATGAATGCCATTTAATTCTTTTTCAAACATGGCAATCACAATTTGTAGATAAGATATATGTACGTTATTCTCTCTGAAAATATAACAGGTCTAGTTCCATGTATTATGTAGGACCATCCTATCAAGAGCATACCCAATTTGGGTCCATTATAAAAACGCATTGAGGCAAAAATATATATAATTATATTAATTAAAATTTAAACATATATAAGTAAAAACTTTCTTCTATTGTTATTTAGGACTCATTTCACTTGCAACTCGTCTCGTATTAAAGTTTGTTTTCCTAGGTCACGGTGTTTTTCACGAAAGAGTCCTTCTCCGACCTCGGTGCTTTCAAAATTATCTATCAATACCGGATTCCTTGGTAATTGTTCTAACAGAAAAACCTATGATTTAGTTGTTGGCATGGAATTCTGCTGTTAAAAATGTAATAAACGTGACAAAAGATCTTCAAAATGAACAAAAATAACCGATAGTGTGAAAATTTTGCGTTCGAACAACGAATTTGAACAAAAAGCGCTCAAGGTCATTTGAAATCGAATATAAACGAAACTATTTGTACTACATCGAATTTATTGGCTCCGTATAGTAAAGTTTGGACATACCTACATATCTGTGTGACAAAGTGGTTTTTTACAAAAACCACTTTGTCACATCAAACATTAAACATTGCGATAATAAGCCTCTCGCATCCGAAGGGTTGGTTCTCCAACGAAACGGCTAACAAGTAAGATAAAATTTAAAGTAAGTAAAACGACAGCTGATTATTCCCAGCGCTTGGGAATTGTGGGAGGGGTGGGGTTGGCAGCCTCCCTCTCTCGTAGCACCGTCTAGTAACTCGGTGATCGTGGCCGTATCGATTTTACGAGCGCCGTACATCTTCTACATAGAAATAGGTAAGAGTAGATATATACGTACGTCACAGTGGCGTACACTAAGGATGGGAAACAGAGTTTTGCTTCAATTTCACCATAGAATTTGCTTTTTATCTGTATATTTGAGAATTAAAACTGTCAATTTTATGGTATGATACCTATAAGTTTTAAGTTACTTAGTTTCCAACGGCGAATATGATATATGTATTTGTTTTATTGTCTTAAAAACTTCTAAAAAATCATAATAATAATAATAATGTAGCCTCTTTATTTCCATAATTATCAAATTGTAAAAAAAACATATGTATAAGAAATCATTAGTACATAACAAGTGCATGCATGAATTAAATGATATGTTAAAATTACTCAAAAATCATAATACTACAGGCAAAACTTAATACTAGACTTAGAGGGTCATTATTGACTGCCTCTGTGGCGTAGTGGTAGCGAATGCGACTGCTGTGCAAGAGGTCTCGGGTTCGATTCCTGTGTCGGACCAAATGTTTGTATGATCTGCAAATGTTTGTTTCGGAGTTTGGGTGTTTTCTATGTATAATATGTATGTATTTACAAAAAAAAAGTATATAAGTATTAATATCAGTTGTCTAGTACCCATAGTACAAGCTCTGCTTAGTTTGGGACTAGATGGCGTTGTGTGTTAAAATGTCTGAACATATTTGTCTGAACATTATAGGATGTGAGTTCAGGGAGTATTTAAGAGCGAATCGTTACTAAACCACTTGAGAAATTTAATGTATTCCTATTCGTCTTTTTAAGTAGCTACCCAAGTAGTTATTGTATCTGATTTTAATGTATTGATACTTAAGAAAAATAGAAAGAATTTCAGTTCGATACCTTATTTCGTAACATAGATTGAAATTCTTCAAATCTGATTTTTTAAAGAAAATAGCAACAGATAATACCGTTTCCGAACTGCACAGTGGACGTTTGTCTGAAAATAAACTAGAAATAAGCACGCGAGCACTCTATTCTTGTGTAGCTTTAAAAATAAAATATGATTGCATTGTAATGATTTATATTAAGATTAACAGTAAATAAACTAAAAAGAACAATTGATAAACAAGGTAAAGGAATATCTTCAATTTTGTATAAAAAAATTCACACTGAACTTTAAAGTTTTAATATGAATACTAGAGTGTTGTCACCTCTCCACAGAAAAGCGGTGTTAAGCATCTTCCGTTGCTTTTAATCGGTTTAACCGGATCCTGAATTCCTCCCTGAATAGTAGCTAGGTAGTTACTTTCTATCGGGTTAATATAACCCGAAACCTCAAGCAACAATCCCATACACTATCACTCCACCACCGAAGCAGTCATGTACAGCGGAGGATACTTTGGAGTTACGATTTATCCAGAAAAATTAGTAGTCCCGAAAAATAGATAGAAACAATATTTATTTTATTTCACACCATGTAATAGACTTATAAACACTATACACATAAAAAAACAAAATTAAAAGATTAAAATCTAAAATAAAAAATGGCGGCGTGTCTTTATATGTAAGGCTGTCATTTTTCGGCGCGTTCCCGCGTGAACGGCCTACTCGCGTCTCGTTGAAATAAGACGACCATTTCGGAAATATTTGCTTTCACAATGTTGGAAATTTATCTTGAGTGTTGAATCTTAGGTAAATAGCGAAGCTAGGTAACTCCGCTATTTACTTAAGCTTCATAAATCTAGCAACGACTCTGTTTTATTCTATCACGAAACATTGTCGTTTGATTAATTTATGTTCAATTTTTCAGAATATTTTTAAGGTTATTTTTCAACTTAAATAAATATAAATACAATCTTAAGAACATATCCTGCTTTACTTTATAAACTCAAATAGGAAAGTATTGTTTTTGAGAGAAAATAAGTAATAAATACTCTACTAGAATAAAAGTAACTCTGTCTGTCTGTCCTTCTTTCACGGCCAAGCCGCTGCACCGATTTCAATGAAATTTGGCATGGTATACTTTGATTCTTGTTGAAAAACATAGGGTAGTCTTTGCTGTGATAGGCGACAAACACACGAGCGGAGCCGCTCGCAGTTTTATGCATACACATATGTAAAATATGTATATTTATGAGAAGAATACAAGTAAGTAAAATAATAAGGGAGTTTTTAAATATCGTGACTTGATTCCCGAGAAAATTTACGTAAACCCACGTTTAGCTCTTTAAGTAGATACTATTCCGTATAAGTTTAATTAATTAAAAAGCTATTTTTACACCTAACAACGGTGCCAATTATAGGATAAAATTATCCCAAGAGATATTAATATACTAATACATTTTTAGAATGTCTAGACTAGGTTACGATGGGGAGGTCGTTGGCCCCTACCCGCTACTAGATGGCGACAGCGTCGCCGCTTCATTGATCCGCTCACGGTTTGGTGGACTGAAAATAATATTTCGTTACGTAACGAGTCATTCAAACTCTTTTCATATTTTTTTGTTTTCATTTCAGAATTTTATGAGTAAACGAAAAGTTTGAATGAAAAAGTTTGACAGGAATATTATAAATGAAATAATCTTGTGCATCATCGAGTTCGTTTTTTGTTTTCCCGAAAGACGGTCCCCATTTTATGTCATCCACATTTTTTAAATTTTTTATCATTAATTTCATCACGACGAAAACTTGAAGACTCGAAGACTTAGAATTGAAGACTTTAAATACTTGACATTGGCAGGAATAGCTGATCCGGCTGGTTGCCATCTCATCAAAAGAAGAAGATGTTATGCATCTGATATGGTACAGCATTTAACAACATCATATCTACTGTATATCAACGGCACTAGAATTGAATTGACTGTTTTTCGAGATCTGTCTAGGTGTATTCAAAGTGTACCGTGGGAGAGCCACGCTTCGGCTTGCATGGGCCGGCTCGACCGGAGTGATACCACAGCCTCACAGAAAACCGGTGTGAAACAACGCTTGCGCTGTGTTTCACCGAGTGAGTGAGGATACCAGAGGCCCATAATCCAACCCTTCCCCTAATCCCCTTTCCCATCCCCTAAGGTTCGCAACGCACTTATGACGCCTCTGGTGTTGCGGGTGTCCATGGGCGGCGGTAATCGCTTACCATCAGGCGATATGTCTGCTCGTTTGCCTAACCTAGTCCATATAAAAAAAGCTGTAAAAGATAGATAATCTGGCAATTTTACCTTTTTTTCTAAATACATACATATATATATAAATAGCTTCATGCCTATTTCAAATAACCTCCACTGACTACAGAACACCTTTTTTGCTCGATCGCCTTTATCTCTCAATGCATGCATGCTCTAAGTCTAAATTATGTAAGTCTATATTGATGATTTTTAAGAATAGATACACGTGGACAGCATATACTTTTACGGTGTATATTTTCAAGGATTATAAAGAAGATTTACTCGTTTCAGTTTGTCAAATAAATCAAAGGGGAGGCACTTCTAGTCGTAAATGTAAACAAGTCAGATATTTAGTGGGTAAGGTTTTTACAGTCTGCTGTAAAGTAGCTCATGTTTATCTAGTTTTTTTATGAGTCTACCTAAGAGGCTGATCTCAACGCGTCTCGCGTCTTTTAGGTAAAGTTAGTATTATATATTTTTAACTACGATGGTAGTTCGTTAATGGTTGTCGTATTATTTAGGTAACATGAATTTTCATGGGCTGGCCATATTAGTTGCAGAATTAAGAACGGTTTTTCCTATATAAAAGCAAATGCCGTTTGGTGTAGCCTTGATGATTTGTATGCGAGATCACATTTATCACTTTTTAGGGGTTTTTGGAGAGAGTTATGCTCGGCGTTTCTCTGAAGGATCGCATCAGGAATGAGGTGATACGGCAGAAAACCAAGGTCATTGATAGCTTAAAGGATTAGTAAGCTGAACTGATTACCGATGGGGTAAACGAGTTTTTGAGTGGAGACCGCGTTTCGGCAAATGTAGTGTCCACAGACCAGGCGGAGTGATGATCTACGCAAAACGGCTGGCAGGAGCTGGATGCGAGAAGCCGAAAATCGAACCAAGTGGTGTGAAATTGAGAGGCCTATGTCTAGCAATGGACTGCGATAGGCTGATGATGATGAAATTTCATTACGATTTTTGCTATTAAAATAGTTTTTGCAAATACAATATTAAAACTTTATAATAAATTTGATTACCTCGGTGGTGCAGTGGTAGCGTATACATACGACTGTTGCGTTGAAGTCACGGGTTCAAATGTGCAAATATTTGTTTTTGGGATTTGAGTGTTTTCTATGTACAATATGTATGTATTTACAGAAAACTAGTTTATTATGATTTTATCAGTTCATCTAGCGATCATAGAACAAGGTCTGCTTAGTTTGAAATTGTATTTACATATTTTTTTATTAATAACTCAAAAAAAATTGTTCATGAACGCAAAATTCATATTATTAAAACTATTTTTGTCCATTGTTGACATTTTTAGAATTAATTGTAATCTGGTCGTCCGTCTATCTATCTGTCTTTGTAACATCAGCCATCTGCCAGTGAAAGCCTTGTTAAAATCGGTAAAGCCGTTCCAGAGATTAGGCGGAGCATACGGGCTGACAAAACTTCAAAAAAAGATTTTTTTTATGTTTATCCCGTCTATGTTTCCATACCCATGTAATGAAAAGTTGTTAAAAGTTTGAAATTACAAACAGAAACTTGAATTTCAATTGAATTATCTTTCATTACAAAGTAAAGATTATTTAAAGTTTGAAGAGCACTTTCTACCTGAGTTTTGTAATTCATTGTATTATAACCTCACTTTTTTGGATTTTACGTTTAATGAATTTTAATGTTAACTGTTTACGCAGTAGAATAGATAAATAGCACCGTACAAACAACCCGTGTCTTAAGTAATTTGTAAGGAAGCTTCCATTAATTACGTGAACCATTTTCCTCTTAATTTGGACTCCTCGTTTACCCTTTAGGCTAGCTGTTAAAGGCTTGAGTTTATTTTCGTGAAGTTGAATAATAATAAACGAAAAGGTGGTGGAACATTGTTCGAAGTTGACGTGACATTAACAATTGTTCCTCCCACACTGAGTTAATAATGTTGAGTAAGATTTACAAAGATGTAATATAATCCCTACCCGGGAGTTGCTATGCGATTTTGAGCTTATATTCTTATGTAATAGTACTTAAATTGCTCATACGTGGAAATAAGTAATTTAGATACTATTACGTGCCGTGTCAGCAAAGATCGAACTCGTCTATGACAAAGGACTTCAAAAAATATTTCATACACTCGGTAAAAAGCAACGAAGCAAAAGGGTAAATGGCACGTTAGTCAAATTGGTCATTCTTTATATGTAGATAACTAACTTAGAACTAAACAAACATCTAATCTAATCTCTTATAAACTTTGTATGAAAAATGTTCTAAATACAAACTTGTGACGTCTTTGTTTTAGACTACTCAATTGAACAATATAATTCGTAAGTTTCTTTGATTAAAATTTGTAACAGAAATGAGAAGGTTTAGTAATTATATTTTCCGAGATGTTTTGTAATATTCGTCTCAATGAAATAGACATCTGTATTTATTTACGATACAATCATCTAACCCATTGCTATGATTCACTAGGTGGCATTTTAGTAGCATTTGCGACTGCTGTGCTGAAATCTCGGGTCCGAGTTCGAGACCATATATTCGTGTGATCTGCAGGCATTTATTTATGTATGTATTTATAAAAAAAGACAACGCTTGTATTATGAAAGCTAGAGGCTTTCCTCAGTTTCAGATTGAAATAGTTTTATGTTTCACATGTCCGGCGATAAGGCCTCTAATTGTAACTCATGGCTTTATGTTATCTTTGTAAGTAATCTAGTGTACAATGAAGTGCTTATTCGTCGGTCGTAGTATAACTCTAGGCAGCCTTAATCAGTAAAATAGCCTCTGGAGCATTTGAGAACATTAATCGTTAATTTTTAATTGAGAAAATAATATAAAATCTGTTACTTTTTTTTTGATAGATTGTTACCCACGGAACGGAAAAAGACGTAGAGGAAGGCAGAAAAAAAGATGGGAAGACGATTTGCCGAAGGATTGGAGAAGGACAGCAATGGACAGGCAATTGTGGAGGGATCTTGAGGAGGCCTATGTCACAAGACAGCCTGACCTAGTAACTAACAGTAAATGTTAATTTATATACATACAGGAAATAAGAATAATAAAGTTTGTATAATATAATTAAATATAGTTAGCATAGTCTTATATTATATCACATATTGTGCAAAGGTCAGAGTAATTAAAGGCTAGTTTTTTTTTTATTTATTTAGTATAAAATAAAACGTCATTATTGTCTTCATATTATTTCTATAATATAATCCCCTGTAATTACGTGAGGCAACTCATATCGTGTTTCGACAAAGGAAAAACTGAATGTATCATAGTCTATCATTTTGGGGACCGCTGACATTTATATTTCAGTAGAAAGGATCCTGCAGTATTAATGTTTAAGACCCGCTCAAAGTGTATTGTAACAAAAATAAGATTTCTGAGTATTTTCATAATACATTTGGGCTTGGAAAAACATTGAAATTTCGGTCCTTAAATATATCTGTATATTTTTTAAGAGTAATAATGTTATTGGATGTTTTGCCGTCTCTCGGGGAAATATTACTGTCTGTATTTTCGATATTAAGTTGATGTAAAATTTTGTAGCAATTCGTTTTTAATTAAGTTTTGTAAGTCCAAAAAAACATGTATATTATATCGTATTTATAGTATATGAATTTTTACTCATACTTAGTATTATAAATGCGAAAGTATCTCTGCCTTTCTGCTACGCTTTCGTAAACTGCACCGATTTTAATGAAATTTGGCATGGAAATACCTTGACTCTTGAAGAAGGACATAGGCCATTCATTAAAACGATAACCAACATACACGCTGGCAGAGCCTCGAGCAAAAGCTAGGATGTTATAAGTACATATATGAATACATATATAACTTTGTCTAAAGATATGCTACGATTACAAAGGAACCCAAGATATTATCTTTTGTTGAAGTCCTTTCCAAGAATTCTAGAATGGTCAGGAGAAACATAGTTCAAGTAAAATAATAACAATTTCTACATTGGAAGAGCCATGCTTCGGGACCAGTGGGCCGGCTCGACCGGATTAATATCTCACAGAAAACTGGTATGAAACAACGTCTGCTCTGTGTTTCACCGTGTGAGGCCCATACCCCAATCCCTATCTAACCCCTATTCCCATCCCCCAAAGGCCCGCAACGCACTTGTGACGCCTCTGGTATCACGGGTATTAAATAATAATTTCATAAGTCATTAAAATTCAATAAAAGCTATCATTATCTTCATCATCATCAACAGCTTTTAATCATCTCCACTGATGGCTATGTCTCTCTCTAAGGCAGAGAGAGGTTTTGGCCTACCATACCGCGTTGGCCAAACGGTTTGTATATTGATAAAGTTTACATAAGCTATTAAATCAATTTAACCTTAAGTTATATATTCATAAGATGTACAAAATGAACGACGAATAGTGGCCATTAATGCCTTTGAATAAATTATGTGAACGCATAATGGGGCGGTCAATACTTCAGATTGTTCCGATCTATTAAATATTTTATATATTATTCATTGTACTTTGCTTAGAAGCCGTAACTTAACGCTTGAATGGAAGGGTATCAAGTTTAAATTATATTGTACAATATCTTATGGTGCACGAGAATATTATGTTATTAGATTTATTAGTAGAAGTTTTTTAAATACGACACAAATTGCCAGCGCTTTTAGACCTCGCCAATAACTTACTCAAAAGGATCGAGATATACGATCCTCAAAAGACATAAACGCATTGCTGTCCGTTGAGACACCCAATAATTAACAAGACAACACGTGTTTAAGGGGTGGGTTCTTTCTTCGTGTCCCGAACAGTCATAAACTGGAACACACTACCAGCATACGTGTTTCCCTCCCACTATGGTACCGAGTCCTTTAAGCGGGGTGTAAAAAAGCTAGGCGGCCATAGTGTGGGATGCTATACTGCATTGTCTGCATTCGCAGTGATCCTCTGGATCCTACTCTAGTTTTCCATTAGGTTGAGCACTTTGGCAGGCTTTCTTTACACACAGTTACGAAAAAATCACTCTTAATAGTGCTTCAGTTTGAGCTAATAGTATCTACACCGATCGAGCTGGCTGATACGTTCCTAAATCTTATTGTCTTCTTTTAATTTAAGAGACAACTCCTGCATTGGGAATATACATACTGTATCGCGTTTCTAAATATACTTGAAACGGACACAAAGAATACTCAGAACACAATTTGTAGATGCCACAACACTCGGCGCAGTATAAAACGGCGTGTCGACTGCTTAAACCACTAGGCCAACAGTGCAGTAAATTTCGCTTTTGCTACTCAAAATCATCCCTAAAGAACCTGTAAAACATTCATTTTACAATCTATAAAGAATTACTTAAAGAAAAATGTAAATTATGTTACATAATTAAATCTAATAATAGTTCTAACATTTCTTAATTCGTGACCCGAGTTAGTAATTAAGTATTCTATAGCCCGCGTTTTATAGTTTGACTCCCATGTGAACAGTAAACCACGCAAGATCGATTGAATAAACTTTCTCACTGTAACAGGGTCAAATGTTCGGTAAATATGCCAATAAATACTTTGTTTGAGTAGAAATGGAGCTAGAGTACATACCCGACTCGGAACCTTTTAAGTTCGATATATATCTTAGATATTTCCAAACTCACGTTAGTAGTATACAGAACGGATGAAATAAAATATACGAAAATTTTAAATGAGATGCGTTCATGAAATCATTTGAAAAGATGACACCGTGGGAGAGCCACGAATGGGCCGGCTCGATCGAAGTGATACCACGGACTTATAGGAAACCGGTGTGAAACAATGCTTGTGCTGTGTTTCACCGAGTGAGTGGAGATACCGGAGGCTCATATACCAATCCCTTCCTATATCCCTTCCCCATTCCCGAAAAGCCAGAAACGGACTTGTGACGCCTTTGGTATTACGCGCTGCAGGTTGCGTCTTACGTCTGCTTGTTTGCCCGCTATTTTTTAGTGAAATATAATTGTAATACCTAAAATTGTCTGAAGCACAGGTCTTACCTAGATCAGGCAGATCACTAATTTGAAATGTTGATCTTACTTAATAATGAGTTTAACCATTGTAATTTCATAGTAAGAAATAATGAACACTTAGTTCTAATTGTATAAATTCTCAAGAATTAATATTTTGCTTATTTTAAGTTAACTCTACTCTTAAGAAAAAAACACCCAAATCATGTACATTGAAAGTGTAATAAATTTTATTTTATTTTTTATTCCAATAAAAAAGTGAACAGTAAGTTTTAGTGATTAAGGTACTGTTAGTCGATATAAAGATCAAAATGTCATAAGAATTAAATTAAGATTGTAATTTTAGCGTGAGCACAGATAATCAAATCGACAACAATTGCTACCTTATGAATCTTTCTAAAGTCCGATGCAATGGCAAAGGTCTTTGGTTGCACGTAATTCTTACACATTCACAGAAGTGCTGTGTTGTTGGTAATTCTTGGTAATGATAATATATTATTACTTTTAATATTTGACTTTTATATTACTTTTTCACTTGTTTATTTCACCTTTGTAACTATTATATTTTATTAATATTTTTTATAATTTTCAACATGTTTTTCTTTGTTTCATCTAAGTATCTTATTGTTTGTATCTGATAACACTATAGTGCACACGACAGTACGGCTATTTGGAGGGGGCCACCTTTAAATAAGAGCCGCACAGACTCCGTGAAGCATATTTTATTAATTAAATTTTAACTACGGAAAAGTCTAATTGACTTACGCTTGAACAAGATTTGACAAGAAGAAAAATTTTATTCGTATGGGTGCGTTATTCTACGGAAAATGTGGACAGCCCACTGCCACTTCAGCTTGCTAATCCTGTGGGCTATGTCGATGACCCTGGTTCTGTGTCGGACCACCTCGTTTCTGATGCGATCCCTCTAAGGGATCGTACTTTCGTCTTCGTGTGCACTATAGTGTCTGATAACACTATAGTGCACACGAAAGTACCGCTATTTGGAGGGAGCCACCTGTAAATCAGGGCCGCACNACCACCTCGTTTCTGATGCGATCCCTCTAAGGGATCGTACTTTCGTCTTCGTGTGCACTATAGTGTCTGATAACACTATAGTGCACACGAAAGTACCGCTATTTGGAGGGAGCCACCTGTAAATCAGGGCCGCACCGACTCCGTAAAGCATATTTTATTAATTAAATTTTAACTACGGAAAAGTCTAATCGACTTACGCTTGAACTAGATTCGACAAGAAGAAAAATTTAATTCGTATGGGTGCTTTATCGGTTCTACGGCAAATGTGGACAGCCCACTGCCACTTCAGCTTGCTAATCCTGTGGGCTACGTCGATGACCCTGGTTCTTTGTCGGACCACCTCGTTTCTGATGCGACCCCTCTAAGGGATCGTACTTTCTTTCTTCATGTGCACTATAGTGTCTGATAACACTATAGTGCACATGAAAGTACCGCTATTTGGAGGGAGCCACCTGTAAACACTTCAGCTTACTAATCCTTTGGGCTATATCGAAGACCCTGGTTTTTTGTCGGATCACCTCGTTTCTGATGCGACCCCTTAGAGAAACGCCACGCATAGCCCTCTCCAGAGCACGCTGAGCGACTTTAAACTTATGGGCCAGCCGCTCCGTAAGTGTACGTTTCGGCTCCGTATGTTATTACGCGTAGGACGGATTGAAGACTTTCGTCTTTAGGCACTGTGGTATCAATGATGAGAAGATCCAACAAAGCTTCGCAAACACTGCCCAACCCAGCTTGATTCTTCAGTTTACCTAGAAACCGTAAATTGCCGTAGAACTGATAACCGTTGAGGTAAACGAGTTCTTGGGTGGAGGTCGGCCAGGTGGAGTGATGATTTGCGCAAGACGGCTGGCAGGAGCTGGATGCGAGAAGCCGAGGATCGAAGTAAGTGGCGTGAAATTGGAGAGGCTTATGTCCAGCAGAGGACTGCAATAGATTAATGATGATAATGGGTGCGTGAGCATACTTATGAGGTATAAAAAGGGATAGAAGACGAATTTTAATTTTACTGACATAGTATAATAGTACCTGTGTACTATTATACTATGTTGTATTATAAAATGTGTTCGAAAACTCGTGATTCACGAGTTTTCTTATAGAACAAAAAGTATTTCTTCAAATATGAAAAGCGAAGTAATTTTATAAGAGCTTTTGATTTAAATAAAATACCCAGTATCTAGAATAGCACTTGTAGACATCGTTATCGATATAGCTAATTAAACCTGGCTTTGTTATGAGCGTGGGCAGCCCAAGTTGATAAGCAAGAGAAACAGGTACTGAAGTTTCGCTGTGTCACAAGAGCTTTTAACATGTTTCCGGTGTAGTACACAATCGATTGACGTTACACGTGCCTAAATACAAACAATGCCTTAACTTTTAAGATTGAAAGGCATTTCAAATTCCAAAATCAACATATTTTAGTAAGACAGTCTTAAATTGAATCAATTGTGTTCCAAGAAAATGTATTATGTTAACGTCAATTTCATGTTTTATATTACTTATCTATCAGCCTTTTAGGGTTTGAGATTACCTTGGTAGTACCATTGTTGTTATTCGATTAATGGAATATTTTTTCCTGTGACTAGAAAATTGTAGAACTAAAAGTACTCTCCAGCAACTCAATCGTATGTTAATTTTTATAAGTGGCAAAAGTTTTGAAATTGATATATTAAGTTAAGCAGATAAAACTTAAGAAATAGTTGTGCTGTGTACAAAATAGAGTCTTGTAAAATTTTACGAATTACTTCGATAGCTTCGCTTACACAGAAGTTATTTTTGCACCCGTGATTAAACCACTTTTTTCTATATCTCTTTTGCAATAATGTGTTTTGTGTATGCATACAAAAGACGTCTAAACAAGTGACATCAAGTGGTTCTTCTCNAACTGTGGCAGTTTCACAGTCCCGACAAGTGACAACTTTTACGCTTCTAGCTATATTTCTTTCTAAATGCCTAATTTAAGCATGAACCTTAAATATCGCTAATAGGCAATGTTACAACAGGCAATAAAAATATTAACAGCGTCATTACATTTATTGCCTGGCTAAAAATGGGAAGAAGACCATTTTCCCATACTGTTTTTTATGCAGGCAACATAAAAAGTTATGGGCAATGAAACATCATTGGCTATAAAATTTTGTGTTGTTTGTGGAAATTAATTAGAACAATAAGAATTATCATCTTAGCAAGCTGCGTTGCCCTATATTTTGACTTAGTGTCTCCTTGGACAAACATGGCCAAATTGTTTAAAAATTTAATCTGTCTATAAATCTAAAATTAAAAACTAATATACGTTTACTGAGCAGGAACAAAAACATACAGACAAACTCTGGTTTAATGTACTAGGCGTTTACCCAACTACGGCTAATAGGAAGGGTTTTGACAGTCTTTGTATGTTCCACCGCAGCACCTAAATTATCGAACCGATTTTAATGAATGACATGTCAATAGATTTATAATAATGATCTAGGTGACGTAGTCTTAATAATTTTATCTATAGTTTTTATGTATTCAGACTTTCATTTTTTTACCTTTTCTTGTTTCTCTCTATGCTAATTTATCCAATTTGAGTTCTACTCCATTACCTTAATATAATTAAAATATAATTATGGTAGCGAGATAATTAAAAAGATCAGAATTTTATGTATCTCCTTTGGTCTTTCCCCTTCTCTTCCCTCTTACGCAGGGGTTGATGGGGTGACTCGTTACTCACTATCAGTGAACCGTCTGTTTGTTCTGCCCTTTATTCAATAAAGGAAATTATTAATAAAAGTAAACGTGTCTTAATTTATATCGAAAGAGAAGGAAGTGGGTATAAGTAGTGAATCTGTTTAAAAACCACCATACTACAGTTGTTCAATGTTTATATAATTTTCTCAAAATAACACTATTTCGCTCGAGAAAAATTATTTCTAAGATAAGCGTAACCTGGATACCAGATATTCAAATAGCTAATTCAAGAACCAAGTCTAAAAAGTAGTGAGATGTACGAAATTTGCGGAGCTATTTCTCAAGTTGTTCTAATCCAGTTCTCTGAATGCAAGTTCAAAATTCACTCAAAGTGATATGATAGGCATGATGACTCGCTGAGATATGAGCGGCGCTCATAGCCCAGTTGCTCTCGGCGACTAGAAACAATTACAACAACGATGGCGCTGTCAGTAGCTGGATGGGTGAATGGTAGTGGCATGTTACCATAAGCATCTCCGTGATTCGGTAGTCACGTAAAGCAGCGGGTCTCGGTTTTTATCATAGAATAACAGTCGTGGAGCTTAGTTGAAGGCCTTTGGGCGGCTTAAAAACATTCAACGGCAAGATTTTGTAGCCACAACGTAGTGTTGCCAGCCCCCAACCCGCACTTGGCCAAAGTGGGGAGGTATGGCCCTCTCCTGAGAGGAGACCCCAGCCCAGCAGTTGGACAATGTGGGTTATTGATGATGTTGATGGGGCATTTTGGAAAACTGTTGTATGATGTGCGGAAGTATCTCCTGTTGTCAAATTATCATATTTCTACAGAAAATAAAGCTTTAGTAGGTAATAATAGGGATTTAATTTTAAAGTTTCAAGTTCACGCCAAAACGTACTGTGGTGTCATGGCGTCTATTTATGACAGCCGCGACATTAGCATTTGTCAACCAGTGTCAATTTTTGCTCTTATCTGAACAAAAACTTTAATAAATAGGTGATGTAACTCACTCTGATTGGTGTTCATTTTAACATGCCGAATTGCTGTATTTTGTATATTTATATTTGTTAATTAAATATTAAAAAAATAATATCTCGATATGAAAATATATACGATTTTTATACTCTATGAACCCCGTTTTATACGATACATACATAATTTTAGTGGTTCTTGGTTACTGTCATCATGCCTATTATAACTCACAATTTACAACAGCGGATACTAAAAGTAATGGTCCTAATACATTGCCTTGAAGGACGCCTCAATATTGATTTTAATTCCCTTTCAAATTATTTAGAAGCTATGTGTGAAATAGTGTTTGAATTAATAATAATTAATTTTCCTAAGCCATTCGCATTAGCAGTAGTATTATAAGTACAAAAATATCTTTCGATTATTAATTTAAGATATGTAACAGACACTCAAATTCATATAAGAAAACTAAAAGCATTTTCAGTGTTATTTACTTTTATTTTACTGTTAAATACTTTAAATTATCAATAAACGACTGTGACCCTGATATGCAGACTACGAAAGTTATTGCCTAACGAACCAGTAATATTAATTAAAAGTTTGACACTAAATTCCTTGGTCGCGTACCATTTGGGCCGCACGCAGAAGCGAAACGTCTAATACCGCTCTACTTAGGAATACCTAACTTAATTGAAATGCCTCAGTCGTACTTATTATCTTGTATTATTTCTCAAATGAAACATAAATATAATAGTTGCATATTCGGTTCTTTTTCTAGGAAAGTGAATAACAGAGCGTCATAGTTAATTTATCCACGATTTAAAACTAATATTGTCAAAGAGTTAAGGATTTTTTAAATCATTTTTTAACGACATTGGTTATTGAAGAGTACTACAGGGATACTGAAACACGAAATCAGAAATGGCAGAATTATGTATTAAATGTTTATACGAGATATTATAATGTATGTCCGTAAAAAAAACGTTATTTCACCCTCATACGAAATTGCTGCTTTGACTAAAAAAACACGTTGTAATTGGCGCGTGCTTAAAAATGTGTGAAATGTCACTTCAGCCGCCAGAATATTTTTTTCATTTTTATCTCGCTTTTTAGCAATGTGAAAAAATCATATGCGGTTTTAAACATTTTCAGGACGAGGACAGTAAAACGATGTTCGTTTGTTATTCATAAAAGTGTCACGTTTTATACAATTTTTATGGCATAAATTGCTTACCTAGTTGTATATATACATATTTAAGTTAAATATTAATCTATGAAGATACTCGAAAGTAAAGCAACTGGTAAAAGTATTGCCAAAGTTCAATATTGTCAAAACAAGTCTTCATATTTGTTGAATCAATTTTCGGTAATGGGTTTTGTTGATCTAAGTTCTCTAACATAATTACAAAGTAAATAAATTATAAACTATTTACAGATGCGATGTATAAACTTGTGGAAGTTAATTATACAGTTATTTTATAGAATACTAGTTTTTGCTCGCGGTTGCGTCCGCGTGTATATCGATTATTGCAGAAGAGAGTAGCATATATCCTTCCTTAACAATCAAAGTATCTTCATGCCGAATTGCATTAAAATCGGTGCAGCGGACTAGCTGTTAAAGCGCAACAAATAGACAGAGTCGCTTTCGAATTCTTAATATTAGTATGTATATACGTAGCACTAACTAGTTTCAAGCTGACCATGGCTCACATTCAAAAGTATCTGTAACAAAACGACAGGCTACTTGAAAGAATTTTGAATACTGCCCTAAATAAAATCTATTAAAACATAAACATATTTTTAAGAGCACACCAAATACCAACGTTCAATTGAGAATGTTCTACAGTTCGCTCGTTTGCGAATAAAAATCCTTATGGAGGTCAAGCCTCTTCAATTGCTTTTATCAACGAGAAACACTAAGCGCGTATAGCGATAGACGCTTTTAATTGATATTCATTTTTCATGGCAGCGCAAACACGTTATATATTATGATTAATGTACTTTATCTGTATATTTTTTCGGAATGAAATCAGATTTTTTTTACTCTTGTTATAGATTGTTTGAGTCTAAAAGCCAACATCGAGAGGAATTACTGATATTTCGCTATAATATAATGATAGTGCGATTTGGATACTCAAGGATGTAAATAACAAAAATTCTTAAAAATCTTGGATTGTTCTGGATGGTTAACTGATGGGATAACTATTTTGGTTATAGGTCATTTAAATGTCCATGATATAAACTTTATTCCAATAAGCTTGCACCATTCAATTAACAATAACACTGTGATTCAAAGTCATATAAAGGTTTCCGTCTATGTGGCATAGGATCAAATTTTATTTTATCAGGCTTGCATTATTTCAATCGTATGTTTGGTTTTCTAAACAACTGTTTAGTTCAGATGTTAAACTCGAGATTAAAAAGAAAACACGTGAGAATTGAGTTTCATAATTTCACTGTAAACCACCAGTACATCTGCACATCATTAGTCAATGAGTCAATCTGATTCCGCGGTAAATCAAACCACACACATTTGCCGATGTCGTAATATCAGTCCCTCTTAGTGCGCATATGGTGGTGCTACTAATAATAATATCATTTTACGACTGTCGGCTATCAATTACTATTGGAATACACTTACAGTTCGTGTATCAAATTCAAGGATGGTATAAGGGAATGAAGGTTTTAAAGAAAAAACAGGGAAGTGTGTTTTAGGGCTTATTGTTATAGTAGCTATCACAAAATTTTATTTTCTTAGCCATTTTATTTATTGGATCGAATGCAGCAATCAAGTAGATATAGAGTCTCTACTCTACTTGTTTGCTGCATTTGATCACTCTCTTGATGAAAAGTAACCCCGACGACGCCCAACAGAAGGCCCTTTTGAAGTTTTGCGCTGTTTTCTTGAAGCTTTGAAGTTTTTATCGGTCGGAAAATACTGCAAGCGACAATCTGTTCCACAAATTGGATGTGCGAGGCAATAACTTTGATAAGTTTAACTGCTAGTACTTTGAAACTCACTTAGTCTTGATAGTATTTCTTTTAAATCCATTACAAAGTACTGCCACAATAGAATTTAACAGAATCTTCAAGTTAAAAGTTAAGCTTGTAGGGGAAAGTTAAGAAGAATCTACAAGATTTTATTTTTATTGCAAAAGTAAGCTTTTAAACAGCTTTATGGACTTTCTTTATCTAGGTTTCGTCGTGTCTTTTACAGAACTCAAAAATAAGGTATATATTGTGTGTAGATGAGCATTTTCAAAGTGGAAAAGCTCAACCTACCTGAACAAAACGTGGTATGTAAATTACTTAATTGAATGAACATTCTTAAGTGTAATGCTTCAGAGAAACATCAAACGATCGCACACTTATCGCTAAGTTAAAGTATAATAGTCGCAGAGCCCATTGACACGTCTAACAGATGCCCGTCATCTCAACACTCCACTCTGCTCATCAAGTGTTTATGACGAGAAAACGAGAAAATATTCCTCAAAATACAGATCCAATAACACATTCCATGCGTTCTTTCAAAGTTCTTCCAAGCATGCTCTATAAGAGAAATTCTCTAGCTGAATTTTAATACGGTAATATACGAGTTTTAGTTCCAGATCGTCTGGAGCCCAGCCCGTGTGGAATTCAGAAGCACCCGTAACTGCACATATTTCTGACATAACAGGTGCTTTATAATCAAAATATAGGGCAATTTTAACATAATTTTAAGTGATCGAGCGTGTGTGAGTTATGTAGATAAATTTCTTAATACAGAACTATTTAATGGCGATGCACGTAACTGCACATATTTCTGACATAACAGGTGCTTTATAATCAAAATATAGGGCAATTTTAACATAATTTTAAGTGATCGAGCGTGTGTGAGTTATGTAGATAAATTTCTTAATACAGAACTATTTAATGGCGATGCTAAGATAATTGTTATATTCTAACTTATTAAGGTAGGTACAGAAGACTCACTTAAGAGTTAAAGAGTTTTAAGACATTGAAATAACCAAAACAAGTAATGGAGACTTGAAATTAAGTGCAAATTGGCTTAGCAATAATACCATCAACAACCTATTTAAAAAAAATGAAGGAAATTAGATATGTATCGTAGTTCTGCTAATGAGTTTCTTTTCTATCGAATAACGATTGTTGATATTCGATTAATTGCTGAGGTATGAAGACTAATGATGACTAATAGCAAGCTATGGGTACCTAATGAAGGCGTAATAAGACGATAAAATGGTGTTAGGGAATTTGTTTAGTTTGGTCATCGACAAATTCACTTTTAGAATTGTATCTTGTATTCGATTTTTTTCAGTCTGAAGTTTTTAACGTATCACAACCTCTCGTCTTAATGTGTCTTGTTTCGTGTAATGCTCAATAGATGTCGTTGCACCATCATTCAGCGTATTAGCTTTCCATGAAAAATACAATTAAAATAATCCACTGTGGATTAGCCTACAAATGTAAATTTAATTGTGTTATAAGTCTTTCTAGGTACTGAAGTGCCGCCCTGTTCCATACATTATTGAAATCAACAGTGGTATGTATGTTTGTGTTTATAGATGTATGGTTTTTATACGTAATTGAGAGGCCCTACCTTCGCCATTGATTAATACATATAAATATATAATATATAATAATACATTATTGCATGTTTTAGTTTAATTTTGGAGTTAAAAACTACAATTTTAGTTTGGGTTTCGAACAAAGTTTGGAAAGAAATGTGTACTACAGGGCTTGGTGGTGAAATCGCGCTCATAACGTTGACTGTATTATATTAGTTTAGAATCTAAAACTAATATGAGATTTTAACGAGTCGTTGAAAGGAAAAGGTGTCTAACAATAAAATAAAACTCTCTAAATTAGTTAAGATAGATTTTACTTATTAAGACTAGTTACAACCCTTCCTTTAGCCAATGTCGGTTAACTCAACTCAAACGAAAACTGCACATTGTAGTTGTAGTTCGAGCAGCAACTTGGTAAGCCCCTTTAGACCCGGATGCAATTATTCGAAATTTTTATTTTTTTAGGATTACCTAAGTACTAATATACTATTCTTAAATTAGCGAACTTATTTCATTTTTACCTAACCACGGCGAAGCCTAAAGGAAATGTAATAGTTTTGGCAGTCTTTAATTGTTTGTTTGTTTCACCGTTGAGCCACGCTTCGATACTACCCACTACCGTTGAGCCACTACCCGGAGCCCCATACCCCAAACGCTCCCCCACCCTCCAAAGGCCGGCAATGCACTTAAGACACCTCTGGTATTGCAGGTGTCGAAGGGTGGCGGTAATCTTTTATCATCTGAATGGTCAATAGATCTGTAATAACGCCCAAATGACTTTGGTTATATACATTTTATCAAGACTTTCCATATAATCGGCTTGTTATTTTCAAACTTTTTAAAGTGAAACTTCTTTAGGCGCATGAGGGTAAAATTTTTACAAATGTAACGTCACGCAAGTATACAACGGAAGTATCGAAAAAGAGAGAGAGAGCGATCGAGACCGATTGAGAGAGAGTAAGACAGGGCGAACGTAGCATGAAGCAACTAGCGATGGAGTGAGAGTAGGGGGCAAGCAAGTGAGAAAGATCGAGAGAAAAAGTGAGATAGAGCGATTGTTGTATCACGCACAGTGCCATGGAGCGAGAGGTGGGAGAGAGCTAAGAAGTTTCACTTCTGACATGTGTACTTTGTACGCACGCACTTTTTTATTGTTTTTACCCGACTGCGTCAGAACGAGGGAACTTTTTCTGTTTCATGTCAAGCGACAGAGATCTCATACAACCGCGTTGTTTGCGGGCTATTTCTTAATGCTATTAGCATAGTGATATATTTCTCAGAAACATAATGATTAATCTTAATTGAAATTAATTGAAAAAATATATATTTTGGAACCAGCTGAACCGGAACTTATCATCGAATCAAGTGCATGTTACTAATGATAATATGACCGGACATATCCCAACACAACGATGCGATACGACTATCTACACCACTAAATATTATAAAACAAAGTCAAAAGCTACTGCACGGATTTTGATGCGGATTTTACTAGTAGATAGAGGAATTCCTGAGGTAGGTTTTGATATATAATTAGTTATTTTTTTGAGTATATTGGCTAAAATATAACGATATTTGTTGAAGACGTCTATAAAAATTAAGCTGCACATCTTCTCAATGTGACACAAGCTGTATTATATTTGCCGTAAAGAGGGACAGGTTACTAGTTCATAATGATAATATTTAGACCTTTGACAATTGCCATCCAGGCCCAAAATAAGCAGAGTTTGTACTACGGGTACCTGACACCTGAATAATTCATATAAATACATAACAACTATACGACCGAAGGTAAATTTCCTAAAAAATGAATCCAAGCTAAGTCGCTATGGCCCCGAGACCTCCTGCATACCAAATTTCATGAAAACTTAGAGATTATATAATACATATATTTACGTGAATTGCTCATCTTACTGACTTACTTCTAGGGTTCATTACCGCAAAAGGAAAAACGGAACTCGTATACGAATTCTTCATTGTCCGTCTTTCTGTCTGTCAAGATCCCTTTTCTCTGTAACACGTGGAGGTATCTTGCTGATATTCTTAACAAATACTTAAGCCTAAGGAGCCCTTGGAGCTGTGAAGTAAAAAAATCAAACTTCTAGGCCAACGCAATCAAAAGATACAGCGTTTATGCTGCAAATTTTTGACTCCCAAGTGAATCAAGACCAACAGGGTTCTCGTGAAGACTCAATCTTGAAATTTAGTACAGAGCAACGTGTTATAGCACAGATACAGAGAAAATTACGAAAAGCGTAAATTTTTAGTTACATCATATAATATACCTACAGGTTTATGCAGGTACAACCCTCGATGCGCGAGACCGACTCGCACTTGGGCTTTTTTTTACTTTCTTTCTTTTTAATATTCAGATAATACTTCTAACGTTGTAAAGGAAGGTTCTCTTTAAACCCTTTTCAACGATACACGTTGCGCCGACCTCAACAAAAATTTGGACCAGACCGAAAAGATGATTGATGAGCATTATTTCGTACAGACAGAAAACGTACACGTATTACGGATTTATTTATACTGCACGTCGGTATTATGGTAGTAGAAATTCGGACCTAATTCTTTTCTTTTTGTTATAAAGCGCGCGTACCTTTTTTTCCAGTGTGCACATGGTTTCCTGGCTTCTAGTACCTGAGAGGGGTACGGTTTTTGGACAAAGTTTATGAAAATAAAACACCAACCGGTGGTGTATAAGGAATTTCCGTATAAACGAAATAAGGTTGACTGATTCCTTTTTATACACATATGCCAAAGTGACTCAACTCTGTCTCATGGAAAACAGGAGTAGAATTCAAGAGTGGTGGTCATCATCGTACGCATTGTAAATACAGACAATGCTACAATAAAGCATGTTGACCCACACTATTGGCTACACGGCTACACGGTTGGCTAGTGGTTTCAGTGGTCGACACACCGCTTCCTACTGCGCCAAGTGTTGTGGGTTCAAATCCTACACGGAACAACACTTTGTGTGATCCATAAATTGTTGTTCTAAGTCTGGGTGTACTTTTTGTCCGTTTCATATATGTTTGTAAAGATCCCCGTGACACAGGAATGTATATTCCTAATGCAGGAGTTGTCTTTTTTAAAAAAGATAAAAAAAAGACTATGGCGGCCTATTGTGATACGACGTAGATCATTGCGGCTTCTATCTTGCACTCTCCAACGAAACATGAATACTGTCATCTTAGGTTGGTCTTTCGTGAGAGGGTAGTACCACCGCGATTCAGCCCGTTCGTGCTGCAATCAGCGTGGGTTTACTACACGTATAGTACAAAATAGAGTTCTCCTAAAACTATGGTCGTTAGCTCGTTACCGAGTGAAATATTTAGCAATAAAGTCAACAGGTGCGAGTTTACAATATCTAACACGGTTTCTGAACGGCCTTCGTCAGTCTGGACTCGCGCCAAATTGACAGCTAAAATGGTGTGAAAGTTTAAATTGCCATAAATGATTTTTTCATTTCTAGTGTTGTTATATTGCCAAAATTACTATAATTTTAATAAAAAAAATGAAGGATAGATAACGAGTTTGTTGAAACATTTTAGCACATTGAGTTTTATTTTTATAAAACTATGGTACTCACTGTGCGTTCTTGGGGTTTAACTAAGGTTTTATACGAAATAAACATTTCAGTTTTGATTTCAATCTCGATATTCAAACGACATTTAGTTTGAATATCGAGATTTTAGCTAGTAATCAAGGAACGGAGTCATATCCGAAACAGGAGAAAAAACATAAAATTCGTATTTTTTAAATAGTAAAATGTTCATCGTAGTACTTAAGACATAAGGTCTTCAGCGTCTAAAACTGTAGATAAAATATAAAAAATATTATATATTTGTCAAACTCTGTAGTATTCCATAATGAACTGAAACACTTGACCCAGAGTCCTAGTACTTCATTTGTATTTAAAACCCTTTCAAAATTCCACACAGTTTTGCAATTAGAGCTATTCAGTACGAATCCTGAATAACAATGAAGTGTTAGCAAGCATAGACAATGCGTTAATCCCATCTCTCCTGCAATGCAGGTGGCCGTTTTAACGACCTGCTTCCCGATTTCACGCCTACTACTTCTCCAAGAAATGGGGTCAGAATACAAAGTTGGTCATAGTTATATTAAGAATTTCAATTTAAATAATTTATTGTCCAAGCAGGTTTGTACATTGCTATGTTGAGAGTTTATCTTTCTATCGTAGATTTATTCATCTAACTCTTTTTAGGATTAAAGTTGTCTGAAAATATAAGTGCGAATATGAAATTAAATGAATAATTTGTATATAGACTTGGTATTAACCAAGTTCCAATCGTATTAACTGTTCAGAAGTGTCAAATTTTTTTTGTTGTAAATGTCAAAGTCGACATGATGGTCAAAAAGTTACATACGTCAAAGTTAAAATCAGTTCTATTATAAGATTATATTTCAGAACTTTCCTGAATCAGTAGCCGACTGCATCGTTAAAGAATTTCTGTTAAAAATATCTGGAAAACCTCTGATGGTATAAGAAAGAAAATAAAAAAACTTTATATAAAAACAAGTGAAGCAAAGCCCATAGTCCATTTATTGTTCAGTGACCTGAATAAAGAAGTATTTCTGATAAACTGCCAAAGTTTTCCATAGCCCTCGGTTGGCAAACAATTTCGCTATTCGAGGGCAATACCACATTCCCATAAAATATAGTACTTTTTACCAGACATAGAAGTAACACGACAGTATTATTTATTATGATTTAAGTTCTCGTTTGAGACGGTGCCAACGAGTACAATTTGGCACTATATGTCAAGACCCTTAGCCTGTTTCAAAGGATCTACATAAGGTTGATTTATATAAAAATTACTTTAAGAATTAAAACAATCGCTTACTCAAATATATAAATTAACATACCCCAACTATATCTGAAAACATGTTGCCTAAAAAACCTACCCACAAATTTCTTCGAGTAGATTTGTCCATCCAAAGGTTGGGTGGAAGAAATGACTTTTTTGCGATAAAGCCGTCAATTGTATATGGTCATTATTTGGTGTACTCTTATGTCGACTTTTGTAGAATAAAGATTACTTTATTTCCACCAAAATTTAACTAGTTATAATGTAGGTATCAAGTAATGGGTGGCGACTATTATTTCATCTAATGGGCAAGTTTCCAGACGCTGTGCTAAATCTGGAGAATACCTAATAGAGGATATGAACAAGTCTGTGCTCGATCCAGAATCGATTGTCTCGCAGAAGATATTACTAATACGTGACGAGAAACTATATTTTATACAATTTTCAGCAAAAGTTTCAACAGGATAACTGTATTCCGATATAACAGTATTTTGCTTCTTGAAGTTGCTTCTTTAAATGCTTTTTAACCTTTTACATAAAAAATCCTATACTATTCTATTCTATTACTGTCGGTCTAAAACTATATTGACAGAAACAACTTCGAACTGTATTATTTTAGGCCTAAGACAAACTTACTGCAATAGCAATTAAGTGCTTTTTCAGTGTTGATTTATTTTATTTGCACTCGAAATTACTTCTACCAGTTCAATAACCCTTCTAGAATCTACTTATGAAAATAAAATATAATGGAAAAAGCACAGATAAAAAGAAAAGGGCCTCATTCGAAATTTGAAGTTTCGTTATACAAATGGACGTAGATTTTAAATGACGTTTTTGAAGTGAAAACTTCTTTAGGCGCGTTGAGCACCATTAAGTGAACAAAATCAATTTTTGGCAGGGGGAAATCTTACGAGTTCGCGTCACCGCGTCACCGTCCCCGACATGCTGACGTCACAAAAACTTCTTTGGCCGCGTTGAGCACTTTTTGTACGGGAAAATCTTACTGGCTTGCGTAACCGACATGCTAATGTTTGATGTTGATAATTTTAATTTAAGCATTATGAAATTTCCAATTTTACACATTAATTTTATAAATAACATTCTAAGTGATAAGTTTTTACTTCTATCGGCAGTCCTTAGAACTGCCCTTTTTCATGGAATTGGGGCTAAATAAGCAAACATATCGCCTGATGGTAAGCAATAACCGCCTTCCATTGACACCCGCAACACCAGAGGCGTAACAACTGACGTTAAGAGACAGTAGAACAAACGGAATTAGAAGTGTTTTTACATGTATGTTAGGTATACAGCATGCCACCATACGTTGTAGATAACAAAATGAGACGTGAGAACCAACGGAATAAATAATTGTTGCATCCCCTAAGCACCCGTGCGACGCTAACCCTGTCTATACCGACTTAGATAGAACAAAGCACCCATCCAGCACTATCTTTACTAGCTTTAGCACAATGCTTATTTAGAATAAAAATATTATATTATTTAAAAGGTGTATCAGAAAATACAATAAATCTTGAGTATTCAAGCTCGGAATACATAGATCTGACGATTATAGTGTAGGAGGGAAAGAAGCAGATGGGTTATCTCAGGATAGGTGAGTACCTCCTCTTATGGACTCAAGAAAAAGGGACCAGTTATGCAGAAAACAGCCACATTGCTTCTTTGAGTTATGCAGAAACCAGCTACGTCGCTACATCGAGTTATGCAGAAAACAGTCATGTCGTTTAGCTTTTGTTGCTGTTTTCTTTATACCCCGAACCTAAATGAATGAATGAATTGCTTAGCACTGATTTCTGTGGGGCCGTATATGTATGCGAATCAGCTCTCGTGTACTTAAAATTGACTCTTCCATGGTAGTAAGTCACGCAGTCGCCGAAACAATGATTTTATTGCAAGCATAATGTCCTACTGCATAGTTTTACGAGGTTCAGGTGTTTTTTTATTTATTTTTCTATTTTTACATAAACAGCAACATTTTACACATGACAATAAATTAAATACTCGCCAAGCTGTTAAGCTTGTTGGTGACCAGCTCGATAACATGATTTTTTGTGAGGTTATGCTTAGGATAAAGTCTATAAGGGAACCAACCGAATCGATTGCCGTAACAAAAATAACTCAAAATTCGCAAAGTAATTACGGAATAGATAAAGACCGCCATTTTGACAAAGAGTGATTTAAAGCTTTAAAGCTTTGAGGTTTATCAGATAAAACTTTTCATTCCTAAATATCAATTTTACTAATTCATTAAATCGTCACTATTTTTATGCAATAAGAATTTGAGTTTTTGTCTCTAAATCAATTTAATTTCATATCAAAACAAAGTCTATGTCCAAAAATTCTGAAACCGAAAGTAAAAGGCAATAGTTAAGAAGGTGGAATAGAATTAAAACATTTCTTTAAAAGCGTGGCAAAGCTGGATACTTTCTTTCAGCCAATAACATTCTAAGGTATTGTGCTTTAACTTTAGACGTATAAAAATAACTAAATTCTTTTTTATTCTAGTTAAAGTGGTAGGTTTGCTACAGTCTCATTATATCCATACTAGTACCTATTATAAATTCAAAACTAACTCTGTCTGTTTATCAGTTTTTCACGATGAAACCGCTGCACCGATTTCAATGAAAGACATAGAAACAATTTGGTTCTTTCTTCTTTTTACTGTGATCCCCTCATACATGCGGGCAGAGTGGCCAGCAAAGGCTACGGGCAAAATAAAAAATGCTGCCTAATAGGTACGTAAATGTATCATTACAATGACGGTCAGTTTTTCGAGTTCATTATAGAACTATGAAATTTTAGTAAATTACACAACGTTAGTAACGTATAATAATGTACTTTTAATACTATAAAGAGGTTTATATAAGTACGGAACAACGAGAATCCGAGGATCCGGACATTGTTGTCTAATTTTGTGCTCGTTTCACGAAATCTATGCGGACGTAATTAAGCTTTGTTTGACCAAGCAACATATCGATCGCTGCACAATATAGCTCCTGTTTTATGTAATACTGTGTAACAAAGAAACAAAGATAGAGTCAAATGTAATAATTATACAATTTTAATCTAGACACCACAACCCCAATACATATAAAGGAGCTAATTTTTATGATAATTTTATAAATTAGACTGCCTCGTTGGTTTAGTAGTTAGCGTATGCGACTACTGATGTTTCGGGTTCGATTCCCGAGTCGGACCAAATGTTTGTATGATGTGCAAATATTTGTTTCGGAGTTTGGGTGTTTTCTATGTATAATATGTATGTATTTACAAAAAACAAAAGTATATATGTATTTATGTCAGTTGTCTACCCATGGTACAAGCTTTGCTTAGTTTGGGGCTAGATGGCGTTGTGTGAGAATGTCCGAAATTGTTTATTTATTAATTACTGTTTAATATAACACAGTTTAAGTCTTTTCCAAAAAAAAAATGGTAAAGCCAATCGAGCAGATGGGTTATATGATGGTAGGTGAAGACCTCCGCTCGTGGATCGGTCTAGATACCACAACACCAATACATATAAAGGACCTAATTTTTAATGATAATTTTATTAATTACTGTTTGATATATAACTATTGTCTTTTTAAAAAAAATATGGTAAAGCCAATCGAGCAGATGGGTTATATGATGGTAGGTGAAGACCTCCGCTCGTGGATCGGTCTAGTCACCACAGCACCCATACAAACAAGGGAGCTCATTTTTTATAATAATTTTACTAATTACTGTTTGATATATCACAATTGTCTTTTTTAAAAAAATATGGTAAAGCCAATCGAGCAGATGGGTTATATGATGGTACATGACTACCGCCGCTTGTGAACTTTAAACTTACTCACATATCACAAACGCGTTGCCAATTGTTAAGACCTCATTCCATTCTAGGAAGGGATAGATAGGTTTTGGCTACGGTAACCTCACTCAGTAAAAAGTAACGACAAAATTGCTTTTACTGGTTCTCTGAGAGGCCATAGTTTTATTCCATTCATCTTCATCATCATTATATTGCAGTCCACTGCTGGAAATAGGCCTCGTAATAGATTACGATCGAGCCTTATACTTGAGGCTAAGAATGGCTGTTCAACGTTACCAAAATTCTACGGTGAATTTCAAAACCTATGTTATTAATATTACGTGTGTTTTTCCTCTTGAGCTAATCGAATTACTCTTAAATCATCAATACCAAGACAACTAACCGTGGGAGAGGCACGCTTCGGCATGCATGGGCCGGCTCGACCGGAGTTATACCACGACCTCACAGAAAACCGGTGTGAAACAGCGCCTGCGCTGTATCTCACCGAGTGAGTGAGGATACCGGAGGCCCATAATCCAACCACTCCCCTATTCCCCCTCCCCATCCCACAAGGCTGGTAACGCACTTGTTACGCCTCTGGTATTGCGGATGTCCATGGGCGGCGGTAATCGCTTACCATCGGGCGATACGTCTGCTCGTTTACAGCCTATTCCATAAAAAAAAACTTAAGCCCAATGATCGGGAATATAATATAGATTTACTTATTTTTTCCAATTTTCATCTCATTATCTCAAGATATTCCGCTAACGACCTCATTACAGCAATTTAGATGTAGATGCTTTGCAAAACAAGTTTAGTATAAGATTTCGATAATCTGTTTACTAAAAAAAACCGGTCAAGTGCGAGCCGTACTCGCGGACCGAGGGTTCCGTACAAACCTGTAGGTATATTATATAATGTAACTAAAAATGTATGCTTTTCTTAATTTTTCCTTTATCTGTGCCATAAGACGTTACTTCGTACCAAATTTCAAGACTCTGAGTTCACGGGAAGTAACCTGTAGGTTTTGATTCCCTTGCGAGTGTCGAAAATTTGCAGCATAAACGGCTGTATCTTTCGATTGCGTAGGCTAAGAAGTTTGATTTTTTTACAGCCCCAAGGAAAAGCAGACCTGAGTATTTGATATAAATTCAGCTTGATACCTCCACGCCTTCCTGAGAAAAAGGGTCTTGACAGACAGACAGACGGAAGGGTTATTTTCTTTTCCTTTTGAAAAATAGATAAGACTAGCTCCTAAAATTAGAGTACAGAATTAACGAGATCACATATTTAAAGGTATTACATTCCCCTGATTTGCCTGGCCTGTCGACCAGGTTGCACAATCAGAGGTATGTGATACCTTTAAATAAGTGATAGCGTTAATGCCCGTGAAAAATATTACTACGATGTACCTCTAAAACGTTACTTATTAAATACTAGCTAACCGCGCGACTTAGTCTTTGTTTCAAAAGAGATTGTTAGAACTCACTTTTTAGGAGTCTTTTAAAAAAGGAAACAAAATATATATATTGTTAATAAAAACTAAATTTAAGTTTTACAATGTGCGAGTGATTTATGAGAGAGAGAGTGCACGACGGGACGGTTATGAGGCGACTGACTGGGAGAGTCGTGTATGGCTAGAGGCATAATGGACGGAGGTGCACGGTCATCAGGTTAGGTGCTGAGTAGGCAGAAAAGGGTGTAATCTAGGGGTGTAACAGAATACTCGGTTACTTATAATTGGTTGAATGCGTTGATCTCACAAACTACTAATTCGAATTTAAAAATAATTTTACTCTTGGAAAACCTATTTATCGTGGAAGGTATGGAGTGGAGCATCAGGAAAATGTTGCGATATTGGGGCAAATTTATTTCTATTCAAAGGCCCAGACAAAGTTAGCTAGGGATAGCTAGTTATATGATAAAACTAGAAATCTCACATTGTACATATAGATACCTACCATCTACCAACGCAATTTTTTATCGATGAGATAGTATTAAAAGTACGTTGGAATAAAGCGATCTAGTAATGTAGAAAGAAGAAGAAAATTGACTCACAATTAAAACGGGATAGAAAGCGAGTTCCAAAATTGAGAAGGAAGCTCAAGGTGAAATGATTCTTTCAACTTACTTTCAATTTACCACAAGTCATAATTTTCTGTAATCAATAAGTGCGTAAGGAACTAAAAAAAAGAACCTTTCTTTTTATTGTTTCTTATATTATTCTCTCTCTTTCAGCTGTAGTTGTTGTTTCTTTTATTATTAGGTCTAATTAAAAATCATCAGGATGGTTAATCTTTACGCGAATAACCCGTAATGAATCTTAAGGTTTCAATACATTGATTAATGAAATCTCAATAATTTTTCAATAAAAATATAGATCAAAATTTTTTTTTCTATTACTTATATATTTTATTAATATTTACATAACCTTCGTGTTATCGAGAATGGAACGAGATGATTTAATTTTATCTGTAGTGTCAATCTTTTTCTCGTCTTTATTTCATGCGGTTCTAGTTTTAGTTTCCATCTAGTTTTTTAATTAGCTACTTAAAAATATCCAACGTAAACTTCCCCATTAATTTTATTGTTAGCTGTTCCGTCAGAAAATATGGCTTTGAACAGCTAGAAATAGAACAGTTCTCGCTTAGGAAGAAGTGTTCCATTGACCTACCACGTTGGTGGAGCGTATGACGTAAGTACTCGTAAAGCTGTCGTAGACTAGGCGCCGATTTGGATAGTTCTCACATATGACTAATAACTGTTTGTTGATTTTGTAAAGATGTACAACGATGGAGTTGTACAGCTTTTTAGTAGTGAGTCATTGTTCGTGTTTTAGATTTGGAACATAAAAATTATCCGCTCGTAAATTAATGAAAACTATTTTTAATCTATGAGCTATTAGGAAAGTACGAATCAACTTTACATCTACCACATTCTCCAGACAGCTATAAGCGACAACCAGGGCTAATTAAAATTCTACCCGATTTTCAAGATTATGATTATCTAGCGACTTAGGGCTTATATTGGCAAAGTCAGTATCGCCCACTTGATTTGATATAAGTATTGTGTGCCAGTGACTGATTGGATTTCCTTGTACTAAAGAAAGAAGTGTTCTTGTATTAAAAAAACCGATTTAGACTCTCTACAAAATCGGAAACAGTTAAAAATCTGAGTTCAAGTTATTTTTGATAATCGTAGTACTTATTTTAGTTTTTCGTATTATATTTTAGCATTTTTTAAACTTTCCACATTGAAGAAAATGGAATTAGCGTATAGATACATTTAAAATGGTTGGGACAACAAGACACAGAAAAGGAAGATAGATTAGGAGTTAGGGGAAGGATGCGTGACTTACCTGATTTTCTTGGTTGAGCAGTTTTAGTTGGTCGTTTATAAGGCTGTATTTGGCGCATTCCTCTTTCCTCAACGCTCGCTCCTTTTTCAGCTCGGGACTCCAGAAGGTCTTTATGCTATGCATGCTGGAGCCGAGTTTTTGATTGGTCAATTCCAGCTCTTTCTTAAGATTCCCCAACTCCCTTTGTAGATCGGAATTCTGAGATTGCAACTCTCCGAGGAAGAGGGGGGGTGGTTCGCGTCTGTAGTATTCCTCTTCGGGAGGGGGCGGCGGCGCGTAGGAGCGGTCATAGTCGCGCTCGAGGGACTGGTAGCGGAGGGGACGAGGGCGCGCGCGGTGGTGGGCGCCGGCCGAGGCGGAGCGGCCTCGCTCGTCGGGCGCCGGCGAGGGCTCGTCATCTCGCGTCAGGTAGGGGCTGCGGCGCGACGGGCTGCGGTCCACCTGAGGCAGGCGGGCGCGCGCGCCGCCGCCGGCCCAATCCTGCCGGCGCCACTCCTCCCGGCACGGCGGCCGCTCGTCCTCCGCGGCGTACTCGCGGAGATACAGCTTGGCTCGTTTCCCGCGTCAGTGGGAACGCATTGTGCACTGGACTGCGCGACGGGTACGCGACCACTGAACGAAACGCCCGCCGCATCGATCGCCCTTCGGTTGCGCATGCGCGGAACTCGCACAACTTAGCGGCTCTAGCGCTACCGATTGATTCCCGGTCGGTGTTAGTCGTATGACGGGATCGAAGGTGGCTGCCACACACTTGCTCATAATTTAATTAACATGATATGATATTTTCGGATTCAATCAACCAGAATGTGATTATTGGTAATTATAGCGACAGCATAACCAATTACGGTAAAATGCTCCGCTATTCCCGTGTGGTTTGACGGACCAATCGATGACTTAGGAAAACACTTTTCATCAAGTTATAACCACATTATTATTAAATCAATGTTGTATTTTTGTATTTTGTATGTTTTGTCGACTGTCAAAATGGTACTGGTGATAGTAAATATATAGGTTCATATTTTGTATAATATTTGAAATATATTGAATTATTTTTTATACCATTAATTCGACCATTTTTCAGACTCCAATAATTATATCTACATGATGATAGAAAAATAACTCACCTACATGTAAACAATTTAGGTATATGGATTTTTTAATCTAGTTAAAGCAACGCTGCCTCGATGTACTTTCATGAAACCATTTTTATAAACAATAATGCCCTGTATAATTTTTCTGGAAATTATTCCTCCTCGTAAAAAAACTTTTATTTCGAGTACCAACTTAAGTGAGTACAATTAATTATAAGTTCTGTGCCTCAAAAGCCTAGGTATCTATTTATAGACCTCTGTTTTCAACCAACCATTTCCCCAGAGCCATGTTTTTCAGCATTTCAGCGCTTAATAAAAGCGGTAGCCAGACGCCTCTCATCCCGTGACCCACTTATATTTTTTGTCTCTTTCTCCTCTCTTTAATACGAATATTGTTATCTCTCTTTATTGTAAGGTCGAATTATGTCGGTCAGAGGCGGTGGTAGCGATTGGGAAGAGTGTAGTGAAGTGAATAAGTTTCATATCGATATATTTAGTTATTTACTTCGTCCGAAAATATGATAGTAAATATGACTATAAAAAATGAGCAACCTAGGGACAGCTGGTGGAAAGTATTTATTCCTTATTACCTGGCGCCCATTCTTGGAGGCTACGAACTCGGAAGTCATAAGCGCGTTGAGGGCTTTGAACTATTGTTATAAACTTCAATAGCCCGGATTTGATATGGAGTAAATTCATGTAAAGTTTTAATATCAAACAATTAATTTGGATTTCCGAAAATAAATCACAAAGCGGTCATGAGGACTACCGACAGTTGTTTAAGCTCACCTGAAATGAACCTCTTTAAATAAAATGCGCGGGAAAAAAGAAAAGTTCACCCAAAAAGTATAATGCGCTTAAAGAAGTTTTTACTTCCACAATTGTTTACAGTTTTTTTTTCAGAAGTCATTATGGCTGCTTTTTTTATAGGTTCATTAATCGGACATTTATTATTATTTGTAAAACTAAATAAGGCATCGACAAACACATCCAACCCTATTGCTAGACGTACGATGAATGAAAAGCGGAGAATCGCTAACAGTGCGCGTCTCGTAAAAAATTACACCGTCGTCGTCGTTCGGTCGCGGTCGTTAGTGGCGCCACTGTCGCAATAGTAGGTCGTAGCATCTCCTATTGGTTTAATCAACTCTCGGCAATTAAACAATAAGTCCACTATTATGTCATTCAAAGGTTGAAACATAATTTTAAATGTTTTAATTTATACACAGAGTTATATAGTAATTTTTAGACACTTTTTGAAAAAAAAAGAGTTTTTTTAATACAGAATATTACTATTCTGTATTAAAAAAACTTTTCGTTAAAAGCTGCTGGAGTATGCTTGATTGGAGTCTTCAATTTAAATGAAAATTGTTTTCGGCTTTGTTGCTTTACAGAAATGATAACAATATTCCGAACAAGTTTTAAAAGGGTACAGGTAGGTACGTAAATTCTGAGGTATAGTAGGTTTTCTTTAGTAAAGTGTATGTTACACAAAAACGCCTTTTCGCGCCAATCCGTTAAAAGGATTTTGAGATTCAATTTGGCCTACAAGTAGGTGGTACGACTAGTCGTATACGGCAACCGAGATAGACGTGGGCGAAGCCTAGGATAAAAGCTTTATGGAAAGCAATTCAAGCAAGCTTGTGCAAAAAATATGAATGAATCCAAATGTTCATACCCACATATTTTCAAATAAAAGTACGTAGTGAATAGTACCTAATGTAACATATTTTCACGTAATATATCCACATTTAAAAGCAATAATAAACGCCGACAACTCACTACACACATACGTGATGATGTGTTTTATGTATAGGTCTGTATGTATATGTATAATAATTAGCTGTTCACAATTTTTTTGGGGAATCTCGGGCAAACGATCAGACGTATCGCCTGATAGTAAGCGATTACCGCCGCCCATGGAAATCTGCAACACCAGAGGCGTCACAAGTGCGTTGCCGGTCTTTGGGGGATGGGGATGTGAAGAGGGCTGGGGTATGGGCTTTCGGTATCCTCACACACTCGGTGAAACACGCAGGCGCTGTTTCAAACCGGTTTTCTGTGAGGCCATGGTATCACTCCGGTCGAGCCGGCCCATGCATGCCGAAGCGTAGCTTGTGGTTGAACAAAAAAAATGACAAACTTTTTTAAATTTTAAGACTTTGTATCATTCCTACTTATCTTAAATTAAAAGTAAAATGCAATCGTATCTATAAAATAAAACTATTGACTCTCCTGATGGTCCAGAGTGCCATAATACTGGAGGCCCATAATCTAACCCTTCCCCTTATCCCCCAGGCTTGCGCTTATGGAGGACGGAGATCATTTTGTGATCTCCGGCACCCGAGTCGTCTGCGGTATGTGGCCAGTTCCCGGGCCTGGTGGACCGGGAGAGTTCCCAAACTCTCCTGGTCCCGCTCCGCCGCCTCCTTGGCAAGCATAACTTGCTCGCAGAAAGAAACGGTGGAGTTCCACGCGCTCTCGCTCCACAACATGGCCGCAATCCTGTAACTGAGCGAGAGAACTCCCACGCCGGACATTCTGCCAGCGTGTGAAGCGCCGTGTCTACGGTCTGGCAATCGCAATAGTGGCACTCAGGCGTTGGCTCCTTGCGGATCAGACACAGGTGATCTCCTAAGCATCCTTTTCCAGTGATCACCTGTGTCAGCCGGTATGAGAGGGTCCCGTGACGTTTCTCGAGCCAATCCTCCATAACGGGTCTTACCGCCGCAATAACGGCGTGGCCATCCCATCCCCCAAGGCCGGAAACGCACTTGTGACGCCACTGGTTACGGGTGGCCGAGGGCGGCGGTAATCGTTTACCATCAGGCGATACGACTGCTCGTTTGCCCCCTATTCCATAAAAAAACCAAAAAAATAAATTTCAGGTTAAACCAATGACGAACTAGTTTCAATAGGTAATATCTTTTAACAATTTGTACTTAAATGAGAACTGTATTATGACTATTGCTTGATATTATATAAAACTAGCAACCCTCCCCAGCTTCGCATGGGTTCATTACGGAAAATACAATGTAGCCTGTTTCTCTGAGGTGTGCGGCTTAATTTAATCAGACGTTTTAAAAAAATAACGTTATATTTTAGCCAATCATACTGTAAAATTTTAACAAACTTTATACGAAAACCTTCCTCAAGAATTACTCTAGCTATAAGCTAAAACCGCATAAAATTCCGTGTGTAGTAAAAAAAAAAGTAACTTTGAGTTTATGGCGAACAGACAGACAGACGCAGCGGGGGACTTTGTTTTGTAATATGTAGTGACAATATGTGGCTCCATCCGCGTTTAAGTCGGACTTCACGGTAAGCAATAGCAGTAGCCCATATGTTATTCGGATATAATAATATTTTTAATCGTTTCATAATAATACGTTCAGTAGGTATGGCTTGATAGAGTACCTAACAAATATTCATACTTCCTCACCAACTTTGAATCCCCTAGCTCAGTTAGTTCACATAATAACAGCAATGTTATGGATAGACTTGATATAAATCTATATTTTATATTGTTCAATAGTATGTTTAGATGATGAAAATTATTCTGGTAACACCCATGGGAATAATACGAAGTAGGTTAGGATATATTATAGTCTCGATCTACATCCCAACTAACGCTCTTTAATTCGACTGATTCTATGTTTCTATACTCAAAAATGTGACTACCAGAGAGGAGCCCAAGTCCCTTCATTCTGATTCTAAGGGAAATGACCTAAACTGCAGCAACACTCCTAAGACGCTTGAAGTTGGAGATGTCCAGGGCGGACGGCTGCCATATAAAAAGCAAAAAAAAACATTGGTACACACAGGATTTCTTTATTTGCAATAGGTACATTCTCTTGAATCAGAAACCACTTAGTTTACTAAATTAATTGTGTAGTGGATGGGTTTCAATGATAAAGTATATAATCTTCTAAAGCTAAGATGTTTTTATAAATTTCACGTTTCACAGTAAAAAAAAAATTCCACATTGCATTTGCATGGATTCCTGATTTTTAGTTAGCAGGCAACAAACTAAAGTACCTACATAAATAGTCTTGAAGTTTATTCGGAAGATGGCGCTAAATATGTACTGGCCCGATATCCAAATCATATTTATTGTTTAGGTTTTGAAATCATAGTTGTATTTTTTAAGTACTACTTAATCAAGTTTTTTTCAGATAAATATTTATTTATTTTATTTCTGTAAAAGTTTAATTTGATATTTTTTTTTTGACATTTCAATGCACCCAGACCCAAATTTCTGAACGAAAATCCTTAGTAGATTGTCAAGAGAGTTGAGGTTATTTTTTACGCGAACATAAGAAAATAAATAAATTGCTAGAATGTCGTTACCTCCAGCTAGTGGTACCGGCAGATATTTCGCAAGAGCAGCTAAATCTATTCGTTTGATCCGTCATGGGTGTACTAACCGACCTTTCTTTCACATTTCTGTCACTCACGTAAGAAACCTAAACCATAGAACTAAATTAACCTTTTTGCATTGAATTATGTACTTTTAAGTTCTTGTTATTCTTCTTTTGTCACTATTATAATGATGTTCATTATTAGTTGATAAATATATACTTATTTTACTTTTTAGAGAAAAAGAACAAATGCCCAGCCAGTAATTGAGCAGTTGGGTTCGTATGACCCCATGCCAAATGTAAACAATGAAAAACTAGTGGCTTTGAATTTAGAACGAATAAAATACTGGCTCGGAAAGGGCGCTCATGTAACTACACCTGTTGCTGAGCTGTTTGGTAAGTTCTTGTATTGTCTAAGGCCTAAGTATATCATTTCTTGGTACACCATGTTGTACAGAACAAATAAACAAACTCAAAACTGTCTTCTGTCACAAATTTGTGCGACATGTCTCAATGACAGTGATGCTTACCCTGTCACACAAGTTGGTGTGTGTATTGTAATACATCACTCAATCCTTACTATGATGTAACCTAAGCTTCGAAAATTAGTAGAAAACTAATATGTTTTTTAGTATTTATCTCAAATTTATGTGGATAGATGTGTACTATATTTAATAATTACTGACATTGGCTATCTTTTAGGAGGTTTAATAGAAATCTTGTAATACAGTTTTTTATGATATTGGGGACAAACCTGCATATATATATCGCCTGATGTTAAGCGTTTACGGCCATACATCACAAGTGCATTGCTGGCCTTTGAGGGATGGGTAGGTACTTAGAGTATGAGTAGCTTCATTCACCCTGTGAAACACAGTTTCACATCTGTATCCTGTAAGGCTGGGGTATCACTCTGGTCGGAGCCAGCCCATTTGTGCTGAAGCAAGGCTCTCCCACTGTAATGTACTATTATTATATCATTGTTGTGGAAAAATGATGTATTTGATTTATTACCTATTTTACTGGAGATCATTGTCGGCTCCAATGCTACACCTATTTGAATGATTTAAAAATTTGGTGTTAAAATTTTCAGGTCTCTCAGGATTTTTTCCAATTCACCCCAGATCGTACATGACAGCCTGGAGAAACAGGAGAACAGAAAGGGAAAACTTGGCAAAATTGGAAAGTGAAAAAGTTAAAGAAACTACCGCTTAATTAGTCCGTAATTGTTAAACTAGTTTATTTTGTAGTCAATAATAAATAGATATTTAAAACTTCTAAACTATTGAGTGTTTTATGTTCATTGTTAATACTCTGTCCATCTTCTGTAGAATAGTTTTGAGTATGCATGTCTTTCAATTAATCATTTTCATTAAATGCCTATTCATTAGCCCTATATTTATTTGTGATGCCTGATCGGAGGATCCTCCCTTTGTGTTGGAGGGACATGACACCCATTCCGCCACAACTAAATAACAGCTTGGAGTTTAGAAGTTTAGGTCTAAGCCCCCCTACCTCGGAGAGCACGTTAAACTGTCAGTCCTGCGCCTGATCTCTCCCTAATCGTGTCGGTTAACCATCAGATTATGAGGGACAGGGAACAGAAAGGGCACCTATATTTGCGCACACACTTGTGCACAATAATATCTCCTGCGTAGTTGGCTGGTCTCCGTTGAGACTGGCCGCTGTGGCCGTACTCGGCTAAGAGAACATCATCATTTATTTTATTAAGACCCTGCATTGGGAGTATATCCTGTGTTGCGGCGGATTTAACAAACATATGAACAGACACAAAGAACACCCAAACTCCGAATTCTTAGTGAGTCACACAAGTGTTATCCCACAATGAGTTCGAAAAACGGAGCTAATACCTTTGTATTCTCATTAGGGCTCCCTCCTCTTTAGGAGGGAGCCCTAATGAGATTCTATAAAGAGTATGAAGCTGTAGAGGTACGGGTGTGACGTTCCTCCGACACAAAGGAAGGATCCTCCGACCAGGCGAGGTGATCATGCCTGACGGGCCACTGCCCAATAGTTGATGTTGTACATATGTTAATCGGCGCGAGAATTTCTATTGCGCGATTCAGGATTGGTACTTTCTTAGTTTCCTTATTTACTTCGTAGTTCGACGTATCTTCTGTAGATGGCGCTGTAGCGTGTCTCTGTTGATGCATTGTATGTGGTAGTCGCCACAATCCAATGCGTGACAGTTTGCGGGGGTGAGGGGGTGTTGCATTCCTTTTTTCTATCTGCAAGACTATAGTAATACTACTTGCATCGTTTATATATTGATGTTGCTATGTAGTGAAACTATTTGGCACTGAATGTAGGCTGTAAGGGACTTACTCAGAATTTTCTTATAAGGGACCAGCTTTTTCAATGTGGATTTTGTAAATCCATCCATCCATCTTGCAATGTATTACAAAAATATTATATATAACGTAAATAAATATTGAAAAACTGAAAGTTTGAGTGGTCTTTTTTCTCATAAATCTGGTAAAGCCATTGGTTAATATTTTTGGTATGTGTAGATTATTTATACATCTACATATATATAAAGGAAGAGAACAAAAAATAAGTGAATGTGGAGTGCACATCATTTTATTTGAAATAAAATTGCAATATTTTATTTCACATAGCAATCCTAATGCTAAAATAACGTCAATCTGAGAAAATCAACTATTAATCTTAAAACTGAATTGAAATGGCCATTACTATGTTGTCACCGATATTTATATCTATTCACTTTTAATATTGTATAATTTGGGATTAGCTAATGAATTACTTTCTAAGTAAAGTCACTATCATGACAATGGGAAGAACAACTCTTGGTGTATTTTGTTGGAGTTCTGTCTTGACAATGTGGAACTATTTCCACATTGTCAAGACAGTATAGTTCTATAACAATAGTTCTATAACTATTTCTACATTTAAAAAAAACCCTTCAAATTATCAGCATAAGTGAAGTTACTTTCATTTTAAAATTATAAAGCAATGCCTTTCAATGCAAGATTATCACTACCGTCTTTTTGATCTAGTATAGATGACGATAGGTGTCGGTCTTTGACATAATGATTATAAAAAACAAAAAAAAATACTTTGATGAATAAGAAGTCGTTAGGTAAAAATGCAGAACACGTGTCCGTATCTACTTGTGATATATTTTATCAATACTCAACTCTACAAACCTTTGTACTTTTATTTTCCATAACAAAAAGTTTTGGCATCTAGCAGCGAATCAATTAAACTATATTTGAAGAAAACACAATTTGTTAGATCATTTTTAAGAAATTAGCTATAAAAGTGTACTTATAAATGAAATGTGAAGCCATTCAAGTCTTCAGAACGTTTATCCGAGTATTTTCTAGATGATGAAACACAACACTTTAATTTTAACTTTTTTATACCCAGATAATGTAAAGTTTTGCAATTGTTCGATACAATTCTAGAAGATTAACGTCGACTATCTAAAATCATGAGACGCGTCAAACGGGATGACGTCAGGGCCTGTATTTTGTTACGGGGCCTATCCGCTTATTCTCTTTGTATTTGCTTCGTGGTGTGAACCCACGAGACATTAGTGCAGTATAAAGCATGCATGGCTTCCATTTAAATTACTTTGCCCATCTGTACAGTCTAATATATATATTTAAGAGCAGATTAGTGATTGCATTTTAAGTTATTATTTTATTTAAATGGTCTGAAGGCTAGGCCTCTGATTCCAATTCAACTTACACCTCTCTAGGATGTCAAAAGACACCCAAGTGAAATGCAAGTGTTTATAAACAGTGACCACTTATTTCCCTCTTCGCCAACACCAGTGGTTCTTTCTGCTCTTCTGTTTTTATTTACCTGCGCGTAGTCAAATTGGCGGCACAGCAGCTTATTATATTAGCACACTTATAATATTCCCCAGTGCACATCACGTAAAACGTCTAGAATATGAATGTTTCCCCATTACTCCAACGGACGATATTTTATATCATCTGACAGGCTCGATCATACTCAATACTAAATTCCCAAACTTAGCAGATAATATTAATCATTCTTTATCATAATTATTCTAATGATTATTAACACAGTACAGTGCAGCATTGTGTAACATTAAAGATTTATTACGCCGGAAGTACCATTGTATAAAAAGAGTACAGACGTCATTAACAATATTTGTAAGTAGCGCCGGAAGTTAACATGCGGAAGGCGCCAAGATATTAATATTATTCAATATGAATCAACTATTTACTTGATTATTAAATTATAAGGTTATGATAAAATACTTTATACAAGGTTGGAATCGTTACTAATAACATACCTTTCCCATATAAACCAAACAACATATATTTGACTGCCTCGGTGGCGCAGTGGTAGCGTATGCGACTGCTGTTCTCGAGGTCTCGGGTTCGATTCCCGGGTCGAATCAAATGTTTGTATGATCTGCAAATATTTATTTCGGAGTTTGGGTGTTTTTTATGTATGATATGTACGTATTTACAAAAAAAAAGTATATATGTATTTATATCAGTTGTCGATTACCCATAATACAAGCTATGCTTAGTTTGGGACTAGATGGCGTTGTGTTAAATGTCCGGAATATTTATTTATTTGACCAGTATTTAAAATAGAGAGTGAAATTCACAACTCTAATTGAAGTCAACAGCAAGGGGTAGTTTGCTAAGTAACAGCTTAAACCCATAATTTATAAATTAGTATCTCCTAGTGTCACTATCCTCAACTTTAAAGGTTCTTTCAAAGCAATCTGTAAATGAAAAATCAGTATAAAAATAAACAAACTACACAATGAATTCCTTTTATTACGTGAAACTTGAATGAATAACAATTCCTTTGGTGAATACATCAATAATTGGTAGCCAAATGACAAAGGCACGTTACGGATTTGCATCCAAAGCGTAAACTCGAAACACTTAAAACATGATTATATTTAAAAACATGGGGTTCTCTGCAGCGGTCCGACCTCGCTATTTATATATATATTATTATAGCCTATATTTCAATACTTCAAAATACGTTACGTAAAACCACAAAAAAAGTTAATTTTGAATGTGGCAAAAGAAAAAATAACATAGCTCAGCTAAGTTAATCTAAAATAAAACAACATGAGATCTTAATAACGACTTATAAAAAAATAAGTGTTAAAATAAGAGATGAGTTAGTTTAGCAACTGCAGTATCAGTATCTCATCAAAAAAGTAAGCAAATCCAGCTTTAAAAAAAAGTCTTAAATTGTTTAATGCAGTGTCGAGGACGGATCACCCAAGCGGTCAGTCACGAATAAAAGCTATAGGTACATCCTTAAAATCCTACAAAATACATTTTTATCTTGATTTTGGTTCCATAACAATATTTCACACAATATGGCCGCACTATGTCTTTAACGAATCAGGCAACATTGGCAAACTAAAGATAAACTCCCTACCCAAAAAACTTAAACATGAGGAATTATTACATACCTTGAGCAAAAATATATATTAAAAGAGGAAAATATAGAAATTCATTGTTCCACAAAAGAGATCTTAATATAGGGGAAACTATTAGCTAAGCTCAACTTATGTTTCTATGGGCTTCAATCCCTAAAAGATCACAAAGCCAGGGAAAAATATATTTCAACTAATAATTTTAAAACTAGAAAAAATTGTAAAAAAAAGTGTCACGATTATAAACAACTAGTAATACCTGGTTTTCCAAAATGTTTTTGTTATAACCAAGCCCTTTACCGGGTAAGAAGGAATATTATTAACACCATAATTAAAAAGCCAAATTTCCTTGCAGTCAATATCACTAGCACAATATTACATAGGGTCGTAAAACAGATAATTCTGGTCTGATTCAAGTTATATGATACATCGAATTTTTATAATAAAAACTTGATAATCTTGCGAATATATGGTTACTTGTAAAAAAAAAAGAATAACGAGAATCCTATGGAAAATATTTCATCGAATTTTATTTTTCATATTCTCGTCCACATCTTATAAAAGTTCCAAGGGTTTTAGCCTTTTTTTCTTCCACAAAGATTCGATTTCACGATTCAAGATAAGCTAAAATTTCTCAAAGTAAAAATAAATCGTAACTCTATTCCAAATTCACAATCTGACATCATCTGGACAGTTCAATCTACTTAAAAACTGAGGGTAGTCCTTTAATTTCTAATCAACTTAACGGTTATCCGTTTTAGTAAGGTTAACAATAATTAAAAATATACTTGATTTACTAAATTATTTCCAGTCTATCTCACTTGACTTGAGCAGGGGTTTTTGAGGCCAGAAATGCAAGGATTTAGGTAATGTCCTAAGGGAGATACAGGAATGTTGATCATAAACGATTAATTGACAATTTATTCAATGATAAAGAATTCTTCATCTTTAAATTTAACTTTTATTAAAGTGATTGTCTGCAAAGCTCATGATGGAAAAGCGGGTGCCCAAATAATCTTTTGTACTTTCGCTCCCCACAAACTTGTATATTAATAATAATGTTTAGGTAGTCTTGGATTTGATTGTTTCGGCTACCACGCGGGATGCTGTAAACAAAATATTAAGTTTTAGACACAAATATCACATAATGGCATAGAACAAATCAATTTTGTAAACATTGTTATTTCATTGGTTTTGGTAACGATGCTGGTTTATTTTAAAGCATTTTTTTAACTTGTACTGCAAAGTTGTTAAATTACTTTTTAGGAATAAAAATGTTAACAATTCGATGACGTGAAAATGGTATTAAAAATTCATAACGTTTGGCTACTGTTTGCTCTAAATTTGATAGATCGACGTACATTTTAAACATAAACTGGACATCAATAACATTATGGAATATTTCGTGTTTCTCATTTATGGGTGGTACATTGTTGGGTTAATTTTAAGCAATGCGCATTTTTTTATTTATTTAAGCTTCCAAAATGACTCTGCCCTGCCTGATGGAAAGCATGAGCAGAATCCAAGAGTGGTGGTCACCATCCTCAATGCGAAAAAGAACAATGCAGCATGGTGACCCACGCTATAGCGGCCTGGGGGGAAGGGGGATAGGGGGCATTGGATTGGGGTATGGGCCTCCGGTATCCTCACTCACTCGATGAAACACAGCGTAAGCGCTGTTTCACACCGGCTTTCTGTGAGGCCGTGGTAATACTCCGGTCGAGCCGGCCCATTTATGCCGAAGCGTGGCTCTCCCACGGTAGGGTTTTATACACCCAGTTGTTTAATAATATACCACTTTGGCCAGTTGGTTTAGTAGCGCGCAATAGTGTTTGCTTCAAGTTTCCCTTTTAGTTTGCAGTGATGTTATCCTGCACAGTTAGCTCTATTAGTCGCCTCCTACGACACCCATATTAACTACTTTTATCATAACTACTCAACATCAATTGTATAACACTTGCGCACATGAAATCAATTAGACATTATTTACTTATAAAATAATATACATTACAAATACATTTACATGACAGCACTATTTCACAATAAGTTTTACCTAACAATTTAAATTAACTATAAATTATTATACATTTCTATTTAGTTACTTAAAATTAATAATTATATTATTGTTATTTAGTTAGGCAGTTCACAAGTGAACAAGCAGGATTATACTATAAAAGGCAAAATATACACACATTCTATTAATTACGTAACAATATCTGGCAGAAAATAATCGGAGTTGCTAGGATCATAAAACAATTAAATGAGAAATAAGGCCGAAAAAGAGGAACCATAATGAATACCATTATAAATAAGTAGTTAGGTTTTGATAGGTTATTTTGAAATGAACTAGGTGGGGGTAAAACGGCACATAATAAAAGTATTTGTAAATTTATAAAAAGATAAAATAAAATAAAATATATGGAAATGAATCAATGATCAAGTTTTTTCCAGAAAGCCACACCACTCACACAAACCAAGACACAATAGAATTTTTGCAGTCCACTTGTATAGGGGGGTCAGCCCATAATCACCACGCTGGGCAGGCGGGTTGGTGATCGCAGGGCGTAACTTATTGCACCGGTGACGCTGCTGCCCATCACCGGCCTATTGTATTTAGTTACGCCTTTTAGGATGGATATACCGCCATCGGTCGGTCGCCAGAGCCTCGTTTGATATCTAGCAGGGTGCACCGCGTGCAGGTGAGGTTGGCTGGGGGCGAAAGATTTTGGTTCGCCCCCACACACCCCACCACCTACAACAGATGCTGAACGACCTGGCTGACTCGTCTGTGCGCATCGGCCTACGGATGAACTTCGACAAGACCAAGGTCATGTTCAATGAACATGTACTACCGGAACCGGTTGCGGTACACGGTGCCGTTCTCGAAGTTGTTCAAAAATATGTATACCTCGGGCAGGCTTTGCAGTTAGGTAGAAACAGCTTTGAGGACGAGGTGAACAGAAGAATCCAGCTAGGTTGGGCAGCGTTTGGGAAACTTCGTCGGGTCTTCTCATCATCGATCCCACAGTGCCTAAAGACGAAAGTCTTCAATGCGTGCGTCCTACCCGTAATGACTTACGGAGCCGAAACGTGGACACTTACGGTTCGACTGGTCCATAAGTTTAAAGTCGCTCAGCGTGCAATGGAGAGGTATATGCTCGGCGTTTCTCTAAGGGATCGCATTAGAAACGAGGTGATCCGACAAAGAACCAGGGTCATCGATGTAGCCCACAGGATTAGCAAGCTGAAGTGGCAGTGGGCTGGCCACATTTGCCGAAGAACCGATAACCGTTGGGGTAAACGAGTTCTTGAGTGGAGACCGCGTCTCGGCAAACGTAGTGTAGGACGTCCACAAGCCAGGTGGAGCGATGATTTGCGCAAGACGGCTGGCAGGAGCTGGATGCGAGAAGCCATAGATCGAACTAAGTGGCGTGAAATTGAAGAGGCCTATGTCCAGCAGTGGACTGCGATAGGCTGATGATGATGATGATGATGATTGTATAGGCCTCTCGCATTAACTAACGATCAGTAACTTTAATAGAAGAATAAATTTAATAACCATAGAATTTAGAGCTAGGCCGAGGTGAATAGGTACGAACTCGTTTGTGTACTATGTATTGTGTACTATACCTTCCCTTCCTGATATAAAGGGGAAAAAACACGTACAATATCAGTTAAGTAAAGATCTTTACAGTGACAGAGTTCCGCGTGGCAATGAATTGTGGAAATTCCGTGGAATTCCCGTGCAGCATCGGCAGCACGGAACTTCAACAATCTCAGTTATCATCAACTGGCAACTCACATAAATATTTGGAGCAATTAACTCAAATGTTCGACCATAATTAATGTTTTGTGTCAAGTCGATAACATATTTACTGCCAGATATTTTTGTGTTTAATGTACACAAGCGTTTAGTAATTGTTTCGGGAACGACTTACCAGTGACGAATTTTGATTGGTATATCAGCTTATTCTTGTTTACCTAAAACGATTGAGGGTGTTAAGTGAGGAAAACTAGAAATGAAGTACTTACTAAGAAATGGATAGTCTATTTCTAAATAGTGACAAAACTAGTTTGAAACAAGATAAACTAGCTACGTGCAGAAGATCCACGATTACAAATGCGTACTTAAAATAAACAACAATAAATAAATTCAAAATAAATTAACTAAACAAAAATAACTGTAAATAAATAACCGAATCTCGTACTTTGCAGTGCAAAGCGAATAAATCATCTTGTTCACTTATCGCCCAACTTTTTCATTGAACTCTCTATGTTGGAGGTAACACCTTGGACCATACGTTGGACATTTGCTGTTTGTAAAGAGAAAAAATATACTACACCGACAGGCACAATTAACCGCCGAGCCACATTTTTTGGCACTTTACTTCTTTAATGTGTATTGGCTAAGAATCCCTATCAAGATCCTTGTCATTTACGACATTTTAGCAATACATGACAAACTTCCCCTTTGAAACTAAGTACATCCAGTTATAGTTTAAAGCAATATAAAATCTAAATGTGTTATTGATAATACTTCATGCAACAGTTAGCACATTTAGTATGAATAATAATAATAATAAAACCTGTGGTACTTAGTACTAATGATNAATAAAACTATAAAATACTTTGATTATTTTATGGAATTTAGATGGATTACATATAGTTCATCTTCGAACAACTTCATTGACATTTATTTAAAATAAATATAATACTACAAGATTTTCTTTAGTTTCATATTCTCGGAAATGACAAGGAACAAAGGGTGACAAAAATATAGGTCAGCGGTTAATTGTGCCCGCCAATATAATTTCAGTATGTTGATTAATAAAAAAAAAACCACCGCCCAGACCCCTATACCAGACAACAAAAACACATAACATCTTCGATGGATTTAACACTTAAGTCGCTAAGCATAAGAATGAACATTAGGTTACAATGTCTCTCCTAATTATTGACCCATAAAAAGTACGTATTAAAATAGATTAATTTCATGAAAAATACAATAACGCACGAATCCCATACTAAATACTGAAAGATTAATCAACAAATGTCCATCCCCGACATATATTTAACGATGTTACAACACAACCAGTAAACATTGTGTTTAGAGCCGGTATTCACGAATGAGAGGGATAAATACAACAGGAAGGAAAAGCTTCGAACGCTATATTTTCCTTTCTGCATGATTACGAGTGTTTACGAGTTGTTTGTGAGAGTTTACGAGTGGTAAACTAACGCACATTTTCTTTTCATCTCCTAGTATTCCTTGTAACTTGCTGTCACACAATCGTTCTTGGGTAGCACATAACACATGTTTCTGTTTTGACGTGGGATTCGCCTTGTTTCACGAGTCGGCTTTGGCGACTGGTGGACGGTAAGCGGCCGATAACATCACTGTATCCGCCTACGAAAAATTACACATTTCTGGTATCCTGTTGCATCGTTATTGGGACCAAGAACTTATAAATACACCTCTCTAAATATATCCTCTCATTTAATGGATACCGGCCCTAATATTTGTATTGTGTGTACCCATTGCCATGCAAAGCATGCGTAGCAATAATGCACCTTAAGTACCTTATAGGTCTTTGAAGGCTTTTTCGAAAGCCTTTACAGTTTTATCAATATGTTTGTTAGCGTCCTTCACTATTTCTTTCAGTGTTTTATCTAGAATGTAAACAAAATAAGAAATTTAAAATATCATACAGTTACGAACGTAAAAAAATGATTTTACGCAATACATGTAATTATGTGCAGAATTAATGTTTACTAAATGTAACAGAATTTATACAATCAAGACGAGACCCAGTTTTTGATACTCAAATTTAATAAAATCGGATCGCACGTCTTAATCTCCTAATTAGCTAAATTTACAAATATCGAATAGGAATCTTGGACTGATCACAGTTACAAATGTATTGTTAGATATCTGTTACAACAAAAAGAATCATAAAAAGATCATTTTATAATGGCTTTCTGTAATTGGCCCTACGTATGCAACAAGGGACCAATCGACACTCATGTCAAAATCTAGATAAGAAACCTATCTATGAGGAGATTAGGATAATTATCTAGATTTTGACATGTGCCTTGATTGGTCCCTTGTTGCATAAGTAGGTTCAATTGATCATGTACAAATTAGAACTAAAGTCGATTCCTTTCTTAAAATGTATAAAGGAATATTTTTGCACATATAGATTAAAGCGTTCGATTATTATATTTTGCTCATTGTTATTCAGTTGTTTCCTTTCAACATACAGCAATATAATCAAGGATAGTATTATTAGATTAAATATTGCACATCGCATATCGCAAAAACCTAAAAATGCTCGAAAGAATAACTTTAAACAAAAACGTAGTTAACGTATTCATAGCTGGGTAAACATGGCAATAGTAAAAAAAAAAAATTTAAAAAAAACCAATGACAAGTATTACAACAATTCTTTTTTTAAACATCTAAAGGAAGTTCGAGCTCATATTTCTAACACTATTATGAATTGTCTTGAAGTATATCTGTGTAGCATTAAGGCACGGTCATTGTATCATATCATTATACAATTAGTTTATCGTTACATGCGTGTGCGCAAGAACTATTGTATTAGCAGTGAAATTTCGGTACGAACATACAGTTAGATGTTTGTCTTTACGCTGCCCCGATAACAGAATAATGGATACGATAACTAAAAACTTAATTTGTGATGCCATTTTGTTCAAAACGCTGTTTTAATTAACATCAAACATGACCCAATTGACTAATTAATTGAACAAAAGTATAAAATATGTACCTATAATATTTATTATTTGTATACAAGGTTCAAACGTAAAGGAGACCTTGACAGAATTACCTAATAAATAAACAGTAATGTAATTTTAGTTTCTTTTTAAAAAATATATACAAATACAGCTAAATAGTCTGTGATTTATATAACACTGGTTTTTTCTTTATAATGCATATTATTAGAAAAAAATTGCCTGTCTGTATTTTTTTGTACTTGTACAATAAACAAAGTGTCACATTTCAGTCTGTATGTGTGATTCATATAAAATACTGAATTTTATACAAAATACAGGCACATTTTTTATAAAATTCATTTCTAATAAACAAGCATTACTGCTGTTTTACTTCTGTGCATTACAAATAACAAATATAAAACCTATGAGTTTCACTTAACGCATATTATATTTAAGAATAAATACGTAAAAAAATTAAAGGTCCTCGTTCTCAATTACAAAATCGCCTAGCAAAATAAAATTAAATAAACAATTACAATACAAATGCGTTTATTTCTCATAATTCTAGATTTAACAACTGAGACTAAATAACGCGAGGGCTATATATCATTCAACTCGTTTTTGGCAGCAAACTGGGGCAGGGGCTCCACTTCTTGACATTCCTGTGAAGTTAGACAATACCGCCCTAGTAACGGTTAGACACCACACATGCGCACATGGCCACATCGGTAATATGTCAACCACCTTGTGTAGTTAGAAACTCGCGACAAGACAAAAGAAGGTCAAGGACAACTCTACAAAATAATTCTTTTTGGGATATTTATTAATTGCTACCGTAAAAGAAATATATTTTTTTAAATTCCCAAATCCAAATGAATTTATAAGTGAGTTGTACAGTAATTTCAAAAAATGGAATTTTCCCCGATTTTCGGATAAATGTTGGATCGTGGCCTCAACGTGGCAGTGACGCGCATAATTCGGAATGTACTGGAACAGGACGCGCGAAAGGAATTATAGTCTGCTCAGTGTTGCTAACTACGCTTTAACAGTTACCAGAGTAGAAATCACTAAAAGCAGATCTTGCTCTAGTAGATTATCCCGCATTAATTTTTGGTATATAAGAGTCCAACCGTTACTCATTCATGATACTCGCGACAAGACGAAATGGTACCAAACTGATTGTCTATCAAATATTTCTTTTTGGGATATTTTTACTTGCTACCGTAAAATGTACATATTTTTTTAAATTCTCAAATTTAAATGAATTGATAATTGAGTTACACAGTCCTTTAAAAAATTGAATTCTCCCCGATTTTCGGATAAATGTTGGATCGTGGCATCAACGAAGCAGCGTCGCGCATAATTGAGAATGTACTGGAACAGGACGCGCGAAAGGAATTATAATCGGCTCAGTGTTGCTAACTACGCTTTAACCAGAGTAGAAATCTAGTAGATATTGCTGTGATAGATTATCCCGCATTTATTTTGGGAAAAAAAGCCCAACCGTTACTCATTCATGATTAGATAGATTCTGATATAGGAGAAAACCGCCCATGGTTTCCTGGAGTGCGCTGAAGTGGCCAACGAACTTCTGTAAGATAGTTATCAATCAAGCTTCTGTGCTTCTGAAAGGAGCTAGCAAGGCTCAGTTTGCCACCTATATCCGAACGTACCGACTACGAGTCGAAATCTAAAAACTTGGTTTTTTATCAATTTTACCAAACGTGTATTTTCCATTAGGGTGTTTGTGTTTTAAAACAGAAAAACAATAAAGAGGCTACATTAGCTTCCAATAATATAGTGCAAATACAATTTTTATGATACATCATCAGAGATCTAAGCAAACATGGACAAATTATTACATACAATTTTGTAGTAACAAAACCTGGAAAGACCGAGGAACCCGGCTACATATTCATTGATTTGAATTTGACACTGGCAAAAAAGACGAAAACTGTATTGCCATTAAAAAAAAACATTGATGCGAACACATGCGGCTGATTGTGGCGCATCATAGTGTAACAATATATAAAGTGTAGATTTATTTATATGGTACATACCCGAGTTGGCCATATTATCGATGGCGCCGTGGTGTTTCTGGTAGTAAGGACGGATAATGCGATGGTAAATGATCAGTGAGCCGTTGTAGTCTGTTGGTAGATAGCACCATATAATGAAGATGCACTGTGGAAAATAAAAAATAAAACATTAAGAGGAGCATTGTATATAAATGCCAACAGATATCGGTGTGGTGGTGGATTAGATATGCGAAATACATACATATATAACTCTCTTTTCATCTCGTGGGTTTTTTTTATCGAATAGGGGGCAAACAAGCAGACGTATCGCTTGATGGTAAGCGATTACCGCCGCTATGGACACTCGCAACACCAGAAGCGTCACAAGTGCGTTGTCGGCCTTGGGGGAAGGTGAGGAGGATGAGAGAAAGGGTTGGGTTATGGGCCTCCGATGTCCTTACTCACTCGGTGAAACACAGCGTAGGCGCTGTTTCACACCGGTTTCTTGTGAGGCCGTGGTATCACTCCGGCTGAGCCGACCCATGCATGCCAAAGCGTGGCTCTCCCATGGTAACGGCATCGTAACCGAATAAAGAAAACTACTCAACAAAAGGCGGGCTTTTTTTCATTGAAACGACCTTCTCTTGGAGCATTTTCTTGTTGGATGAAGAGCAGTAACTAAAACTTGCGCGTTTTTTTCTGAACTGCTTTTTCTGACTTACTACGCTCTTGATCACCACGGCTGAACAGCACATGCAGGATTTGAACCTACAACACTTGATGAAGTAGGAAACAGCGTGGCAACCGCTAAACCTCTAGGCCATACGTGCTCTTATAATCATCTGACATAAACCCACGATTAGTAACCTATTTTTGTATAATACATAAATATACAACTGAAATGCTATTAAAAACTCGATAAGCTGCTAACTAACTCCTATAGAAGAATAATCTACATCACATCTGACGAGCTCGCAACACTTTATTATGCTTGTTTAATTAAAAAAAGTGCATTTACTTCGTTGAGAGTATAAAATACCCTTGCAGTGGTTTATTGTTGTCGCAACAAGCCTTTCGAACTGTTTTAATTGTAGTTGTTGCTTTTAAAAGAACTATCTCAATATAAATTAATCCTGTGACATGTGGGGGACTTTACAAACACACTTGATACTAACACATAGACACACTCAGACTCAGTGTGTACAAGAATTTGTGGGTCCCATTTACAGTGGTAGAGCCACGCTTCGGCACGAACGGGCCGGCTCGACCGGAGTGACAACACGGCCTCACAGAAAACCGATGTGAAACAGCGCTTGTGTTGTATTTAACCGAGTAAGTGAGGATATCGGAGACCAATACCCCAATCCCTCCCCATTACCTATCTCGGAAAATATAATTATTACAGCTTGTCATTTTCATTACAAATTTTAATCAAATAAAAATGGAAATTTATTGCTCAATTGATTAGTCTAAAACAGTGACGTCACAAGTTTGTATTTAGAACATTTTTCGTAGAAAGTTAACGTTTTGACAGATGAAAAAAGTAAATGATTTGACTAAGGTGTCAACTACCATATAGTATCTGTTGCATTTAAGACAACTACGGCATTAGGAATTAATCCTATATCAGTTTCACGTTGCAGTTGATGACCACCGCTCTTGAGTTCTACTCATCAAAAAACAAAACAAACAACAACCCATAATGTCCCACTGCTGGGCTCGGGTCTCCTCTCAGGAGAGGGTTAAGGCCATATGTCCCCATGCTGGCTAAGTGCGGGTTGGGGACTGGCAAGAATACGTTGTGGCTACGTAAATCTTGCCGTTGGATGTTTTTAAGCCGCCCGAAGGCCTTCAACTAAGCTTCACGACTGTTATCGTATGATAACAACCGGGACCGACTGCTTATCGTGACCTCCGAATCACGGAGACGCTCACGGTAACATGCCACCAGCGGCACCCATCCAGGTATTGACCGCGCCATCGTTGCTTACCCTCGATGATTGTTTCTAATCACCGAGTGCAACTGAGCTATGAGCGCCTCATGCCCATCTACTCATGCTTTCTATCAAACACAGTAGAGATAGGCAAGGTAACCGATGAAACCAATATGTCTTCTGTGCACTCACTAAAATATTGTAACTAGCTGTTAACTGAGCTAAATTAGTCTAATTTTAGAGTGTAAGGAGGGTTCCGTTCACAGTTTCAAAGAAATGACAAGGTGGTAATTATACTAAATACCAGTGAATGCTATTTTTTTTTTAAATGAGGTCAAAAACTTCTCTAAACTAAGCATCATTATTCAGTTGGTGTTATCCGAGTTTATGTAAAATAATTGCACAATATTACGAATTTAAACAACTCCTGAATGAGAGTTAATGTGATTTTTTACCGACTCATTATATTTCGAATTCATAATGACTTGCAAGAAATGAAAAACAACAGTAAAACTCTTTATATATACTCTGTGAGTTTAAAATTATTGTAATTTTTATAATATTAACAAACTTTTGCAAGTGGCGCCCCCCGCTCTTATATCGGCTATGCCTATCCTTGAAAAAAATTATTGAAACCAGTCCAACGGTTAAGCGAAACAAACTTTCGTTACTTTCGAGTTTAGGATGATTATGATGATGTTCTCCTAGCCGATTTCGGCCACGGCGGCCAAACGGAGACCAGCCAACTATGCAGGAGATATTATAGTGCACTAGTGTGTGCGCAAACACAGGTGTACTCTCTGTTCCCTCTCTCTCATAATCTGATGGGACGGTTAACCGACACGACTTTACGTGCTCTTGGAGGTTCAGACCCCAACAACTACGAGCTGTTATTAAGTATTTCTATAATCAGAAAAACGCAATAACACTTTAGGTCCGACCCGGGATTCGAACCCGAGACCTATTGATTGGCAGTCATATGAAAGAACCGCTAGACTAATGAGGCAGTGAGTGGAGATTTTTTTTCGAGTTTATAATATTAGTATGAATAATAGCTTCAGTGATACAGATAAAAATTATTATGATCAAAGATAAAAGGTTTTTGACCATGATGATTCATTTTCAAATGAATCCTAGTTAGATTGATTTATCACCCCCGAAACCCCTTGCATACTAAATTTCATGAAAATTGTTGTAGCAATTTCTTAGATTCAGATTATATATATATATATAATGTATGTATATTCAAGAATTGCTTGTTAGGTATTTGATGGATTAATAATTTGAAAAATTATAAAGTATAATTATCTAATGTCTAATTTGTTGAAGGTTTTATGTAGATTTGCTTAACACTTAAAACCTTGAAGAAATCAATTACTTTTAATAAAATACTTTCATATGTGGCAATCGCATTTACCCCTGGCTCCGCCCACATATATGTTGGTGATGCCAGGCAAATAAAGAGTAGTCTGTGTCCTTCATCAAGAACCAAACTCCATAGCAAATTTAAATGCAATTGGTGCAACAGTTAAACATAAAAGTAACAATAGACTTGAGTTACTTTAGAGTATACATTGAAATGGACATTCCACATTGTGTTTCATTCTGATTTTCCTAATAGATGTATTATGTTTAGGTACAATAGTTGAGGTTAAGACTTGGCATCCTAATGACCATAGATTTAGACTTGGTCTAGAGAGAGCAGTAGAGGCAGATTATTCCATGGGCAAATATTTCTTTTGTTAAACAAGTGTGTGCATAGAATTTAAAATAAATAAATAACGAATATAAAATTGTGTCAGAAACTATGCATCTACTCATACAATACAATGATTTTTTAATTCTTGAATATTGTTACATGAATAGAATGTTGCCTTTATCTACAGCAATTCATATATAGCTAAATTTGTGCAAAATATAATTATACTCCACTAGCATCTATCATGAACACTTAATAAGCCTGGTCTGCCCGAAACCCACTTCAAGTACTACCATTGAAGACCATGTAATAGTCACTTTTGAGTTAGTAGAGATTATTACATTGTGTAAAGTTTTACCTACATTGGTAGTATTGTTTTTATATATGAGCCTGCCAAAATGACTAATCTCCCTCATGGAAAGCCTGTGCAGAATCCAAGTTGTAGTATATAATGTATAGTAATGCAGCTCAGTGACCTATACTATGGCTGCTTATTGAAATGCTTATTCATCATTCTTGCATCATTAGTATAACTATTTTTAAAATTAATTTGATGATTATTTATTTCAGTATGAAAAAAGTCCTAAATCATCTTATTACTAGTCCTCTAAGTTATAATGGTATCACAGATGTTATAGTGTAGTTTAGATTACACATTTAACTATTAGTATGATGTTTTCAGTATGTGCACTGTCTTGTCATATAGTTCTTTCGAGTTATAACATTCATAAATAGATGTTAGGCATAAAAGTACGAATTTATCACTAATAAGATATTAGTAATTGCATTTTCTAAGATAAGGAAACTTGGATAGAGAAAACAGAAAATGCAACTAAACAATTTCAGAGAAACAGCATATTATCAGCGACTGCGAGATAACTGAGATAAGGGAATTTATCCTAGTTATTTATAGTATACTGAATTTTAAATAATTTACCTAATAATGTGTAATTCGGATAATGTATTCAAATTGCCATAGCTATTAAGGTTAATTAAAAAATTACTTTACTTTATTACTATAGACTGTTGTGAGCATATTTGTTACACCACTTACCTTGATTAACCAGTATAGCGGGAACCATCCGACAATGAAGTTTGAGAAGTATTCCACACAAGAGAAGCAAGCGTATACTACCCAGTATGTCAGCCATTTAGTGTCATCATCTTTCATTGGCGATTCCAATGCCTTCATTGACATATACGCCGGGTATAAGAATCCAATCAGATTACATATCAAACCAGCTCCAAACCCGAACACTAAATATAACCCGGTGAATGCCACCAGACCTGCACAAAACAAAATAAGTATTAAAACTAAAGCTAAAGATATAAATAAACGCGAAATAAAAAACCTACGTGCCTATGAAAAGATGTAGTCTATCTGCACCGGTCTTTTGTTCAGCTATGTCGAAATACTTTGTCCATGGCTTGCTTTTGTCCTTGAGGTTGCGCTCCAAATTTTCTTTATACTCTTGGAATTTGGCAGCCATTGTGGTAAAATCAAATTAATATGTTTCTGGCCGGGAATAACTGATGGCACTTTGGCAGACAATCTATGACGGCTGCCCGATGACAAGATAGTGACAGAATGACAGTTATTTTGTAATGGCGCCGCGCCGTGGTGCCGCCAACAGAATCCAACATGAATTTTGGGTTGCCAATAAATAATTATTTTATTCGATAGAATAAAATCTCAAATGTTGAAAGAACTGTAGGCAGCGATTGTAGGTTCTTTTCGAGCGTTTTTACTTATATTTATTCATGAATTGGAATAGAAAATTTATAAATAATTAAAAAGATTTCTTTCGTATGATTTAAATATTTTTGATAACTATTATAAAAGTGTAAAAATACATATTTCTTGTTATTGCTATAGAATTTATCCTGAAAAATCCCAAAAAATATGTGTTTTTGTAAAGTTTATTGATATTTATCACAATTGAATGGAAAAATATTGACGTATGTTGCTAAATCAAGGATGTAACTGCCATAACCATCGAGATCATCAACGTAATTTTTGTTTTAATGTTTACCTAAGTGTTTTGCTTCTGGAGATTTGATGACAACAAGATTTAATAACAATTTTGCATACTTACTTGTCTTAACGCAAGTAATTTCATTACAATCATGCATACTTACTTGCGTTAAGGTAGGCAAATATGACAAATGAAATTACGACAAATTTATTATAATTTCTTACACCTTTTAATTAGAGTTTGATTTTCATGCACCTGTAATGAAGACTGTCTTATTTTCTTTAGATTGAGCGTTCGTTAGATTAGCGTAGTTGTGTAGTAGTGAAAAAAGAATAGAGTAGGTATTTTGTTGTAAGGACGTATTCGCGCTCACTGTTCGTCATGTTGGACCGAACATGTTCATCCCACATAAACGTGCTTTATTTAATATATTTACCTGAACTACGTTAACTAAGCTTTGGAAGGTAATACGTTTAACAGCTAACGTTTTAAGTTGTCAGTAAAATTTAATCATCAATGTCGTTAATATAACACGAAAGACCTTACTATGAGCGGTGAGACGTTTATACATTAGTTACAGGATGTGGAGGAACGGTTGTCATGTCCCTCCAACACAAAGGGAGGATCCTCCGACCAGGCGAGGTGATCATGCCTGGCGGGCCACTGCCCAACGGTTGATGTTGGGAAGTTGTATATATGTTTATACAGGAACTGAGTGCCGCAAGTTCCAGTGGGTCGGAACTAAATGCCGCTAGTCCCAGTGAGTCGGGGCTGAAGTCCGCTGATCCCAGTGAGTCGGGATCGCATGCGGTGCGCGGTTCTGCAGTGAGGTCCGCAGTGAGTCGAGGCGACTGCTGCGTAGTGGCTGGCTGCTGCATAGACGGGAGAGAAATGCTCTGCTTACATAGACCGTAGTTGCAGTGTGCTGTGCCTAGACGCTATTGAGGCCGTAGGGGTAAACCAGGCTGGAGCGGTCGCTTCCTGCATGTGGTGTATCCCTGTTGAGGCCGAGGTTGCTGGCTGGCTGAGACTTGCTGTGGGAGTGAACATGATGGTGGCGCTCTGCTGTTGATCTGCTCCTACGAAGGCTGCTTCCAATCAAGTCGGTGCCACCACTGTGGGGGAACGGGCCAAATGTTCCTCCAACACAAAGGGAGGATCCTCCAACCAGGCGATGTGATCATGCCTGGCGGGCCACTGCCCCACGGTTGATGTTGGGAACTTGTATATATGTTAATTGGCGCGAGAACTTCTATTGCGCGATGCAGGATTGGTAGCTTCTTCGTGCACTACGTTACTCCTTAGTTGAGTGTATCTTCGGTGGATGGCGTTGTCATATATTCATGTTGATGCTGTATGTGGAAGTCGCCACACAGGTACCAGCCATGTTTATTTAGGTTTCTCGGGGACTGCCTTCTAGACTTTCTGGGGTATACCCGAGTCAAATAAAATAGACTCATATATGGAGGGGCGACTGTGATTTTAGCTGGTTCGAATCCGTAATTTCCTTTCCCCGTCAGCCCGCTGAAGATTTGACACGAAAAAAAATTTATGTGTAGAAAGTTTTTTTATCTGTGTGTATATTTATAAACTGCTTGGGTACTATAAACATCGAATGGAAATTATGTAACGCTTACACTACTTGACCCGGCTTGACGTTATTTTGCCATATAGTATCTAGGAAACATTTCTTTTTGAAAAAAAGCGATTTTGAAAATAGATGTTGGCTGATTCTCAGACCCACCCAATATGCACACAAAAATTCATAAAAATCAGTCCTGCCGTTTCGGATTAGTTTGACAACGAACACCGGGGCACGAAACTGTTAAAATATAAAAAAATACAATATTATCATCATCAGATTCATCATTAACTATCTACGATAGTCCACTGCTGAATATAGGCCTTTTCTATAAAAGAGGTTTCGGCTAACACGCTGGTTACACGGATGGGGATAGGGATTGATGTTTCAAGGTTTCCTTCTCTGTACGTCTTAGTTTACTTCCTTAGTCGGCTCTTGACATACTAACGGAATGGATAGTGGTGGTGATATTCACAGAAAACCGGTGTGAAACAGCGCTTACGCTGTGTTTCATCGAGTGAGTGAGGATACCGGAGGCCCATACCCCAATCCAACGCCCCCTATCCCCCTCACCATCCCTCTTCCCCCCAGGCCGCCATAGTGTGGGTCACCATGCTGCATTGTTTTTTTTCGCATTGAGGATGGTGACCACCACTCTTGGATTCTGCTCATGCTTTCCATCAGGCAGGGCAGAGTCATTTTGGAAGCATAAATATAAAAAAAAAAATTCTATCATCGTAATGTACAAAGTCTTTTTTTATGATATAGGTGGCAAACGAGCAGACGTATCGCCTGATGGTAAGCGATTACCGCCGCCCATGGACACCCGCGACACCAGAGGCGTCACAAGTGCGTTGCCGGCCTTTATTAAGTCTTAGTGTAAATAAGTTACAAATAAGTTACACTAAGACTTAGTGTAATAAAACAAACAATTATTATTTTACTTATTTTTTAATCAGTTTTAAAATATGAAAGCATTAACATTTTTATCTTTGTGCTTCAAAAAATAATATTTGTTCAATACATCGAAATGGACATGAGCTTATATATTTAAAATTTTATAAAGCCGATACAATGTTGATCTGTCAATTTAAATAAACATTAAGCAGGTAGATATTTTAATCAGATTACAATATGTTAATTTCAAGCTAGAAAATGACCTCTCATGATGTTACCCAAACCTGTGACAGTTTGCCCGAGTGGATATTTTGCAGACCGAGTCTTAGATATAGTTTAAACAATATTAGGTAACAACACATGGCTCAATTTCGCAAGTTGTGTAAAGAGACCAATTATTGCAACAAATTGTTTAGTTTTGAAAGAGAAGCAAACATTGTCCCAACACCCAAAAGCTGAATGCGAGAAAATGCCTATGGCATAAGTTCACCACTGTATGGTTTTGTCATTTGTGAATACAGGATTAAATAATAATAAGGGAGTCTAATGTCCAAAATAATTATTTTAATAAATTACTAATACTTTATCCGTCTGTTCAATTTTTTTCTAATTCTGTGAAGTAATACAGTTCAGACATTTGCGTATTTCTTCTGTGGTCGTCCTTTAAAGGTTCGAAGAAAGAAAGGTTCCATACAAAATTTCATTCAATTTGAATTTACAAGAGAAATGGCTTAGTAGGAGCAGAAGATCTTATTAAAATATACACAGGCGTACCTAGAGTGGGGTAGGGAAGGGCAGCTGCCCCCCCTGGATTTTGTTTACGTTCCTACTATTTTTTTTGTCTATATAACTTATTAAAAATAACTTTTACAGGCAACATCTCATTCTAATGTCACAATGGAAAGTTCATTTAGCACATTCAGACGATTTTATACCGTGTCTAAGATCGATTGTGGATAAAGATAGAATAAATTGTCTTTTGTGTTCAGTGTACATAGAATATTTTTTAACGTTATGGGCAATTCTTTAACGGGAAACGTCTTAACCGTTTTGCTAGAAACTCGCAAGTTACTTTTATATTAACTGTTCTATGATTAAAGAATTTTAAGTTATGTTCATTTACTCGACTAGGTACTTTTAAAATTTCTAACTTCTGATTTGCCCGTCTTATCCCCCGCCCCTGGCCCAGAACCTGGATACGCACGTGTTAGTATAACCTTCATAGAGATTTAGATTTATATTTGGTGGTATGGAGAAATATAATGTTTTGAACAGATCGCTTTAGTACGCAACTTAATGAACCTAAAAAATATTTCATATACGCATCGATTTGCCAATAAGCTAATTATAATTTCACACAAATTGAGCTACATATTATGAATTATTGTGTCATATAACTCGTTATTAGAGAGCCTAGTTTAGTCAATTAGATGAAAATTCAATTTTTAACAGTAATTCCTGTTTGTAGAAAGAAGTATTTTTTATTCTGTATTTGAGAAGTGTAGAATAAAACACACATTAGAGATGCGAATCGGAATTTTCGGAGGTATTTTAATACAATAAGTTTTAATTAATAGACGTTTAGATGAAATTTTAAAAGGATTTGTATCTTTTATTCAAGGTTACTAAGTTCCGGCTTAGGTACACATAATTCACTATTATTTAAATTAATTACTTTAAAAATTTAACAAACTATATTTGAATGTCACTTTCCTACAATTATAAATGCAAGAAGAACAGGTTCCGTTCTGAACTTCAGATTAAAATTAATTGAAACCCTTTTTTTAATGTAGGTAGTCAGATCGTTTTTGGATTGATAACGCGTTGAATATAGATTTTGTGCACAGACACTGTATTATAAGAATTAACATTATCGAAAACGCAATGATCTTATTGTATAGATAAAATCACAAATCTCTTGATTTTTAAGTTTTAAACATTTGTGCGTCACATTGTGCTAAAAAAAGATGTCAAATATGGAGAGGGCGCACAGGTGACCTTGTCACGGTGATTTGTTATGTCACTCCTGTCACTGTCAATGTCAAATTTGATAGAGAAGCAGCACTTGGTTTTTAAGAAATTTTTGACTATTACCAAAAGCAATGTCAACTGTGTTCACTCTCCTGTAGAGTATAAAAAACATTGAAAAATATTCATTTAATTGTAGTGTTTACGATAAAATAGAGATCGAATATAGAGAAAACAGTTACATAGCAATTATCTAATACTAAGCTAGACATAGATTATATAAATTGGAATGAGAATTCAGCTAAAGAAAAGCTGAAATAGTTTTTTTCGTAAAGTTAAATATCTCATCTAGGACAAAAGTACAAACAATTTTTTATCTATCCTTGAATTAATGTAATGAGATTGGTCTCAGTCTTAATCTATACTATCGTATATGGCGTAGATAGAGGTATGAGCTACAATGATTTTTATATAAAAAAATATTTAAAACATTAACATTAACACAACAATAACATTGTTACAAAACTGGCATCATTAAAAAATCCTATCTACATTTTATTTTAGTCTATGGATTTTATACAATTTGGGACTTTTACGCACACAGTGCAACGTTTAACAGGGAAAGGATTGGAGCTGTCTATGATAAAAATAATGTAAAATTTCTAGTACCAAGCTCCAGTTATATATATAAATGGACTACATTATTCATTAGTATGCATATCGTTTATTTTATTTTTAATTTTATTATAATTTAAATACTTTACAATTTTGCAATGTTGACAAACACACTCCTTTTTAATAAAATTCATGTAGTACGTTCTAACTAGATAGTATTTTTGGGAAAACAATGGAAGAAACATTCATTGTACAACGTTTATGTATTTCTATTCTCTACATTATAATATTTGGTGTTATTGATTTACAAAATAACAATACGTGAGTAACTAGGTAACGGTAATACAAAATCACAGACTTTTGGTTTAACCAAAGAAAACACCACGTCAAAAAAACTACAAATCAAATTATGCGTTTCAATATTTTGGTCTCGTTTGTAAAGCACTAAAAACTTTCAGAAACATACCCTACATGAAAAGTTTCTTTCACCTTGAGTACTTTTATTTTAAAATGTTCACAAATAACCTTGATCTGCTTTTGAAGCAGTAACTCAGTGCACTAACTTGTCAAAATTAATTTTATGCTATGTTTACACGCTTGCGAGGACTTGGCAGACGCTCACAAACTACAATCCTTCACAAAGGCTTGTGCTATGTTACACGCCTGCGTGGACTTGGCAGTCGCTCACAAACAATAAACGCTTGTGCACGCTTCCTTTGATCTGTGTCCAAAAAACGACACCGAATCGTCAAACAACTATCAGAACCTCACGCAATCCAAGCCAAACAGCTCGTTTACACGTTTGTGAAGGGTTGTAGTGGCGTGACACGCGTCTTAACGTACCATTAAACAGATACTTTGCTAACCAAATAAAGACAGATTTGAATGTAATTAATTAGATATGTAGATATTTTTCAGCACTTGCGTGAGGTGGGAAATGAAACTGTTCAATTATAATAAGTATAGTGCAGATGAAAATTTCCTTTTTTAAACAAATGTTTGGACGAGACCCTCGATCAAAATCTACCATAGAAATAAGTTAGCACACAGAATTACTTGTAAACTTTTTTAGTTATCGTATGATAATAATTAATTTTTAATTAAAATTTTATTGTTTTCTGTAATTTTGAAGCATAATTTTTGCACATTTTGCGCTAGTCGAGTGGGTAATTTGGCTGCTCTTGAAACGACACGTGGCAAGACCATAAAGCTATTGATAGAAAAACTGTACAGGCACATTATGCACTGTTTTACTTAACAGTGTTTGTATATAATTTCCTTTTTAGCACATTTTAGTGGATTTTTTATACAACACCTATGGTATTATACGATGGACAGACACAATATTACAGATATATTATGGATGTAACATAATGAGGGGAGTCCCTATATAATGTATTCAAACTATATGTTAAAATATATTCACTTACTGCATACAACAAAAATAACATTAAAACTAGGCATAAGAAATAAATCTAGCTCTTTGTTCTTATTACACTCCTTACGAACATTTTTAAGTCCATTTTAATACCTTACCATTACACGAAGACCATTGATTTTAATTATTATATTTAGCGCATATTTTCTCCTACGAAACATTTTCTGTTTGAAAATCACCTTTTTCTTCTGTGTTATTATTATTTTCAACGGGGGTATGGGCCTCCGGTATTCTCACTCACCCGGTGAAACTCAGCGCAGGCGCTGTTTCACAATGGTTTTTTTCAAGGCCGTGGTATCACTCCGATCGAGCTGTATGTATGCCAAATCGTGGCTCTCTTACGGTATATATCTCTAGCTGCAGCTGTATCTCTCGCAGACACCAATCAAGAATCTAAATAAATGGTCTTCCTATAATATGGAAAAAAGGTACTAATCTCATATCACTCCGATAACAACTATCTCACTGTAACCAGCCGCACTTAGTGCGCTGCGAACATCACTACTCTTTGTCCTTATTGTTGAGATTTTGCACGTATAGCCGGACCCTGTGACGGATCGCCTTTGGAGACTGTTACGATGCTTTGTGCTTCTTTCTGGCGTCTCGACGGTGTTCACTCTGCGGATGTGGTTTTAATTCTCTACAGTCCAACTGGAAAGTTTTTAGAAAGTTGAATTGAAGAAGAATAAAACACAGAAAAAAGTAAATGCAATAATTTCATCCCTTATACATTTCGATCCATCCTAAGGTACCTGGAAGAGATTGCTTTTGGCAATAAGGCCGCCTTTTGTACACTCCGTCTCATATTTTATGTACTCTCTTCTAACTGTAATATTATAGTATGCAAATAAAGAGTTTCTATCTATCTATCTATCCCCATCATCTAGTTGGTGGGCAGTCCACAACTGTGTGCTTTTCAAAGAACTTTCTGCCTCCCATAACTAAACTGTGGAATGAACAACCACGCATTTGTGACGCCTCTGGTGTTGCAGGTGTCTATGGGCGGCGGTAATCACTTGCCAGCAGGCGATACTGCTCTGCTCGTTTGCCACCTATATCATAAAAAAAAAGAAAAAAATCCATTCTGCATACCAGCCCCAGTCACCAATTTAATAATAGAAAATTAGCAAACGTATCGGAACGATGTCATATCAACGCTAAGTCACACGGTCAAAACAAAATATTAGTCAAGGGAATATAGGCGTTAGCTATTATAGAAAGAGATTTGACGTGAAATACTCGTTTTTTGCATAATGCTATGTTTACACGCCTGCGAGGACTTAACAATCGCTCACAAACTACAAACGCCCGCGGACGCTTCCTTTGATATATGGCCAAAAATCTACACCGATTCGGGTCGGAAACAAGCTATCACAACCTCACGCAATCCAAGTCAAACAGCTCGTTTACACGCTTGCGTTTGCGGAGGTTGTCGAGGCGTGGCGCGTGTCTAAACGCACCATAAGAGGGTGGGTCTATCCGAAATACTCTAGCTATTGAATTCCTTCACTACTACTACACTATCCGTTCTCATCCCAATTCACCTTTTCCTTTGTTTCGTTTGAAAGTGATCATATTACTAAGGAAAGTTGGCGTCAGATTGGCGGTTGCCAATGTAAATGGTCAGCCAAAATCATTAAGAATGATAAACACTATGTTAAACTCTATGCAAAAGACTTCGGAACACGGGGATCTTTTCTGCTCTTCCTTTCTTGTGGGTAATGAACGTACGTACGCGGAACAACAACACCGCAAAGAGAAGAAAGACTCGAAACAAACATTATGTTAACATCAGACCAATCTGGTATTGTATATTTAATGTTAAAAATATAATATTTAAGGCTGTTGCTGAATGAATAATTAATGGCGATATTATAAAGAACCATTTACATCCCTTTCATATTCAATTCTCAATATCCTTATGAGCTTGGTCATCTTGCAGATACATATTTGACCAGAAAATTAGAAGGCTAGTGTCCTTACCAAAGTTTCATCATCAGGCACCCTAGATAGTAGATCTAAAACTTCATTATTTGGTATCGTATGAGGCCTGAGGATTTTTCTTGTAAATTTATTAATACCTGAAAGAAAACAATGCACATAATTTTGTATATTATTTTAATTTATAAAAAAGTTTATCTCAATACTGCCTTTTATGTTTTAAGCACGTTTTTAAAATGTATCTACACTTTTTAGCATTAATTGTTTAGTGAAGAGGTGTAAAATCAGATGTTTTTAGAATTTTGAGATCTTTTTTAGTAAATATTTTAGAAAGATTGTCTTCAGAAAGAAAACTACAAAGATTACATTCAGAACATTTTTAGGCTTAAAACCGAACTTACCCCAAGCCATTAGCAGGTATCTTAGTGGTATTACATATAGAACTAACATTGCTCCAAATAACATTATAATCGCTAAATAACTTAGATATGGCACTGTGAAGTTAGTCAGGCTGAAAAGAAAAAAAATTAACAATTTTGCATACCGTTATGAATGAACAACATGGTTCTAAATTTTTACGCGCGAAAGTTTGTTATCTATGCAAATAAATAAAATTTAAGTATCTCATTCTAATTTCAAATTAACATTTTTTTACCATTGAAATAATTAAATGGTAAAGATTAATCAACCTTACGGTACTATAACATAATTAAAAAAAATGCATTAAAGAAAATATAACGCTATCATACTTTTTGACTGCTTCTCCTAAAGAGGCAACGTATCCTATCGCGTTCTGCACAGTTTGTGTCACTTCTTGTATCGCTTGCAACCTCTCTTTTAGAGATTTTTTCTCCTCCTGTAAAAAGATATATATATTTGCTTATTTTGATAAAAGTGAAACCTTCGTTTGTCACAACTTGATTTAATAGGCGTTGCGCTATAGGGTCAATATGGTTTTAATAGTAATTTATAAGTCTGTAAAATTTTGGTAATCAGGACAGCAAATTGATTGACCTAGGCAGGCACAGTTTTATTGCACAGCTTGTCAAATGACTCAACTTTGCCTCGGTCACCATATTCATTACGAATGTACACAATTCAAAAATACACAGTATGGTGGCCTATTTGATGTTTCTGCATCATTGGGCCTACGGTATCGCATTTACCAACGGAACACGACGGCACAAATACTCTCATTTTAGGCTTATCTTTTGTGAGAGAGTAGTATCCTGGTAGAGACGGTTTGTTCATGGTCAAATCAGCGTGGCCCTACTACCTTACATAAGTCTACATCTGTTTTTCAGGTTTTCTTTCACAAATTTTAAATCAGACGATAATTTGGCGTCACACTCACCATCAATGCGATGATAGTACCTACCTTAAGATGAAAGTTGTTATTATGAATGTAACACATTTATATTTTAAGAAACAGTACCTTATCAGCTTCATCCTCGTCGTCTTCTTCAGCCAACAAATCGTCATCATCTACTGGCAATAGTAAAATATTTCCACCTGAAAACGCCATTAATTTTAGAAATAATCTGTTTTACATTGTTTTGTGATATTACTTAACAAAAATAAAACTACAAAATACAGTCATCTGCTATGTTAAATTGAACACCAATTCGAGCGAGTTATGTCACTTATGTATAAAGCTCACTTTGTTCGGATATATTACTTTACTGTTTTAAGAACCATAATTGAGACTGGTTGACAAATGGTGACGTCACATCTTAAACAAATTTTTCTTTTTCAGATTTATCTTGAATTTTAAACTTAAAAATTTAAATCACATTTTTTTCCTACTAAAACTTTATTTTTTGAGGCAATAACTGTTTTATAAAATATCATTATCATAAAAAAGTTTTATAAAATTAGCCATTATGCCTATTATATTACAGTCTACTTATTATAACAACAAATAATTTTTCATTCAGTGAGCAATATTATAAGCTAATCTCATCCTCAATTAGGTATATCGGGAGTGCTAAGCGCGTGCGTGTTTAATTATTTTGTTATTATTACTTTAAACGTTAATTTTCTGTTTTTAAAATTTAAGGTAATTGTCAACTGAGTAAAAAAATTATGCAATGGTATACAACACAGTCAGTGCAATCAAACCACAAATAATCACAACGCATATAATTGCACATACACTCCAAATTCTTAAGGTTATGGCAGAACTATGGGCGTGTAGGACATTCGACAACATCAACGACTAAAATATATTAATGATAATGACGATTAGTATGATTTAAACAAATTAACAAATTAACTAGTACATAACATAATATAATCAACACTCATCACTTAAATTCTCTCCAACTTTTTAAGCCTATTTGCGTCAATTCTCTTTTCACAATCGTTAACGCCTCTATCCTCTTGTATTATTGGCGAATTCGGTGGTTTGACAACCTGACTTAGGGTTGTGATGATTTCATTGAAGTTCATGGCATTCATACATATTTGTAAGTTTTCTAATAACGTCTACGTTTGAAGAATGACAACTTGGCTAGGGGACAGGTTTTTATGTATGGGCCTGCCAAATTCACTACTCTGCCTAATGGAAAGCATAACTTGAATCCAAGAGTGGTGGTCACCATACCCATTGCGAATGCAGACAATGCAGCATCTACCGATAGTGGTTTAGCGCTGGTTCTACATCATTAATCTTTAAAATTTCGTCGCATTCCATATAAAACGAAGATCCTCTTTGAAACCATTTTTTGTAAGGTATGCAGAACCTACGTTCTGATGTCTATAGATTTAGTTTTTTTTCTTAATACCATATGATGTGTTGAATGAGAATCAATCATAGGATTGTGAATAATCCCGCCTAACGACCACCGCTGTAACTCCAATACATTAGGATCAACAGTGACCCACGAAAACATCGAGTTATGACACTCCTAGGAAATCCTAGGAAAAATTAAACTGTCCTGGAACTCGCGACAAAATTAACCAGTAGAAAATTTAAGTCCACTTCCCGCATGAATGGGCCGGCTCGACCGGAGTGATACCACGGCCTCACAGAAAACCGGTGTGAAACAGCGCTTACGCTGTGTTTCATCGAGTGAGTGAGGATACCGGAGGCCTATACCCCAATCCAACGCCCCTTATCCCCCTCACCATCCCCCATCCCCCCAGGCCGCCATAGTGTGGGTCACCATGCTGCATTGTTCTTTTTCGCATTGAGGATGGTGACCACCACTCTGGATTCTGCTCATGCTTTCCATCAGGCAGGGCAGAGTCATTTTGGCAG